>JANRFK010003894.1:2071817-2083013 GCA_030068395.1 Apalone spinifera | reverse complement strand
AGTATCCCCGCTTAACGTGCTTAACATTATGTGTCTGAGTATCCCCGCTTAATGTTACGCATCTGAGTATCCCCGCTTAACGATCTTAACGTTATGCATCTGAGCATCCCCGCTTAACGTTACGCGTCTGAGTATCCCCACTGAACTCAGCATGCTTCACTTTACACATGTGCTTTCGCGCTTTGCTGGATCAGGGCATAGCTGCTGCTCCTTCATATCAAGGTGGGGGATTGTCAGGGGATTGGGCCCCTCAGGAGGGGGAACAGAGCCGTTGTTCCACTTTTTGACAGGGCTCCGAGCCCAGCCCTGGGGCTGCATCCACTGCTGCTGTGCCACATCCCAGCAGCTGTCACCCCTGTGTGCTGCCCTGCCAAGGCGGCATTAAGGATCCTGCAGATGCCTGGCAGATGCCAGCAGCTGACACCTGGACCTGGCTTTGAGGACGGAGCCAGGTGGGGGCGGGGCAGTGGCATGTGAGGCTGGTGGGGGCTGTTAAGTACATGAGAATGGCCAGTGTCCTGTCTGCCGACAGTGGCCAATACCAGGTGCCACAGAGGGAGGGATCACAACGGGTAATCCTCACATGATCCTTCTCCTGTCACCCACCTCCAGACAAACAGAGGCCAGGGACACCATTCCTACCCAGCCTGGCTAGTAGCCATTGATGGACCTAACCTCCATGAATCTATCTAGCTCTTTTTTGAACCCTGTTAAAGTTCTAGCCTTCACCACATCCTCTGGCAAGGAGTTCCACAGGTTGACTATGTGCTGAGTGAAGAAAAACTTCCTTTTGTTTGTTTTAAACCTGCTGCCTTTCGATTTCATTTGGTGACCCCTAGTTCCTTTATTGTGGGAATGAGTAAATAACTTTTCCTTATTCAAATTTTCCATACCAGTCATGATTTTATAGACCTCCGTCATATCCCCCCTTTAGTTTCCAATTTTCTAAGATGAAAAGTCCAAGTCTTTTCAATCTCTCTTCATACGGGACCCGTGCCAAACCTCTGATCAGTTTTGTTGCCCTTTTCTGAACCTTTTCCAATGCCAATAGATCTTTTTTGAGATGAGGCGACCACGTCTGTACGCAGTATTCAAGATATGGGCGTCCCATGGTTTTATACAGAGGCAAGAAGACATTCTCTGTCTTACTCTCTAGCCCTTTTTTAATGACTCCTAACATTCTATTTGCTTTTTTGACGGCCGCTGCTCATGCCAATGAGCTGCCTGTGTCCCTGCCAGGTGTTACCAGAGTCACTCAGAGCGTCGGGCAGCTGGCCCCAATGTGGCAGCGGTTGGATACATTGGAGTGTCACCAGGGCCACCCTGGGATGGGCTTTATTCTGTTTCTGACTCCAAACGGAGGCTGAGGGAGTGCCAGGCCTTTTTGGAAGCTGGAGCTGCCCTTCCCGAGGTAGAGCTGGCGCTGCCCGTGGGGCACAGCCCGGCCCCCTAGCACGGATGGGGGTCAGGCTGCCTTGAAATGCCCTGGGTTAGCCTCTGAGCAAATCCGTGATCTCTGGGCCGTGGGCATGTCTAGAGCAGCTCTCCCGAGCCTGGGTTTGAAGGAGCTCGGAGGTTCTGGTTACCGCGACTGAAGCAGGGTGCTCCCTTGGGGGACGTGCCTCACGGTCGCTTGTCCCTATTCGCTCCTCCCCAGGGCTGAAGGCTTCCTTGGAACGGCTGCAGTTGGAGTACGTGGATGTCGTGTTCGCTAACAGACCCGATCCCAACACGCCCATGGAAGGTAGGTTCTGCCACCCCCTTCTCCTTCCCAGCCTGTTCCGGGCGAGCAGGCAGCTGAGGCTGATGGATTCACAACGGTCTCGCTGTTTGTGTCCGTGAGTCGGGAGCGACATCTCAGGAGTGTAGCGCTGGCCACGGGCCCCCAGATCACACTGGCTTCTCTAGCAGAACAGCTTCTTCCTCTCCCCCGCCGAGTGTAGTAGAGGGGCACAAGCAAAGGGCTTCTCAGGGAAGGCTCCCCTTGCTCAACATCATGGGGAAACTCTTAGACTGAGGCTTCCCGGGCCTGAATGAGTCCTGGGGGCTGGGATAGAATACTAGGACTGGAAGGGACCTCGAGAGGTCATCGAGTCCAGTCCCCTGCCCTCATGGCAGGACCAAATACTGTCTAGACCATCCCTGTTAGACATTTACCTAACCTACACTAAGGATGGGCCTCCCGAAGGCTAATGAGATGCTATCCTTGTCCCATTAGGATTTGTGCTGCAGGTTGAACAGGGACTCTAGGAAATACAAGCTTCTCTCTGCGTGAGCGTCCTTTTCCTTCTGTGTTTGCTGAGGACCCAGCCCAAAGGGGCCCCCATGACCAGGCTCCTAGGTACTAGGGTAGTACAATGAATAACTAGGCTTCCTCTCATTATCATAATTTTCTCAGGGTGCTGTGCTAGCAGTGTGTCCCTTTGCGGCAAGGGCAGCAGCTCTAACTTCTCTCATTTCATGTCCTGTCCCTTTTCTGGATTACAAAGCTCATTCCTTGTTTGTGTAACATCTTACTAGTCAAACCGGGTCTGAATTTGTTCATTGAATTTTATTTATTGATCTTTTGAGTGTTTTAATCATGGTTTCGCTGACAGGTTTTTAGTTGCAGTGTGTTTTCCATTCTGTAGCAATTGTTTCATGTGTTAATGTGTTCAGCATATGTAAACAAGCCAACCACAAATCTTCTGCAACATAATCCCCCGCCTCCCCCATTTTAATGATGCTTTAATGGGGATGATTTTTCCTCCATCCCCATAGCCTTTTGTCATGCCGTTCTTTGTAATATGCCAGCAGTTGTAAACTCTGGTCTCTTTAAATCTTTCTTTTATCACCAGGGGACCCATTTAGTTCTTCCAAGTCAAGAACATTCATCATAGAAGGTACATCGTACCCACCGTCCGAATATTGACTTCTGTGTCTAAACAGCATTTTATGGGACGGACTCTGTATTTTTATTTACACTATTTCCTTTTCCCAATGGCAAACTTCTCCATAAAATGCACAAAGGAAAACAAACAAACAAAAAAAACCCTTGCCTTTGAGAATATCTTGCAAGTAAAAAAGCAAAACAGTTTAGTTCTCTCTTCCCTCGATTCATGTCACTTCATTCTTTTGTTCCTTTCCTTTGTTCAGTGCATGATGTGCCATTTTCTGCTATGCTTGTCTGTCCAACAGGAAGGCCCCTAAGTTTGAAATTCTGCATTAAAGCCTCATTTGTTGGTTCATTAAAATAACGCGGTGCCTGTTCCTAACATACTTGTGATGTTGGAGCGGAGCAGTTCGGGGATCAGGGTGAACAAATCAGGAGTCCAGGAGAACGAGTAGGTTGCTGCATTCCTCCCCCAGAGGTTTTAGAGTCCACAAGACTATTCCCTGTAATGCCCCCGGTATGGGTGGAATGCTGCCAAGTTTATATTCGCATCAGAAAAAAAAAGGATTGAAGTTGAATGAATTGGCTACCAAAGTTGTTGTTTCAGTAACTGACTAGACCATGTTATGCTGATTTCTTCACCCCTTTCAGTGTGCTTGGACTGACGTAAGGAATGCGGTTGGATTAATTTTTGTTCATGAGTATGTACTAGGGTTGGGCAAAACTCTGGTCAAAATTTGCCAGCACATGGAGCATAGTGCACAAAGACTACATTAAAATCAAGAGGCAGAATTTTCAGACCTGAGTCACATTTCCAGGGATGTGGGTGCAGCCCTTTCCCAGCACTAGTTTGGGACCGAAAGCTGTAGCTCTATAACCGGCTAACTCGCTTTTGACAGCTCCAGCTATGAATATGTACCATAGGCGCATTCTGTCGTCTGCTGCTTTTTATTATTGAGTTGAACCCCGACTGCCATTTACTTTTCATATAGTTATTCAAGCCTTAGTTTCCCAAGTTCCAGACACTAAGTCTGCATGCTCCATGCCAAGGGGACTTTATAAATTAAAGGGGCAAGTGGAATGCAGCTACTGACCAAATGTGACACCAGCTGTAAGCAGCCTCTTGAGTCTGTTCCTGAAACGTTAAGAAATGCCCATTTTGCCCAGCTCTGACAGTCCTTGCTCTTCCTGCTTACGAAGGGCTCCTCTTCCTCCTTGTGATGGTTTGAGATCTTTTGCGAGAGACATTACAGACTTTCCGGATTTTATTTCTATGGAACCCTTTAGTTGGCACAAGCCCAGCGCTTCGCTAAATTGTCGCATTGTGTCTGTGCATGGGATGGACATGTGGAGCCTGGTGGGACTTTTTCTTTTTGCTCCTCTCCTTGGCATGAGTTTATGCCTTGGCTTCCGACGCAGGCTGCATGGTTCCCACTTGGCTGAGAGCCTGGACAGGAACGCCCAACAGTGTTTCTAAACAATAAAAGAAAGCAACACAACGGGGCGGCAGCAGTTTGTTTAAGGTATAGAAGTGAAGCAATAAATTCCTGTGGTAACTGGCAGATTGAGTCTCCGGCTCTCTGGCCCCTCTTTCGCTGGCCTCACATAAGCTAAGAGAAACAAAATTAGGAGGATGGTGGGTTTTGCTAATGTGGTATCCATAGCAGGTTAGACGGAAGCTGAAGTCTCTGCCCCAGAGAGCTTGCAGTTTGCTTACATTCAAACAAGAGACCAAGAGGCAGGTCGTGGCGAAGGGTAGAAGAGACGATTGGGTGTGTTTGCCTTTGTTTCTCTCCCTCTTTGGGGACCGAGGGTGTTTGGATGAAGTGTTTTCTTCAAATACTCCTGGCCTGTGACAGTTGCAGAGACGGGGTGAGGACCTGGCCTCGCTGAAGTTAATGGCGAAACTCCACATCAGTAAGGTCACGATTTCATCCCGTGTCTTGGGCAGAGGCGGCCTCCCATGCCCTGCCCTGGTGGAGCCTCCAGCTACTTGGACCAGGTGCCACGAGCAGGTTTTGCCCCGGACAGCTAGAAGGCTGGCCTGCTGCCTCGCCCACTCCTGGCCTTTCCAGAAATTGTTACTAATCGAAGTCTCTTTTCATGAAAGTCCAAGCTCTGAACAGCTGGACTCTCTCCATCCACCTGCTCCTGTGTGCTCAGAATTTCCTAACCATCCTTTCCTCAGATCCAAAAACGTCCTGGCTGGGTCTCAGCCCAGATATGAGAATATTTGGAGAGTGCAAAATATTCTCCGGAGCGGCAATTCCCAAAGCAGCCGTGAGGAGGCGAGAGACTCCCGGGGCTGACTCGGTGGTAAGGGCTAGCTGGGTGACATTACCACGGACAGAGAACTCGCTAGGGGCACACGCGGGCGGCAGCTGCTAGCCGTGTGTAATGAAGTCACTGCCCAGTGGAGCTCTGCCCCCTTAGTGATGTCACAAACGTAATTAGCATCTTTGGCAGGACGGCGTCTTGTGTCCCAAGGCGAAGTTTGCCATGTGCAGGCAGCAGCCCCGTGGCAGTCGTGGAGACATGTCAGAGAACTTCATGTTCTCACTCTCGGCTACTTTCTGAAGCCCTTTTAACACTAAGAGAAATCCCAGCTGCCGAGGGCCAGTGTCAGCAACAGGGCTGTTGAACCTGCGCTGAGCAGTGCATCTCCAACTCTAATTGACGCAGCGAGGACAGGGAGCGTCAATAGCCATTCAGAACACTTGGGCCAATGTTGCCAGGAGCCTCAGGGTTTGCATTCCTTGTCTGCCTTTATCCTCCAGCCTGGTTAGCATTGCTCTTAGACCAACACCTAGCACTGGCCGCTTCCCACCGTGAAACAGACCGAAGAGAGGGAAACACTTCGCATGCGCCTGTCTTGTCTGAGTGGGTGTGAGCCTGCGCTTGTACAATCCCACTGAATTGTAGCTCAGATCAGGCTGATGTTTTCAGGGTGTCGATGGATTGATTTTAGAAACACTTGTTCGCAGTCTTTCCTTTATGCCAACATTTGCAACCAACCTTGCAAGCAATGTATTGGAGCTGCCTTTTCTAGATCTCCCCTGCTGAATCCAACACTACGTTCAGCGCCTTTGGCAAACCCACCAAACACCCCTGGGATAACCCTCAAAACAGAGACATCTGAACCTTAGTTGGTATAGGTGCTAGAACTAACTTAATGGGTTCCAGCAATCAGCTGCAAAGTTTACAAAGACAGAACTTGTCCTTTGGAAATGGAATAAGAACAAATTTCTCATTAGAAAACCTCTATTGGCTATGTAAACCAAAGTTCACAGCAGCTAAACCGTAAGCCCAACGCTGTAAACCCAAAGCTGTAAGCATAAAGGGTTTTTTAACCATCCTTAACACATCCATACCAGCTCCTCCCATATTCCCCAATCTCTGAACTCTTCTGATTCCAGTCGCTGGGTGGAGTTTGAGCTGGTCTCTAGTTCCCCAGAGAGAGCTGAGAGGACCGGGGAGTTGGGTTCATTAATCTCCGAGCAGCAGAGCGGTGGTGACAGTACGCCCAGATTGGAAAATGCTGGGAATTCCACAAGCATTGTGCTGTTTCCGGGTCCCTCTCCCAAACTGCTCCTCCCCCGCTCTCACACACGCAGAAAAAGTCCAGCCCTGCTCCCAGAAACATTCTGGCTGTTGTTTTTGTTGTTGTTATTGGTGGTTGTGGTTTTTTTAATGTCTCCCCTGCGGGGACAGCGCTTCCAGACTGGTGACTTGGACCTGGTTTTCCTCTGTTCAGCTGGAAAACCCAGTCTTTAGGTCTGTTGTTTGTAGCATCTTGAAGATGTGCCCCCCTCCCTCCGAACATGGGTGCCATATATATACTGTGAGTCCTGTCCAGCCCCACCTCCCTTCTCAAAAGAGGGTGTGCGCATCCGTGAAACTGGCCATTGGTTTCCACCGTTCTGTATTGCGCGTCACTCATTTGCTTGTGACCTCATTCCATTTTGTTGGTCCATTGCAAATAGTTGCTTTTTGGAGGAAGAATAGATTTAGCTTGGAGGAAAACCACCAACTCAGTAAAACTCAGCTCTCACGGCATCATAACTCACATTCCTCCCTTTCTTCTGACCCAGCCATGAAAAGGTCCCTTTCCATCCTCTCTCTGGCAGTTGTTGGTTGGTTTATTTTAGCATGGGATTATTCTTGGCCGATTTGGACAAGTCATACGTACGGGGAGCCGGTTTCAGTCTCTCTTCCGGGTGGGCTTTTGGGGGTTGGTTTGTTTGTTTGTTTTGTCTTTTAATGTCCTTGTAAAACGCCCGTCTCCAAGTTGGAAGTCTGGAAGTACACTGCTTGCAAGATGTCTGTGCAGTCTAAGCCCCCGTTCCTTTTGGTGTCAAAGGCTTGATGTAGTGAGTCGCCCCAGCTCTGCATGCCCGGCTAACACCCCTTCCCTTCCCTTCGAACAGAGACGGTGCGAGCAATGACCCACGTTATCAACCAGGGAATGGCTATGTACTGGGGGACGTCGCGCTGGAGCTCCATGGAGATCATGGTACGCGTGTGGGGCGCGGTCCCCTTGCTGAAATGCAGGCGCCGGAAGACCCACCAGGAAGAAACGATCGGCAGGCCGCTGACGCAGCACGGACTGCAGCTGCTCTCTGCGGTGTTGGGGGGAAGTGCTTGTTGATGGAGATGTACTTAGACAGGAGCCAACTGCTTGCAGGCGTATTTTCGCTGGGATTATTTTTAGCTCTGCTAGGCTGACTCCTCAGCGTGTGCCAGGCTCATGCCGCAGGGGGAAAGGGTTCCCAGGCCAGGAAGGGAGGAATACTCAGAGGCAGCAGGGGTTGGTGAGGACACCTGAGCGGCTTAGCCCTGTCCTCGCTGTGTGACGTGAGCTCCCCCCCACGCCCTGCTCTCCCCTCACGAGCATGAGCTGCCTGCTGAGAGATTCCCCCTCTGGCGCCTCCCTGCTCAGCGAGGTTTGCTGGCTCCATCTGCTTCGACTTCTGGGCGAGTTCACGTGATTGCTAGCTCAGCCCTTCGACTTGAGACTCTCCAGCCTGTCGCCTTTTCCTCTCCGTGTCCCCCGGCCACGTGCTGCTGCAAACATGGCGGCAGCCCCGACGGTCTGTCTCCAGGGCGGCATCTCGGCAGCCCTGGGGGCAAATCTGGGCCTTTTCGAGTCCCTTCCAGCTGAGTCGGGGCAGGGGCAGCAGTGGCCATGCTGGCACGGGACGGGGACAGGGACGGGCACGGGGTGGGGCACTGGAGCGCCTTCCTCCCACAACTTTCCAGGCTGGATGTGGGCAATCCCGTTCGGAATCAGAGACCCCAGAGCCTGGCTCGTGCCCTTTAAAGGCAAAGTCCCCCTGGGGCCAGCCAGTAGGTGACTCTCCCATGGGCTGGGCCCTCCAGTCCCAGCATGGCGGCCGCAGGACCGAATGAATTTTGTTTCTGCACCGGTGGCTCACTCCAGGTTCCGAGGTCCCTCCTTCTGCCCAGCCAGGTGGGGGCCCCCAAAGCCCCAGCCCCTCTGCGGTGGGGCCTCCCCGGCTCTGGGAGGCAGTGGGGCCTGATGCTGATTTGCTCCTCTCTCTCCGCTTGCAGGAGGCCTACTCGGTGGCGCGGCAGTTTAACCTCATCCCGCCGATTTGCGAGCAAGCCGAGTACCACATGTTCCAGAGGGAGAAGGTAGAGGTGCAGCTACCGGAGCTCTTTCACAAGATAGGTACAAACTCCCCCGGAGCTTTTCGCCTTCTCCAGGCTGCTGGGCGCAGGAATCGAGGGGTTCGGTCCCACGGGGAAGGCTCTGCCACTTGTTAGCTCAGCTGCCTGGAATGTCCAGCCCGTAGCTTTGGCTTCTAGCGTTGCCTTTCCCGACAGGCCCCTGGTGTCTGATGGAGAGGGTTGGGGTTGGCCAGGGAGCTGCCATTGCTCACATGTCTGGTATCAAAATTGCCCTCTGGAGAGAGGCCCAAGCCCCGCATGTCCAGCCCAAGCCTGGCTCTCAACTTGACAAAGGCCTGGCATGTGTATCGGGGGTGATTGGCTACGTAAAGGCTCTTCTCTCATGCAGCCTCCATGTTCTCCACCATGCCTGTGACCCTTCAGGCACGCCTGTGTGTTTGTGAAGAGGAGCGGGGGCATGTTTGCTTCCTCCTGGGCTCTGCCGAGGGCAATATTAGACATGGAGAAAATAGTTGGTTATTCATGTGGTTGCGAAACCAAAACCATCCAGAAAAAAATGAACGCTAGCCCCTGATTGGTTTGGTGTTCCTTGTGGAAATGAAGACCCATTTGACCCCAGTCTTATTCAAACCCTTTTTTCTAAATGAAATGTTGAAACAGTTTGTGTGGGAAGCGTTGAAACGCTCTCGTTTGTCTCCCTCCGGTAGCTGCTCAAAACTATTGGCTGAATTCCCCTCCGCTTCACAAATGCTTTTCGTTGTCCCCAAGCTTCATCTTTTTGGCAAACTAAAAGAAGTCACCCGGCGATCTGTTGATTGCTGCGGCGGGGTCCCTGCTGCTGTTTCCCTGATAGCAGACTGGAGGGCCCCAGCTCTGCGCTCGGACGTTAGTCCTACCAGCTCCCCATTGAATCATAGAATCCTAGAACTGGAAGGGACGTCGAGAGAGCAGCAAGTCCAGTCCCCTGCCCTCACGGCGGGACCAAGCACTGTCTAGATCATCCCTTAGAGGTATCTGTCCAACCTGCTCTTAAATATCTCCAGGGATGGAGATTCCACAATCCCGCTGGGCAATTTATTCCAGTGTTTAACCACCCCGACAGGAAGTTTCTTCTTCGAGTGATTGCTCATGTGCATTCCAATATAGGTGTGTGCGCGCAGTGTGCATGTGCCGTTGGAAGATTTTCTCTCGGCAATACACTTAGGGCCAGCAGGAGTGGTGCCAGTATATTGGCCCATATGTACCCCTGCTGGTCCCCTCACCCACTCAGTTCCTTCTTACCGCCGTGACGGTCGTTGGAACAACCCTCAGCTCGTCATCGAGATTGTTCTCTCCATTGTTCTCTCTCTCCCTCCTCCATCAAGGTTCACTTAGTGTTTCCCCCCCTTCCCCGGGTGGAAGGCCGAGATGGCTGCTATTTGCCAAGCCAATGGTCAACAGGTTCCTACAAGGGATGGACAGACTCTATCCGCATGTTCACCAACCCGTTCTCCAGTGGGACCTAAACCTGGTCCTCTCCAAACTTATAGGGCCCCCGTTTGAACCACTAGCGACATGTTCCCTCCTCCACCTATCATAGAAAGTGTCTCTCCTAGTGGCAATCACATCCGCGAGGTGGGTAGCTGAGCTTAGAGCACTGACATCAGATCTCCCCTCCACAGTGGTTTTTAAGGGCAAGGTCCGGCTCTGCCCTCACCCGGCTTTTCTGCTGAAGGTGGTGTCTTCTTTCCAAACCTCCCAGGACATTTTCCTGCCGGTTTTTTACCCCAAACTGCACACATCTGGGAAAGAACAGGCTCTACACACTCTAGTCGTCCGTAGGGCGCTAGCCTTTTATTCAGATAGGCCCAAACCGTTCCGAAAATCACCACAAGTTTTCGTGGCCATTGCGGAACGCATGAGAGGCCAACCTGTATCCACCCAGCGGATCGCCTCTTGGATAACCGCCTGTATCAGGGAGTGCTACACCCTAGCAGGCACACTCCACGAGGGCTGTGGCAGCTTCCACCGCTTTTGTAGCGCAGGGTCCCATCCTGGACATCTGCAGAGCCGCTACATGGTCCTCAGTCCATACGTTTGCCAACCACTATGCGCTGTCACATCAGGCCAGGGAGGGTGCCATGGTCCTCCACTCCTCCGTGGCTTCGACATCCGGCCCGCCTCCTTAGGTTCTGCTTTGGAGTCACCTATATTGGAATGGACACGGCCAATCACTCGAAGAAGAAAGAACGGTTAATTACCTTGTAACTGATTCTTCGAGGTGTGTTGCTCATGTCCATTCCAAATCCCCGCCCACCACCCTTTTTTCCTTCTTACCGGTATACCCCGAATAGAGTGGGGCGGGCCTGCAGGGGTATATATGGGTCGGCAAACCGGCGCCACTCCAGGGGGCTCCCTGCTGGCCCTAATGGTACTGCTGAGGGAAAATCTTCCAACGGCGCGTGCACGCCTCGCGCACACACCTATATCGGAATGGACGTGAGCAACGCAGCTCGAAGAATCACAGTTACGAGGTAAGTAACCGTTCTTTTTCCCAATGGCCAACCTCAATCTCCCTTGCTGCAGTTTAAGCCCATTGCTTCTTGTCCTGTCCTCAGAAGCCAAGGAGAACAAGTTTTCTCCCTCCTACTTGTAACACCCTTTTAGATAGTTGAAAGCTGCTCTCATGTCCC
>JANRFK010003894.1:1978014-1992413 GCA_030068395.1 Apalone spinifera | reverse complement strand
GGACGCAATAATCTACTGAGAACCTGGCTCCTTCAAAAAATGCCCCAATTCCTGCCAAATGTCAGGTCCTGAGAAGCCGGCGGGTGCATCCTGCCTCACTCTGCTTCTCGCCCGTGAGACGGGCAGCTGTCACTCAACGGCCTGTCACCACCGAACCCTCAGAACCAGGCTGTTTTCTCCCAACAGCAGTATGCGGGTTCCATTCCCAGGACGTCACTTTGCCTTCCTCCCCTCCCCGCCGAGAGACACTGTCCCTCCGGAACCGCAGTGGGCAATTCTTTGTAATGGGGGGGGAGGCACTCCAAGATTTTGGTAAGTGGTCAAGGGCCGCACTTCTGTGGCGGGGATGTGGGGTCTGGGTGTAGGAGAGGATTCTGTCCTGGGGGAGGGGAACAGGGTCTGAGAAGGAGATGTGACCTGGCGGAGGTGGCGAGAGAGGATGCAGAGGATTTGGGTGGTGGCCTGGGGCAGGTAGTTGGGGGTGGGGGTGCCAGAGGCAGGTTCTGGCTGGGAGGCACTTAACTAGGCAGCTCCCAGCCAGCAGCCCTGCAGGAACCTGAGACAGGCTCCATGCCTGTCTGCTGGGAGGCTTTTCCACATGACTCTGCTCCAGCACAGGGAGGGAGGGAGGGAGGAGGCGTCATTCGCTGCTCCTGCGTCAGCAAAATTTCTCAGCCGCTATTGGCCAGAAATTGGCCAATGGGAGCTCTGGGATTTTGCTAGAGGCGGGGACAGCACAAAATGTTTTCTCCTCCCTGCCCAGCTTGCAGAGCAATTAGCAGCCAGATGTTTAAAGCGGCTGCAGTTGCTACGTACCCAGGGTTGGTACACTGCATGCCAGGAAGATTTCCTGTCTGCCACCAGGGACACATCGTGAAGGAGGTGCTGCACTGCAGTGGGAATGTTGTGCCTGGCAAGAGGGATTTAACAGCCAGCTCAGGGGATTATCATAACACACATGTCACATTATAACCCCTGCTGCAGGGGGTCTGACAAGTTCCTGTTTGCATTTATTTACCTGGCTACGATCAGCCCCAAACTCATGAATGCAAAAGCCAGTTTGACAAAACCTCCATTTCCTATTGGTTCTGCCACCTTGTAATACCTCTCTCTGCGAGCTGCCAGGAGACGCCCTTTGCACGCTGACAGCTCTCTCCTGCTTGCCAGCTCGGTGTCAGAGACATGCAGTACAGGGCTCAGGGTTCAGACGGTGAAGAGAGAGTCACACACAACTCCTGGATGAAGGGCTGGCAATAACATTTATCACCCATCTTTCCGGCATGAAAAAGAACACGTTGGAATGCACAGATTTCCAAAACACTGGGGACGGGAACTAGAAAGTTTTAGAACAGGGAGTTCATGCTTGGTCTTTCGTTCAATCATAGTCACATAACAAAGCATCATCTTTGGTGAGAGAATTCGCCATCCTGGCCCGACACCCAGGGTATGAACGTACCAGGGAAGCTTTAAAATGTAGCCCTCCTGCCAACAGTCAGAGAGGAGGGAAAACCTCACTCTCCCACTGCCCCGCCCCCCGCCCACCCCCACACTCTGTATTCTCAGTTCGTGCCATTCTCTTCTTTGCAATCCTCCTGCACAGTGAAAGACTTTAGGACGTGAGCGAAACTCAACTCCTGACGACCACGATCAGCGCCTGCCCAAACGAGGCCCCTCCCCCGCTGCACCTGCCTCTGTAGCAAAATGCAGCTTCCAGATGAGAAATTAACGAACCTCCCCCACCCCAGTGCGGCTCATTGGAGCAGGCGGCTCTCCTGCCCCTCGAATTCGCAATGCAGGGCTCGGGGTTTCGAACAGCAAAGGCACCAGCGAAGGTCCCTGGGACCTGGCAAGGGAGGGAGACCTTTCCACGAGCACGCGGAGGAGCAAGCGGTAAGCTTTGAGGCTTGGCGGGAGGCTAGAAGGCAGCTCCCTGCTCCAGGCGGCTCCGGCCAAAGGCTCCCAGATCGATTGCCAGGGCCGGCACAGCCCCAGCAGCGCCAAGCAGCCAGTACCCCCGTAGCCCAGGCTGACCAGCCGCTTGGCATCGCCAGAGGAGGAAAGCAGCCAGCGTGCCCCGGGGAGTCGTGCCCTCCCCGTGGCCCGAGGATGGAGCGCAGCCACAGCGTGGCTGTAAATGAGCTTTTTGCAACTTTGGTTCCTCCCATCCCCACCAGCAAGAGAAGCCCTTAGCACAGGCCTGGGGAGCCACACAGCTTCCTGCACCCAACACGCCCCATGCTCACCACGTCCCTCCTCTCGGGGCTGGCCCAGGCCTGGCAGGTTTGCAAGTGGAAAGGCCCGGCTCTCGCCTTCGTCCCACTGCTAACCGCTCCAGGGAAAGGGGGGCCCAGCAATGGCTCCAGGCCCAGCAATGGCTCTGGGGCAGAGCTGCCTTCGGAAAAGGATCGCCTTGGTGCCCTTCCCGCGCCAGCCCCTTTCCCAGGGACTGAACGCGCAGAGAGGGGGCCCCCCCAGCCAGCCTGCTCAGGTCCAGCTCTCCTTAGGCCCATTCGCGTAACTCAGTCTGCCTGGACTTCCCCCATGTAACTCGGCGCCCCCCGTGCTCCCTTGAGCCAGCGGGCTGGCCAGGGAAATTGTCCCATCTAGGGCTCATGCATGAGGCGTTTACGGAACCCAGCAGCTTCACATGGGGGCACTATTCGGCAAAGGCCTCACAGATGCCACTTGCCCGCCTCCGTGCCTCTCCAAGGCCCAATTCCTACACGTCCAGCAAGGAGCACTGGGGCAATTCTGTAACCAGGTGCCCCCCCCCTTACATCCCGCACTGGGAGACAAGCAGCACTAGCGGAGGAAGAATGTTTGTGATCTCAGTTCCCAGCCTTGGGCGTGTGGTTTAATCCACCCCGAGGCTCTGGCGCCAGACAGTCCAACCGCTGCCGGCCTGCCTCACGCCCACCTCGGAGCATCACCCGCTCAGGACCCCTTCCTCATTAATACCCACCCCTCACGCCTCACAGCCTGCTCCAAACACCAGCGAACTCACCAGCACAGGCTCTCACAAGCGGGCACGTCCCATTCCCCCTTCACCTTTGGAGCCGCTGAGAGAGAGAAGTTAAGTGACTTGCCTAAGGCCAGAGCGAGTCACTGTCAGAGCCCAGGCATGGACTCCTTGCTCCCAGCTCTACGTGCCAGTTCTCTGCATCGCTCAGCCTCTCCTGGCACTCAGGGGAGTGACCCCCAATCTGCAGCCTCTCCCATGTCTGAGAAACGTCGCCCATCAGACGGGTTTCCCTGAGTGACATGCCCAGCTCTTATCTACCCCTCTGCCATCCCTAGACTCCAACTGCTCCCCGAGGAAGAGCAGCAGCGTTACCCCATGCCCAGCAACTGCCTGCCAGCCGCACTCAAGAATGGGGCCTTACCTCTTTCTTCCTCCTCTTGACTTTAGCTGTCTTGTTTTCCTTCAGCTTTTTGGGTTTCTTTTTCTTCTGTGCAGGCACCTGCTCCTCCGGATAAAAGTCCTCCAGCCCTTCCAGCACTCCATCCTCCTCGTCTGGAGACAACACAAAGGGGGGGAGGGAGACGTTACACCACTGGGGAGATTCATGGACACACAAAGCACGGTGTGGTGTGTGGGCATGTGGAAGAGCAGCGGCCGAGCAGCGGCCTCAGAAATCCCTACCTGGACACAGGGCTTCAGCAAGTTTCTGCTTATTGTCTGACTCACGCCCAGCTGTTAATGCAGTGGCCCCTCTCCCCGGTACACTAGCATGAGTTACCTATCCGGCCAGCACTTAACTAGCTGCTGCTGCCTCACGGAGATCCTCGAAAGACGAGTCTCAATCAACCAAAGTGTCAGCGCTCGTCTCCCCCTTTGCAGACCCCGCTGTGTACGTCTCCTTGCCAATCCATGTGTTCACATCCCTGGCACGCGATCGCAAGGGGCACGCACTGCAGACGCCAAACCAGAGGGTGGGGTAAAAAACGGGTCCCCGGGCTGCTTCCCCAGTGTAGCTCACCTAGGACATTAGCACCTATCACAACAGCCCTTTGTATCACCGTTCTTTTTGTACGAAAGCAGACACTTGGTTTCTGCTGCTCCTCCCCTCCCCCCAAGATCAATTTGTGACACTTTGGGGATGACCGTGCTGCCTTCTAATGGGGCATAAGCACCAACCACTGCGAGGGAGACAAAAAGCTACGCTCCAGGGTCTGCAAACTGCTGGAGACAAGAAGTTGCTAAATGGCTGGTTGGCTCCCAAGTGGCCTTTTGGAGCTAGATCACGACTGGGGCCATGGCCGGTAGCAGGCCAACAGCGGCAGTAGATGCTGAGATTTCAGTGGGGATTCGGTAGCTGGGCCTGGGAAGTCAGCCTGCAGCCAGAGAGAAATGTGCCCGTTTCAGAGGAAGCCAGGGGAGTCTCCCCCTGCAGCCCTGGGGGGGCAGCTGGAAATCAGGGATTGGTGGAGTTTTGACTGGGCCAGGTTAAGAGCAAACCCAAATCAGGGAACTAATTTTCAGTGCGTCTGTATGTTCTGATCGGAATCGGTTTGCCAGGGCATGGTGCAGCTGGTGAGACCGGTGCCTGACTCCCGCAGGTCATGCCCAGTCGCCCCCATCCCTCTGCTGCAGGGCATGTGGCACTTACGACGCTGATCTGCTTTCACTGCGATACCCTAGCGGAGTCACAACGGGGCCGGGGCTCTGCTGCCAGTCACTGACCTGACCAGGGAATTAGCATTGCTCAGTCAGGGACAAGTCTCAGGGGTCACAAGCATTTGGCGGTGCCCGATGCCTTGGCTTACACTGTCACAGGGCAGGGTCAGATGGATTCAAGCACATAGGAAGGAGCCCGTCTTGCAAAACCGTGCGAGCAGGCATAGCGCTGGCCACCAGGGTAGTCCAGTGGGCGCATCCCTGGACGCCAGACAATTCTATGCTGCTGGGAAGGACTTGAGTCCCCGGTGGATGGCTCCAGCACGGTCATACGTGGAGATATATACCTATCTGAGGGTCTGTCTACACTAGCTCCCTAGTTTGAACTAGGGAGGCTAATGTAGGCCTTTGAAGTTGCGAATGAAGCCCGGGATTTAAATATCCTACGCTTTATTTGCATCTCCCCGTCCGGGCGCCATTTTTAAATCCCCCTAGTCTGAACTCACTGCCCGTGGCTACACGCAGCAGCCAAACGTTAACTCAAACTAAGTCCTTAGTTCCAGTTAACTGTTACAGCTTCGAATGCCTACATTAGCCTCCCTCGTTCGAACTACGGGGCTAGTGTAGACAGACCCTCATAGGGCTAGAAGGGACCTTGAGAGGTCATCAAGTCCAGCTCCCTGCCCTCATGGCAGGGCCAAGCACCATCCCTGACAGATTTGCCCCAGGTCCCTAAATGGCCCCCCCCAAGGACTGAGCTCACAACCATGAGTTTAGCAGGCCAATGCTCAAACCACTGAGCTATTCCTCCCCCCACTGCGAAGCATAATGAAAGGATTTGTTCTCACCACGTCCCTCCCTCCCCCCAGTGCTCAAGGGCAGGAACGCCAGGGAGGTGAGGGGCAACATTTGGGTTTGGTCAGTAAGTCAGCGTTGGGGCCGTCCTCGCAAAACCTCGAAGGAACAGCGGCGTCTCCGTTATTTCTTCCCCGCATCGGCGCAAGGAGCTCTCCCTTGGACACGGCCAGCCGGGACAGCCCGCCACTGCGTCTGGAGCCTGGTCACCAACCTGCCGCACAACTGGCCTGGCGGGGCATGACACAGGAAAGCTCCTTGGATGGCGGACACAGCATGAGAGGCAGAGGGGTCCCTAGTCCCGACACTAAACTCCCTTTGCATCAGCAGGGTTGGATACAGGCCAGCAAGCGTGCAAGAGTTGCTCCAGCAGTTGGCACAAGGCAGCCGGCAGGGGCAGGCCCTGTTGGCTCCCGGGGAAGTGGAGCACAATGATGCGGCATTGACGGAGGGTCAAGGGGAGCCCAGAATTGCCTCAGGGCAGCACAAAGAGCAGGCGTCAGCTCGGGCTAAAGAGAAGCATCTGCTCAAGACAGGTTCTTGCAGGATTTACGCAGGGATCCAGGAAGTGGCATGGGCTACATACGACGTGGCACTGGCTGGGCTCATGCCACGGTCCACGCTGGGGGAGAGTCCAGCTACCGAACACACAGGATTGGCTTCCAAAGGGCCTGTTGCCTTGGGGATCGGAGGCGTTACTGGCAGGAGAGCAAGGCAGGGAGGGGACTGCAGGGGAGGAAAGGGGGTGAAGAATCATCTGCAGCACCGCTTGGGTTCTCCTCCGGGCTCCCTACATGGGCTTGGGGCAAGTCATGGACCTGCACTGCCTCAGCTTTCCCACAGCCACACGAGGCTGAGGACGCTTCCTCCCTCCTGGGAGCTCAGGGCTGGCATTTGGAAAGGCTCCCAGAACATAAGATCTGGGGGTCACCAAATGACATGAATTTAAAACAAACAAAAGGAAGTTTTTCTTCACTCAGCGCACAGTCAACCTGTGGAACTCCTTGCCAGAGGATGTGGTGAAGGACAGGACTCTAACAGGGTTCAAAAAAGAGCTAGATAGATTCCTGGAGGTTAGGTCCACCAATGGCTGTTAGCCAGGATGGGTAGGAATGGTGTTCCTGGCCTCTGTTTGTCAAAGGCTGGAAATGGACGACAGGAGGGATCATGTGATCATCCCCCGTTCTGTTCACTCCCCCTGGGGCACCGTTGGCAGACTGGCCACTGGGCTGGGACCTTTGGTCCGACCCCATGTGGCCGCTCTTAGGTTATGTTAGAAGATGCAGGGGAGCTGCGTATGGCTGTTACCACACAGACGGGCTGGGACCATGCTCTGCAGAAGCCCACGGAGCCCCACCTGCGCCGAAGCACAGAGAGGGCAGGCCGTCTGGACGCCCCAGTTCGCTGCCCATCGTCGCTGACTGGGGCTTGGAGGTAAGGAGGACGCATTTCGGCTTTTTATTGTTCACCTTTCTCTTTCGAAAGGGAGCCCGTTGAAATGGAGTCAATGCAAGCGCAAAAACTAGTCTCTCTTCTGAGCACCTTCCTCCCCATCCCCCGCTGGCTGTAGGTTCAAACTGCGTCCCAGTAGCCCTGCTGCGGGCTGGTTGCTCCTCCCCACAGGGCAGCAGCTGGGGCTGCAGTGAGTCAGCCCACCCCTGGCAGCCCCCCGGATTCCCGGATGGGCACAGAGCTGGCTGCACGGAGCCAAGCGAAGCGTCAGCCGAGAGCGCGCTGGCGCGGCTGCTTTCATCCATCTGCTCCAGCCCCAGCCCGGCAAAGAGGCTCGGCACTAATTGCAATGCACCCTTTTATTTCCCTGTCATCATTATCTTCCCAAACTTGACATTCGTACTAATGAGCCTTGGCATTTTGTCAAGCGGGCGCATCTCCTCCCGATCCCGCTCTGCGCTGCACTCTCCTGCTTTCTTCTTGGATTTCTGAACCCACATGGCACTAACACCCCGCTCTCATTAGGCTGGACAGATTGTGTGTTCAACTTCCAAACGCAGCCATTTAGACCACGCCAAAGCAAGCGGCTTAGCTCCAGCCCCGGGCAACGTGTTGGACCGCAGCCATAGCCAGGCGCTGCAAGCAACCCGCGTCCCTTCCCTCGGGCAGGGCCAGGAGAACCGCTGCTGACCAGCACCAGCTCAGAGCTCGTGGCCTCTCCGGTTGGTGCATGAGGCTCGTTCAGCACTGCCTGGGGTTATTCACAACGTGCTGAGGCAGGGGAGGGGCTCTGTGCCCCAAAACACGCGTGTGGGGATGGGACTCAGCCCCCTGGACCCGCGCCTCACAAGGGAGAACAGGGCAGAGATCACCAGCCAGAACAGGTTGTTCCTCTGTAAACTGGGACTCTCTTGTGCAGCAAGAGCCACGCTCCGGAAGGCCCCCAGATGTTCCAGGACCAGAGAGTCCCAGTGCAGGGCTGGCGGCTGGGCATGACCCAGCCGGGCTGCCTGGTTTAGCAGTGAAGGGGGTGGGGGGACCAGAGGCAGCATGGCTAGCGGCAGCAGGGGGAAAGCCCGAGAGGCCGGTGGCCAGTCCAGAGGGCTAGTACCGGAGAGTGGGGGGAAGCTAGTACCAGGGGGGCCAGATATGAGCTCCCCGGGTCCAGCAAAATCCCTCCTCCAGGACCAGTCAGGTCCCAAGGGTGCCAAGGTACCAAGCTGTAGTGAGTCCTGGAGCCTCTGACAGGGGATACTGGCTGGTTAATAAGGGCTGGCACTTCAGCTGCCCCTCCCCCCCACTGCTCTGCTGTTCCTGCCCCTGCCTTGGAGCTGCCCCTTGGAAGCCTCCTGATTGCTAGGCAGCGGTGGGGGGGGGGGGCGGTAAAGGAGGGAAACACTGATGTCAGGGTGTCCCCCTCCCACCAACCCTGTACCCTTCTCCACAGAGTGAGCAGGGTGGGGACCTGGGGAAGGGTCAAGAAAGGAGGCGGGGCCCCAGAGAAGGGGCGGGACAGGAGGCGGGGCCCCGGAGAAGGGGCGGGACAAGGGTATTTGGGTCTGAGGTAAATCCTGGATTGATTTACATTCGAACAGAGACCCTGTGCTCCCAACGACTGGAGAGCCCCACTTTGAAGAGTCAAGAGGTTTCGTGGGCTCACTCCACGAGAAGCATCCCGACCTAGGCTGGGCTTTTCCCACAGCACTCTGTGCTCTGTCCCGTTGAGACTCGGATTAACACAGCGTGTTGGCTCCTAGGGAGCAGGCTGGGGAACAAATCCAGGCCCGGCGCCCCCGCTCATCAGTGCATGTCCAGCAGGCTGGGCCCAGTGCTGCCTCCTCCCCCTCCGCTCTGCCGGCTCCTGCTCAATGGGATCCCCAAATGCTCAGCAGGCTGTGCCTGCAAGGAGCCCTTCCCCCACGTCCAGAATACGCAGCTCCACAGGGCGAATTGATTCTCCAGCAGTAATCCACTGCTGGGAGGGGGGGCGGCAATCGTCCCACACCGCTTGCTGGCCAGGACGCAGCATTTAACAGCCTTCTGCAGACACACGCGATGGGACTTTAGTCGGGCTTCCCATCTCCCCTCAGCCATTAGCAGCCCAGCCCCTGCTGTGTTCCAGGGCCCTAGCTCAGCGCGAAGCAAAGCCAGCTACCAAATCACCAGCACCACTTCCTACAACAGCTGG
The DNA here is from genome assembly GCA_030068395.1 of Apalone spinifera. Taxonomy (NCBI): domain Eukaryota; kingdom Metazoa; phylum Chordata; order Testudines; family Trionychidae; genus Apalone; species Apalone spinifera. The sequence continues at coordinate 1,983,300 of JANRFK010003894.1, read as the reverse complement.
TTTTCCATCCGCCATCCCAGGACTGATCAAACCCAGCCATGTGCCGCTTCAAGAGATACGCTCAAAGCCGAACAACTCTTGGATTTCTGGAGCCCTTGCGTACGGCCGACAGGCAGAATCGAACCTGGGACCTCTGGAGCTTCATGCATGAGCTTCTACCGCACGAGTGACAAGCTAAGGCTGTAGAGCAGACTCATTACTCTCTCTGCAAGTGGCGCCAGGAGGTATGTGGGTTACACTTTCTCCGGTGCAAAGGCTGAGCAAATGCCACCAGCGTCAATGGCTTTGACGACAGAGAGATACTGTGCGTCACACCTGAGCTGCCTGGAGAGGCAGTCAGCAGGACCATGGGCTGCCTGTGAAGCCAGAAGGTGAGAAATCCCTGATCTGCGAGATCTGCACACACTGAGCCTTTCCCTGGCTCTTCTGGGAGCGGCCCCTCTTGCTCCAGGCACATGGGAACCGGAGCCAGCAGCTGCTTTGGAAGGCATTGGTGCTAATTCCCAGCTGCGTGGGGCTCACGGGCCTGGAGAGACAGTAGCGCTACTGACGAGAAGCAGAGTTACTGTGCTAACGAGGGTCGCGCCTTTCTCTGAATCCAACCCAGAGACTGAGGGCCGTGGACAGAGTCGTGTTGTGCTCAGCAAGGAGACCAGCATGCACCAAGTTTGTGTTCAAAGTCGATCCGTTCACTCCACACTCCTGGGCACCCACCCAGCAGCTCCCAGTGACTCAGTCCGAAGGAAAACAAGCCCCCCGGGGACCCTGCTGAGCACATGAAGAACGTGCATTCAACACACTGCTGCCTGGGGTTCTAACGCTTAGCACAGCAGCCTGCCAACCTCATGCTGGAGTCACGAAGCTGAGAGCAGCTGAGGCAGTTCAAAGGGAACCCCCCTGCCTGCCCAGTCTCCCTGCTCTTCAGTGGCTCTAAACTCCCTGGAGCATGAGCAGAGCCCAGATTTCAGGCATTTCAGCATCCAGGTCTCTCTCTTGCTCACGCACAATCCACCCCCAAACACGTGCAAGGTCAGTAAGCGCCTGGCGCCGCCGTACAAGTGCCCTGCAGAGACTTCACCCCAACAAACGTGTGTTTATTTGTCTTGCTTCTTGCCGAAAACCAGCCCCTTCCTTGTGGGTGGGCCATCTTCATATTACAGGAGCAGCCTCCTTGATCCTGTGAGTTCTCCCACCTACACGAGAATGCCCCTGTGCCGGACTAGTTATAACTGAACAGAATGGAAAGATCAAACGTTGACCGGGTCACTCCTCAGTCCAGAGGCATCTGCTCCAATCACAGGCAGCTGCAGCATCAGAGCCAAACGGGACCAGCCTGGCCTCTCTCAGGAAATGGCAGCTCCGGCCAAAGGTCTGGGCAGGGAGAAGCCAGGCAGGTGCAGAGGGAGGCGCGGGAAGGAGCCTAGCTAGGGAACACTTCTTGGAAAATGGGCTCTTCAGACAAGCGTGGAAAAGAATCACATGATCCCACAGCTGAAGTGAGACAAACTCCGGCTGGGAAGAAGCCGCACGGGTTTCACAAGGAGGGTAATTAACCATGGGAGCAACTGACCAAGGGTCGTGGGGGAATCTCCATCCCTGGCCATTTTTGATGGGATCTTTCAAGCTCTGCTCAAGGGATTCTCGCAGGAAGTTCTCTGGCCTATGTTATGCCGGGAGGTGACACTAACTGATCACAGCGGTCCCTTCTGGCCTTGGAATCTGTGGGTCTGGGAGATCTATGGAAGGGAAGACAGGAATTTCCACAAGTTAGACACGTGGCTGTTTTCACTGAACGGACAGAAACGTAAAACTGCTCAGGTGTTCCATGAGGGCCCTAAGAAAAACTATCCTCAGGACCGACTCACCTCACCAGAACACCCCCTTCCAGGCAACCAGCTGTTAGAATCCAGCTGCCCTAAGCTGGCACAAAACGCCCTGGACTGGGGGAGATGCAAGCACCGAGGTTAAGTAAATACAAACTCAACCAGCATTGGATTTTCTCTCCTGGAAACTTTGTATTTGTTCTTTCTTCATGTTTTCCATAACTTCAAAGCAGAGCGATCGCCACCAAAAGTGCGCCCTTTGGAATCTGCATATGGGAAACTGGCTAATTTGCAAAATGTTAAACGCCTCCATGTAAAGAACAATCAGTAAATGTAATTCTGCATGCGGAGATAATCAGTGACAGGCAGAGAGCGGCGGCAGTGGTAATAGATCCTGCAGGTGAACTTGAGATGCACTAATAGCGGTAACAGGAAACAGCAGGACCCAAGGCGTTTTATGTAGTTGATGTTCCTCTACCATACTCCCGTCTCTCTCCAGCACATACAAGGTCACACTCCCTCCTTTCTAGGGCTGTAGCGCGGGTCCTCATCACCCCCCTGATTGCACTCCCGTCAGGTGCAGTAAAAGGGTCAAAACTGGGAGGATTTTAATAATCTCCTTCAGAGTCATTTCTGGGAAGGATGGAAGAAGAACAGAACAGGTCTCGACACTGACGGGGAGGCATCCCTCTGCCAGGCTTGAAGAATTCTCCGTGCTTTGGAAAACTAAGGACAGGCTGGAGATGAATAGCAGCGCACCTTGTACAGATGAGTCTTTCCCTCCAGCCCTTATGTTTTAAATGAAACACATTTGAGCTGGGTTTGTGGAAGCTCAGGCCTGTAGGGATGACAGTCCTTGGGTTACTGGCACCCGGGACCTGACTACTGCCTCCCCGCTGCAATTGCTGGATTATCAGGCCTGTCAGAATTAGCATGATCAGCCCCTATTTTTCAGGAAATCCGATTCACTCTGATACCATTGCTCACCGTTAAATGGGTGTGTTTGGGCATTCAGCTCAGGAGAATGGCCACTTTAGCAACGAGAGGCACTGCATGGACCCCATTCGCCATGGGTAGGATCCACCCTTGTGCAGAAGGCAGCACGGTGAGACGTGTGTGACCCTGGTGAGGATTCCCTGCCGAGTGGTAAATCTGGCTGTTGGCATAAACAAGTACAACTCCACTGGCTTGGGTGGATTTTTAGCCATTTTGTGCTTGCATGAATGTGGCCAAGGTGGCTACATTAACAGATGCAATACGAGTGGTTTAGTTTGTGGACGTAGCTTTGGTGCGTAATATATCAGCCTCTATGTACACGCAGACTCTTTTTCCTTAAAAACCCCAACACTGAAAATACCAAAGAACTACACACCCAGAGTTAGCAAGGTAATTCTGTGCAGTTCTGCGGGAACATGTCACAGATGAGAAATTCCCGCTGAAGACCATACATATCTCCCAGCCTGCCTGGATCTAGCTCCTGAGGCTCAGGGCTTCCTCCCCCAGCATTGGGGAACCCGCGCTGGCGCTTCAGCCTCTCTGTCGCCCCACTGTGGGGTTGGAGCACACAGAGCTGCCGGCCTGGGCCCCCTCAGCTCTGGTGTGCGTGGGGAATGTGGGGAGAGTCTTTCTGCCTGGTTTTTTTTTTTTTGCTTCCCACTTGTGTGTGGCCCCCAACTGATTTTTCTGTGGGGCCCCAACCCAAAAAAGGTTCCCACCCCTCCTCTAGGCACATTAGCCCATATTCATGCTGAGTTAACCTGATGATATTAGCGCCAAGCAGGCGTATGTACAGGAATACATATCTGGCCACTTTCAGAGGGGTACTTTCTGTGCACACACACACCCCACTGCCGCCACAGCCCCATCTGGGAAGCTGGCTCTCCCTCCCTCCACAACCCAGGGCCGGTGGAGCTTTCGTCTCCTGCCCCAGCCTCAGGCGCTCCCTCGCCCTAGCCCAGCCCCAGAGGAGTTCTGGACCCTGCTGACCAGGGAGGGCCTGACTCCCTGCTGGCCCCCCTTTGACTAGCCAAGAGCTAGACAGATTCCTCCTATGTCTGTGTCCCAACTACAGAATCCATCTCTCTGTGCTCAGCTATCAGTCTTACAACGAATAAGGCTCTCTGTGTAAGCCAGGCCTTTAGCTAACGATTTCCCTGCCCTCGCCTCCTGACAAATGCTGTGTCAACTCTGTTCCATTGACAGCCCGACATCTTACCCAGTCCCCCTGAATCCTACCCTGGACCTTGCTGGCCCAGCCCAAGAAAGACTCTCTATTAGCAAGCTCCTGAAACACCTGCTAGTGCAGCAGCTGCTTTTTACCCAGAAGATGCGCAGCACGCCTGTCAGCAGAGCAGGTGGGTCTCAGATGTGCCAGGCACAGCCAGGTAAAACTGGTTAAGTAGGAAAAACAAATCAGGAAAATAAAAGTCTTTCAGCTGCTGTTCAACAAAGCAGGTTTGGGCTCGACTGAAATGAGTCTGTTGGCCTGAATGCCCCAACACAGCTGTAGACCCCAGGATACAGACAAACCTCAAGAAAAACAAAGGGAGGTAAAAGTGATACAAGAAACCCAGATAAACCACCAGTGGAGAGAATGAGGGAGGTAAACCTACAAAGGCTGGGAAAGAGGAGACACCAGAACCGCCCGTTAACCCCTTCCAGGTCACACTGCAAATGTAAGGAAAAGATGAAGAGAGGAAAGTTTAGACTAGGCACCCAGGAAACAGTCAGAGAGTCTAAGCAGAGAGAGCTGGGGGGATGGTGAGCTGTAGGCACAGTCACCACCGCTGTCAAAGAATGGGGCCAAAAAGTCTGCAGTAGGGAAGATGTAGAAACGGAGTGAGCCCGGAACAGGAATCAGGCCAGACAGCCCCTTGCCACACCCTATGTGGACAGGGTACAAAGTAGGGATGTAGCATCCCGGTTCATCAGTTAACCAGTTACATGTTGGGCCCACCTAATCATTAGCTGGTTCACTGATTAAGCGGAGGCAGGGTTACCAGTTAACCGGTACCAATACACATTATCCATTAAAGTCCCGGTTAACCTTTCCCACCCCTGGTAGGTAGCCAGGTGGGCTGCGGGAGAGCGTACCACCTTGCTTAGCTCTAACAAGTGGTGTCAGTTTCTCTCCAGTACAAAAAGGACCAAGAGAGGAAGGACGGAACAGTCCAAAAGCAGCCGGGCGGTTTTAGCTAGTCACTTGGGCCCTCGGCTACTCACCCCAGGCAGGGCTGCGAGGCCGTGGGGAGGAGACGCAGAAGTCACAGACAGGGACTAAGGGCCAGATCTTCAAAGGGGCTGGGTTCCCGCCGCTCCTGTAGAGTGTGATGGAGCTGGGGGGGGGGACCAGCACCTCCAAAAACCCACCTCTAGCGCTTGGCACCCTCGTCTCGTCCGCACCATCCTTCCCCCTCGCCCGCTACGGGCTGCCTGGGCACGGGTGCAGGGGGGCAGGGGGAGG
>JANRFK010003894.1:1913823-1929470 GCA_030068395.1 Apalone spinifera | reverse complement strand
GACTTGATGACCTCTCGAGGTCCCTTCCAGTCCTAGTATTCTATGATTGTATGGCTGTTAGCCAGGCTGGGTCGGAATTGTATCCCTGGCCTCTGTTTGTCTGGAGGTGGGTGACAGGGGAGGGATCCGGTGAGGATTACCGGTTGTGTTGCCTCCTTCTGGGGCACCTGGCACTGGCCACTGCTGGCAGACAGGACGCTGGGCTGATGGACCATTGGTCTGACCCACTCTGGCCGTTCTGATGGTCTCACATGGGATACATGGCACCAGCAATCACAGGCAGGTGCTTCATCCTTCTGGAATGTATGGAAACGCGTTTCTCTACCCGGGGCGGCTTTGTCATTGCTACCCTCCCCGAGAGAGCAAGGCAGGAGTCCGAGCGCAGAATGTGCGGCTGACCTAGAGCTTCATGGAGACTCCTGGTTCCGAAGATGGTGCCAGCAGCTACCCCTTGCGGGTGCTGGTAGGGAAAAGGTAGGGCAGCCCTACCACTGTCTCTGTCCCAGCATTCCTGTAGCTCCCCACATGCTCAAAGCCTTCCCTTCCCCTGCTGCACTGAGGTCTCAGACTGCATTTGGGCTGCCTGGTTTTCTTCCCTGGGCGTGGGCTGCAGTCTCAGATGCTGCTGCAGGACCTGCCGGCAGGCCGGTCACCTGTGGGAGATTCCGCTCTTCTCCCAGCGCAGGGACGTGCGACAGTAGGGAAGCGACCCAGCAGGTGAGGAGGCAGGAGCGTCGTAGGACAGCAAGTAGGCTCCCCCTCAGGAGACCCTGTCTGCTCAGGCGAGCTGGTAACTAAGCCACGGGCTCACTTGGGGGCACTTGAATCGCTTGATGCGGCTGCCTGGGGGCACTTGACCAAAAGGACTAGAAGTTGTAAGAGGCAGGGGCTCACATGCCCTGGGGCGCGGGAAGGCTGCAGAACAAAGCTGGCTGCAGGAGAGGAGAGACTCGTGTACTGGGGGGGTTCTGAAAGGGCTCCGGCCGACCCCCAAAGGTGCTCAGGCACGGGAAGGCAGCGGAGGCAGAGACGGGCATGGAGCTTCCATTCCGTGTCTGTCATGGGCTGTGGAAGGCAGCATGTCATGGCGTTACAACCCTTTGCAAAACCCCTATGCTATGTGCTTCTCGGTCATGCATCCCTGCCCATGAAGTTTTGCAAAGGGTAGACGAACAGGCCCAAGGCCACAGCCGGGGACCCTGGGCCTGACACAGCTCAAGGAAGGTGCAGCAGGCGTCCAGTATGGGGAGATGCCGGTGAGGGTCCAGCAGGAGGCGCTCGACCGAGGCTGTGACGCTCCCCTGATGCCTGCCCCACTCGTCCTGGTCCCTGCTCTTGGCCAGGGCCATTTCCGCCCAGAGACAGACCGACACCCTCTCAGCTGAGAAACGCACCCCCAGAGCTCAGAGTTCAACCCCCTTCGGGGTTTGTTCCCCATTTGCCCCCAGGAGATGGACACCATGTATTTCTGCAACACCTGCAACCAGCCGCTCTGCAGCAAGTGCCGCGAAGAGACCCACAAAGCCAAGATGTTCTCTCGTCACGAGATCGTCTCCTTGACGAAGCGCACCAAGGACATCCACAAGAAATGCTGTGAGTACGCCCCCTCCGCCCTCGCCCCGGGCGGCGCCACTGGCCCAACGGGATCCAGCATCTCTCCTCTTGGAGGGTCAGGCACCGGCCAGGAGCTGGGCCCTGCATTGCTGGCCCGGGCCGGGTGCCGGGCCAGGAAGCTGCATGGGGACCGTGCAGCTAGCAAATGAAGGCAGCTACTCTCCAGCTTCTACGGGAAGCAAGGCTGCACCTGGCTAACGGGTAGCACGTGCTGTGCCTCCGTGCAATTGGCCCCACGGGCTGCTCAGCCAGAGAGCCTGCAGGTCCAAGCAGTGGAGGCAGAACAGAGAGGCAGTGACGGTGGCTGTGCTGTCAGAGATGGGGCACCTCAAACCTGGGAGGAGGGGAGTCTCCAGCCTCAGCGGGGTGGGCACCCCCCCGCCACTCTGCTGAGGACGGAGACGCCCCTAGATTCACCTGCCTAGATTCTGCGGTTCTCTCCTCCGGGCGCTTGTTTTACTCTGGGCTGAATTTGTTTGTTTCCAGCTCTTCATGAGGAGCCTTACATCATGTTTTCAACCGAGAAAAAATCCATGCTCTGCATTAACTGTTTCCGGGACATGCAGGTGTAAGTAGCAGAGTTGCTGGCTCCTGGCCCCTCACCGCTAGAGCAGCCGTAGCCTGCACCCCCCCTTTTCAAATTCCTTCCTAAGCTCCCCAGAGGCTGGGGGGAGACGGGGTGGGGGAGGGGCTGCAGGGAGGGCACGGTCGCTAAGCCTGAGAAACAGGCCTGGGCTCTCGTTTGCAGAGGTGACCGTCAGGCCCAGCAGCAGCTGCCATCCTGGTGCCAGGCACAGAGTGGAGAGGGCCCTTGGGAGCTGGAGCTGCCCAGGGAAGGGACAGCACGAATAGAAACAGATCCAGAAAGCAGCAGCACTTCTCAGCTGGAGCCGCGCCCCACTCACTTAGCGCTGGAGCTGTTCCAGAACAGCAGCATTTGCTGGACCTGGGGGAACTTTATCTAAAGGGGAAGGAGGGAGACGTGTGGGTAGAGGTCAGGAAGCAGCAGCAGGAGCATTTACATTAGCAGGCTGAAACCCACAGCCACCCCCAGGCTAAGAAAGCCACAGGCAGAGGACCCAGACAGAGTAGCAAGAGATGGGAGAGTGCGAGCAGAGAGATTCTGCTTTGGGGGACAGACAATCAGCACACACCCTGTGAGTCCAGGACTGTGCCTCTGTCTCCCAGGCAGCTGACAGATGGGCAGGGGGGAGACACGTGTGTTGTTCCCCTGCTGCCGTAAGAGACCCCAGTTCCAGCACCTTGCTGCTCCAGTCTGCAGGGGACTCTCGTTAGTGGCCGGGCAGCTCTAGCCCTGGCCGGACTAGAGGAGAGGAGGAAGAGGGACGTGCAGCTTTTGCAGGCTTCTGGCTGCTCCTCATGCCCAGGTCTCTGCCTCTTCCAGAGAAAGCCGAGCCCACTGCATTGACATCGAGACGGCCTACATGCAAGGCTGCGAGAAGCTCGACCAGGCTGTCATGGTGGGTAGCGTTTGGGAGATGCCTTCCGTGGGCTAGTCTGTTGCTGGTTTACCACGGATTTGCGGGGGTGAGGGAACGGCTCTGGGACGGCTCCTCCCGCTGTCCGCGAGTGAACACTGCTTCATGGCTGCGGGGGATAGACAGCGCCTACGCCCGGGCCACGTGTCCTGGCTCAGTCACTGCTTGCCCCCGAATCCCCCATTGTCTCGTGCTGCCTGTGCTCCTTAGGCTGTGAAAGAGCTGCAGACGTCCACGCGAGAGGCCATTGTCCTGCTCAAAGCCATGATCGAGGAGGTGCGCAACAGCGCGGATGAAGAGAAGACCTCCATCAACTCGCTCTTTAGTAGCATGCAGGTATGGAGTGGCTGGCCGTGGCCATGGCTGGCCCTTTGGTGGGCTGCCCAGAGAACAGGCTTCCGAGAGGCACTGCCCAGACGATGCACCCATGTATGTGGGATAACAGCCAGCAGATGCTCTCAGAGCCACCTCGGGCCCCGCTTCACCTCTCACCCCCACTGGCGGCAGGGGCATTCCCCTGCCTGACACGGAGAAGTCAGAGGAGAATCAGTTTCTCCCATCTGTTCTCCCAGGCAGAGGGGCATCTCGGCACCTCATTCCCCGCGGAGTGGAGATGGGTGAAAGCTCAGCAGTGGACTCGAGAGCAGGGAGATTGTTTGCTCTCAGCCTGGGCATGGTGAACTGCAGCAGCTCGCTAGGGAAGCTCTGCTCATTGTCTTTCTCCTGCCGCAGGAGAAACTAGCCGAGAGGAAAAAGATGCTTCTGAAAGCTGTTCAGAGGTAAGGCCAGCCAGCACAGTCACAGGGACTACCACTGGGATGGGATGCATAGTGGAGCCACGTTTTAATGGGGAGCTATACTAAGCTTCTGCAAAAATCCCAGTCTCTCATCTGGGTCACAGAATCTGCATGCAGAGGGAAGAGCAACAGATACATTAAGAGGTAAGAGAAAGCGAGAGAAGCAATTCCTCCTTCACACCCTGCCACGGTTAACGTCAGCTAGAATAGAGTGGAGGGTTCCTCTGTGTTGCTGCTCTGCGTTCAGAAAAAGCTGGCACCCATGTGAGGAAGAAGGGCAGAGGCGTTTGCAGTTTAAAGTCCCCAACTGACCCTGCCCCTTTCCGTTCAGTGGCAAGAACTTCTACTGCAACAAGATCAAGGCCCGTGTGATAAACTTAAATAAGTTGTTGAGGGTGTTTTTGTTTTCCTCCCGGACATTGGGCTTGTCTTCACTTGCCCCGAGATCGATGCTCTGGAGATTGATCTCCCCAGGGTTTGATTTAGCGGGTCTAAATCGACCACTCATGATGCGCACGCACACACCCAGTCGACCCTCGTATGCCACCGGGTCACGAGGAGTAAGGGAAGTCGACTTGAAGAGTTTCTCATGTCGACCTCCCACAGCGGGGATGCTTCAGAAATTCAACCTAAGGAACCTCAATTCCAGCAACTCCATTCTCGTAGCTGGAGTTGCGTATCTTAGGTCGACTTTCTCCCGTAGTATAAACCTGGCCTAAAGCCAGCTGCCAGCATTTGTGGCTGCATTACTGATCGCTCGCTCCCTCTCTCTCTCATTCACACACCCCATTTCACTGGCACAGGTTGAACCTCTGTCTAGTCCAGCACCTTCAGGACCTGACCGGTGCCAAACCAGAGAATTTGCCAGACCACGGGAGGTCAATACTGTCTAGCAGCATCACCAGCACGTCCACTGCTTGCTGGGCTCTCAGAAGACATCTAGGGGTAAATTAGAGCCAAGCAACAGCACAGAGCACTGAGCGCCAGGACTGGCGGTTGTAAACAAACTTTATGGGACTGCGGGAATCATGGCCACACCCACACTAAGTGGACACTAGCTAACATGCCAGACCATGGAGGTTGGCGGCCCAGAGGATGCCGGGCTAGAGAGGTTCAACCTATAGCTGACCGAGCAAGCCGGCCGTTAGTGTCAACATTTCTGTAACTCAAACAGAAAAGTTGGTGCAGCTAATATTAACGAGCAGTCCCTCTTCCCACCTGCAGTCCTGCCCCTTCCTCTAGGCCAGCTGTCCTCACTGCATTTTGGACATTAGCAGCCCTGCAAGCAGGGTGCCAATTGGTGTCAGCTCCATAAGACGCGATGAAGGGGCTAGTTCAGCAGTGGACAGTTCCAGGTTTTAGTCTTTTCGGTCAACGTTTTTACAAAGTTGCAAACATTTGAGCGGTTCTGTTTTGCAGGCCGCGCCTCAGCGCAGGCAGCTCGCCCAGCAGAGGGGACAGCAACAAACCAGCGAGCTGGTGCACACGAGTTGATCTGGATTGTTGCTCTTGCCTCCAGCTGCAACAACTTGGATCCCAGTTTGAATTTTAAAAAAGGATTTCCCTACAATACAAATGTCCTCATGCCTTGTGAAGTATTGTACTATTAATAAAATGAGCACACTGCGTTTCAGGTACTTAGTCCGCATCCAGACCGTTAAACAACATGGCGAGCGCGGTTCTAGCCAGCGCCCTCTCGTTCCTGGGTTTTTCCAGTCGTCTAAGCCACAGCCCACGTTATACAATAGTGACCCTGAGCTGGTCTAGTGTCATTACCTAGGCTGTGTCTACACAGCCGTGTTATTTCGGACTAACGTCAGTTATTCTCAAATAACGCAGCGTGCGTCTACACGGCAAGGCCATTATTTCAAAATAAAGTTGAAGGAATGGGCTTCTTACTCCGGCTTCTGTCAGCCTCATTCAGAGAGAAGGGAAGCCAGGGGAAGAGTGCTCGATTTCGACAACGGCTGTGTAGACAGCATCAAAAGCTCGCAATTAGCGTCGCTCAGGTTACATAGCTTATTTCGAGGTTAGCCCTGCTGTGCAGACATGCCCCGGACAGGTCCAGTATATTTCTTGGTAAAACACTATTCAGTTCCCTTCCTCCATAGCCAGTAGGTGAGGTGCGAGCTGGACCAGAAAACTGGGTTTTGCAGTAATAATCTGTATGAATTACTCCCGCTCAGTCCGGTCTCTACAGGGAAGTAAAATGTTGGTTTTCTCCTGTAATGTCCAGTCAGCATGAAGAGAAGGAAAAGGCGTTTAAGGAGCAACTCTCTCATCTGGCATCCCTGCTGCCCACCCTGCAGGTAAGCCCAGGCGAGTCCCAGCCCTGCTGGGCTGCGCTGCTCCTGCAAGGTGCACGCTCTCAGGGGAGCCCAGCGGATGCTCAGTGATCCCACGATCTCTAGGCTCCTAGCTGCTTGCTTGTTTACACAGGAATTCGGTCAATACACGGGGCTCCCAGGCCCTCTGACAGTGCAGCACCTCGGTGAGCAGCAGCTCCAGGATATTTCCCAGGAAAAGAAAACAGCCAACTAAGCGCAGGGTTGGTTGCGTGGCTGTGGAGCGGCCACCACGCTTGCCTGCCGCTGTGCAGCTGGGCTGAACCAGAGCTGCTAGAAACCTTCATGTCCCTCCAGGCTGGGGTGTTTGCCAAGGCCAGCCGGGTGTTCACACTTCGCTCCTTAAGCGGTTTTCCCACAAACCCAGCAGCCACGCTGCAGCGGGGAAACTGAGCCACAACCTGAGCAGTGCTGTGCAGCTGTAGCTCCCCCGGGGCCCATTCCACTCCTGTGAGTTCAGAGAGCAGAGTCGGATCTGTCGTGCCCACGAGTGGCAGGAGCTGGCCCACCGAGTGGGGGATTGTGCGCAGCGTCGTTCCCAGAGGAGGGGTGGCTCCATGGCACATGGGGCTTTGGTCAGGTCCTCAGGCCGTGGGCGTTTTCCATCTGCCAGAGCCCTGCCAGGCTCTTCCCGGTCTCTGCTGCGGTGACATCTGCCGACTGAGCACTTACTGCATATACCTGGGCTGCGAATTCCCCCCGGGCGAGAACCCCTCCCCCGCCAGGTGCCTCAGCCCTGGGGTTGGGCAGGGGATGTGAGTAATGGCCCTGCTGTTTGTCATTCTGTCCAGGTCCATCTGGTCACCTGCTCAGCCTTTCTGAGCTCTGCCAACAAGGCCGAATTCCTGGATCTGGGCTACGTAAGTAACATTCTGAGCCTGGAGCGCTGGCTGCCCGCTGCCTTCCACAAACACCGGGGGGTGCAGAGCTGTGTGCTTCCCCAGGGAGGGGGGAGCGGAGAAAAGGAGTCCCCCAGCCTGTTGCCCCAAACGCACCCGGACCCCAGAGATGGGAAGACGCTTGGCTCGCTGGCTCGCACTTTGGGGGTGGTCGTCTCACTCTCTGCCCTTGGGTGTCAGCTGAGCCAGGGAGCAGAAACCCAGCAAAATGTCAGGAGCCAGCCCCTGCCTGCGCCAGGCCTCCAGGGCAGAGTCCCCCAGCAGCACAGACGCAGGCACCGGCACTGCTCCAGGGCCCTGGAACACTTCCTAAGACCTTCCTCAGAGCTGAGCAGAAAGCTCTTGGCCTGGTTGCGTCACTAGTGTGCGTGGCAGCCCACGGCGAGAGGGCAGCCAGGCGCACAGTGGGAAGGAGGGGGGCAGTAGGGCCCAGAGCGGGAAGGAGGGGGGCAGCCGGGCCCGCAGTGGAACGCTTTAACACAATGTTCCACTCGCTTTCAGCAACTGATGGAGAGGCTCCAGAAAATAGTCAAACTCCCACATCGCTTGCGGCCCACGCAGACCAGCAAGGTAAGCGCTGTCCTCCCAGGCCACAGGCCCCGCTGTCGCCGGAGCGCCACACTCTGGAACGTGCTATACGCTTGTCAGGTCGGTTCGGGGGCCCTGGCCTCTCCCGCGCCTGCCTCCAAATAGCCAAGGCACCAGAGTCGTTGCTGCTGTTACATCCCCAGCTCCCCACTGCCCCAAGCCCACTGCGCTTTCAGCACACAACCCAATAGCCCGGTAGCACCACTGCTGCCCATGAGACAAGCCAAGAGAGCCGGCAGCATGTTTCCTGTTCCTCAAGCTTGTTTCATCCCTCCTTGCCTGGAGAAAACTCCCAGGGCAGCCAGCATAGGCTAGACGGGGTCGGGTCACAGACAGAGCACAGTGCCCTATGCTGCTAGTTAGGGGCTGCTCGGTCTTGAAGCCCAGTGCATTTTAGGGTACCTGAGCAAGGGAATAGTCGCAGAAGGAGCAGAGTTCACCCTGCCTCCCAGACGGCCTCATCTGTCTCTTTGGCCCTGTGCAGATCAACACCGAGTTCCGGGCTGAGTTTGCCCACTGCTTGGAGCCGCTGTTGCTGCTGAATCCGCGCCGGTCTGTGGTGGGGAGCGGAGGGGGCATCGGACCTGGGATCAGCAATGGAAACATGTAAGAGGCCCAGTTCTCAGCTGCATCCCCGGGGAGGGAGGGGGGAGCCGCAGGCTCCACGTGTACAGTGAGATTTGGGGGATAAATACTAACGTAGGACTGGCCTGCCGGAAAGCAAGCAGCAGTTCTCACCAGTGGCTCTGCAAGACGCGCACAAGCCAAAAGGTGCCCAGGTAGCTCGGTACTGGAGGTGAATCCTGGCCAGGAGATCATGAGCAATTGCCATGGGATGCTGCAGTTGGCTCCTGCTCTGTCCTATCTGATGTCCCCTGTGCCCATCACCCTGGCACCTTACCAAAACCAGGCCAGCAGAATCCAGCCCCACTTTCTCCGTATTGGGCAAAGCACTGGTACGTTGGGGCCGGAAGTCTCACAGGAGCAGGTCAGAAAGTAGGCTGCCTGGAGACCTTTCAGGGAAGTTTCTTTCCAATCTCTCTCTATATAAAAAAGTTTTTCCTGCCGGAAGATAGAATGTTCCTGCCGGGCAACAGAAGGACGTCGTCACGTCATCAGCATCACCAGGCTCTCAGAGAAGAAAGCAGCCCGAGAGGGGGGTAGGTGAGTGTAGCGAGCAGAGGATGCAGCCCCCTAGTAAACCTAATTTGAAGTTGCTGCCTCTACACACTAAAGAAAATCCACCTTCCCCCAGGACTCTCCCTTGGCAATTTGCCTGAGAAACAATGATGTAAAGTTGGATTTTCAAAGGACTGAGCAGTCCTGTACAAATCTGAGCATCTCCTTAGAGACAGAATCTGTTCTACACGCACTCGGTAGAAGAAAACAGAATGGCAGGTCCATCTGGGATAGACTTTGAAACCCTCAGACGTCCCGGGTCATTCTTGATTTCAGGATGAGGGTAGGATGAGCAGAAATACAGACCCTGCTGTGCCACATGGAGAGTAAGTCAGGGTGCTCCCGGAACGAGTCACCTTCACAGCTGGTCCAGCAGATAGCATGGCTAGTGGTGCCATCTGGTGCAGCTCTTCCACGGCTACCTCGACTCTCTGGGAGCGTGGGGGGGATGGGGCCTTACAACAGCCGTCTGTGGAAAAGGGCAGAGTTGGGATGTAGTTGCACATGGAGACTCCGCCACCGATCCTTCCAGTATTCAGAAAGAACTCACGGATCAGGCTAAAGGGAGCAGCCTCCTCCACAGAGCCTTTGTGGGTTGGTTTGGAATATTTGGTTTGTTACATTTTATAAACACAAAACACACAAACACAGAATTATTGGCTAATCCACACACAATGCTGGAAGTGCCACTCAAACAGCCATCACCGCATCTCACGCACAGCGCCGAGAGGGGCAGCCTGCCAAGCGCACACAAGACTCGCGACAGCCGGACTGCAGTTCAGATGCAACAGTTTTAGTCCTACATTAAGGTGACCAGCAGGACGCAGAGGCTAGTGCTCCTGAAAGGAAGAGACTGACAGCATGAGGTAGAAGCAGGAGCAAGCCTGGCTTGGCCAGGGTACCTCCCTCCTGACCTGCAGCCCCCTTGCTATTCCTGCCACAGGCGGCTGTTTATTTTAATTTTATCCCTGCCCTGTGCATTGGTATGAAATGCTCCGATGCTCTCTTGCCGCTCCGCCTTTCCAACGAGCTGCCCTTGACTTTGTCAGGATGAGCGGTGCCCCAGGGACAGTGCGTAACAGCTGTGCTGATTAGTGCCAGGAATAGGCACAGGGCGGTGAATTGGCAATTCCTGGAAACCAGGGTTTGGTGCACAAGGGGAGCTGCGCGTCTGTTCTGCAGGAGACAGTCTGGCCAAACATGATGGACTCAGAAAGGTGGGATCCTCTTTACGGCACAGCAGGGGCGCGGGCTGGAGCAGATCAGGAAAGAAGTGGTTAGTTTAACAGCAGCTTTAAAGAAAATCTGCCAGAAACTCCTCCACCCACACCCCACCTTTTTCTTGCAAAGAGCGGCGAGTGACAGAGGACAGAGTGTTTGTCCATGACCAATGCCTTCCTTGGCGGACAGGTAAATCACAGGACGTTGGAATTGCCGAAGTCGGGAGGAAAGCAGTAAGTGTTCCCAAGAAGTTCCTCCCTTATCACGATCGCTGGCAAAGTGGGAGTCTTCCCCGTACTAATCCATACAAACCATGAGCCCAGAACTACTGACTTCACACAGCAGCTGGGCCCAAGTCATCTGGAATATCTGGCGGGACCTTCACAAACTAGTGACTGTTGGAGGACAAGATAACGGAGGCTGACACGCATCGTTATCCCCCATGACAGTATCTATCCCCTCTGAGCCAAAGCTCTCCCTGTTCCTCGGCCACTTCTCAGAGCCCCACCGGGCCCGCGTCACAGCTGCAGAACTGAAACACCCGGTGGGAAAGTGACCCAAAGGCCACGTGGCGCACAGTGCCAAGCCAGTGAGAGAGGCCAGGCCTCCTGGCTCCATTGCTGCACTCTGCCTCGCAGCTACAGAAGAACCCTGCCCACCTGGAGGTCACGTCTCCCCACGGATATGCCTGTGGGAGGCCCTTCGGGCTCTGGCAAAGAGCGATCCACGCAAATCCAGAGCCACGTCGAGACTCCAGCGACAATCCTGGTTTGGCTCTTGGTCGCTGCCAATGCCCTGCAGCTACTGACCAAGTGCCACTAATCTTCCACCGAGAGTCACTCATTGCACCAGCCTCTGGGTCTCTGGAGGATCTTTGGTCTCCCTCCCCCTGGAGTTAGCTGGAGCACAGTCAACCCCCTTCTCTGCCCCACGCCATGGAACGCAGTGTGGTGAAGAGCGAGAAGTCCTGTGGCACCTTATAGACCAACAGATTTATTGGAGCAGAAGCTTTTGTGAGCGAAGACCCCCTTCGTCAGTGTGGTGAACAGGGGCCTCAGGCTGTGATACGCGCCCCTCACCCCCCGTGCAAGGATCCGACCAAGCCAGCTCCCGGGCGGTGAGACGGGCGCTGCACAGCACCCGGGATGAAGAGCCCTAAGCTATTCTCCATGATGCTGACAGTGACTCGCTCATTCCCTGGTTGAGGAGCTGCTCGGGGGCTGTCCCAGGGTCCTCTCCCCGCTCTCTGCTCCGCGCTGATGCCAAAGGAGCGTCTGCCTTTTCACCCGGCGCACCTGAGTGCCTGGCTTCAGCCGAGGTCCCCGAGCAGCCTGTCGGTCTGCCACTATTTTTATCAGAATTTCAAAGAACTCTCCAGGACACAGTTTCCTTGCACTGGATATATTTAGGCCAATTGATGTCACAGACAGCCTAGGCCCCTCCACTCTGCTCCAGCTGCTCGCCCTGCGAAAGGACATCAAGTTTCTTGCTGTGAAATGGGGATCACGCCTCGGCTCCAAGTGGATTTTACAGTTCAGGGAAACTAATCATCATGCGGGGGAAGTGAGCGCCCCCGTTCCTTGTCAAGGGAGCCGTTCAGCTGCATTTAACCGGCTGCCTTTCACGAGAGTGGGATTCCGAGGGGACGCAGGGAGCTGGACAATACGAATCCAGCAAGCGCTGCAGAGAGGGTGTCCGGCTGCCTCCTCTGATCAGTGAGCATTGGCTCTAGCACGAGCCTTGATTCATCGCATCACGCCTGAAAGGGTGGTAGCAGCCTGTGCAGGCAGCGTCTGAATGCATCGAGTAGCAGTAACTTGCTTTCTTCAAAGTGCTTCCACTGAAGAGTTTGACTGTTATTAGGCAACGGATGAAATGCTAAATCATGCTGTGAGTATGTTCTATGTGCTTGTCCAAATGTTGCTGCTTTACTATCCTTGTTGGCAATTTGCAGCTTCCAGTCACTTCACAGCTCAGTGAACTCACCTGCTCCCCGGGGTATTTTGCTGAAACTTGCATTCCTGTCTCTTTGGACCGGGCTGTCGGAGCCGAGCTGCGGCTCCCTAGAAGAACTGTCTCTTTTGGCCATCAAAAGAGGCCAATAAACGCACTGCGCGCATGAAGCAAGACATTTTTGGTGTCATCAGTGTAGGGATCCAGTACCAAGACTCTCCTGGGGGGCAAACACCAGGATTTTGAGACTCGGGACATTCTTGTCGGTAGCGTCTGTCTCATCCGACCTGACACAG
This sequence comes from Apalone spinifera, assembly GCA_030068395.1. Classification (NCBI taxonomy): domain Eukaryota; kingdom Metazoa; phylum Chordata; order Testudines; family Trionychidae; genus Apalone; species Apalone spinifera. The sequence goes on along the minus strand of JANRFK010003894.1, from coordinate 1,917,079 downwards.
GTGGCACTTGATACAGCACAAGAGAATCCACATCTAATGAGGTGCTTCCGATTGTCCTGAGTGGAGGTTGGTTCTTACTGGGTATGTGTCACATTGTGTTAACGGTGCACAGCCTCACTGACACCTTCCCTATTCTTCAGTCACTGGCTTTATGACGGATTCAGAAGCAATCAGGCAGAACAACTTAACAGCATTAGAACAGGAACTCCGAATGCTATGGTATCTTGCTCATCCTACCATAATGGGGTTCCCTTGTAGGAACCATGGTTACACAGTACAAACTCTCCTGCCAGTTTCCACAGTTGTAAATCCCAATCAGATTAACGGGGATTGTTTGGTGACGGGTTAGCCAGGTGGCGTGCCCACCCTGCCCTGTGCTGTAACTGCATGGTGGGCCCAGGGTCTGAGCCTGGGGCTTTTTAACTAACACGCCTTGTATCAGGAATGGCACCGACGCGGTCACCTCAGAGTTGGTGATTTTGTTGCTTTCTGGTCATAACGGTTGGCACCGAATGCGATGTCCCCCCCTCCCCCGAAAGAGGCAGTAACTATGGGAAGTGAACCTCCCTGGGGAGATTGTCAGAAATGAAACGTGAAATCTGCCTTTAGAAGTACAGGTAGCTCTGGAATGAAAGGGAGGGCAGGAATTCGTCCACCGTTGGCCTCTCCTGCCAGTGCCGTTGTATCTCCCCGGTCTTAGAAGGCTCTCACGGCCCGCTGGAAGGAAGGAGCCGGTCCCGTCGGAGGACGACCTGCCCACCTTGTCCTGCACTAGAGGGCTCTCTCAAGGAGGAGCTGGATTCCCTTTGGCAGACCGACTCAAACGCCCAGAGGGGCGGCTGCCTAGCTAGCACAACAGACCGGACACAAAGGCAGGCAGGCCAGAGGATGCTTGTTCCACACTGTGCAACTGAGGCCGATGGAGGCACTTGCTAGTTTGCTTCTGCTAAATAGCATTGTCAGGGCCAGTGGCTGATGTGAGGGCACCGCTCAGCTCTGCTTTCCCACCTCTCTGCTTAAGGCTCTCAGGTGGCCAGTGCTCCAAGACTCTGATCGTGTCAAGCTGCTCTCCTGCCTGCGATAAGATGCCCATCACGGGCTCCATCGTTCGGAAGCCCACCATGCACCGTTACATCAGCACCAAGGTCCTGCTGGCGGAAGGTGGGGAGACACCTTTCACGGAGCACTGCCGCAACTACGAGAACATGTATCGGGTAAGTGTGCAGGGGAGGGCAGAGACCCAGTTCACCACTGGCCGTGGGACTGCTGGCCCTGCTCGAGGGTCTGCCTAGCCTCACGGGATCAGTGCCCACAGGTGGAAGAAGAGTGTAGGGCAGCTCCCGGCATGCTGCAGGGCAGGCCTGACCCAGGGAGTGGCAGCCAAGAGAGCTGGGGAAGGAGAGAGAGATGCTGAACAGTTCTCCTCCGGCTGGGCTCGATCCCTCCTGTCTTGGTCACGTGTAAAAGGTTAGAACCCTTGGGCCAAACCCCCTTTGCTGTGAAGATGCAGTCACCTTGGACACTTTGGGTTGGGTCACTGTCACCGTGCTTAGGACTCACATGGCCGATGGCTGGCGCCAGTGGAATGGGGACAAAGTGCCTCCAGGCCAGCCATCAGGAATGTTAGCTGGTGGGTAACAGAACAGTCAAGTAACCGATGAATTCTTATTGGTTACTCCACTCTTCGATGGTCCCCAGGGTGGGGCTGGCAGCCAGTGCACTCTGGCCTCACTCCCGGGGAGCCCCCAGCCACCCCGCGCTGATGCCCCTCTATCACAGGCAGCAGTGCGAGGTGGCAGGCGGGAGCCGGGCCACGAGGGGAGCCGATTTAAAAGCCAGCTCCCCAGGCAGACCAGCTCCTGCCTGTCACGCTGTGCTGCTGCCTCTGATACAGCAGCAGCAGCACGGGATGGCAGCAGCCCGTCTGCAGGAGGCCGAGCTCCCCACGAACAGAGGCTGCTCCAGCCTCTGTCCACAGAGAGCTGGGAACTGACCCCCCTGGACAGGGGCTGCTGCCGGGGACCAGCCTCTGCCCGCAGCGGGCCCAGATTTGCTGCTGACCTGTGGGAAGCCCAAACCCCCCCGCGGACAGAGGCTGCTGTCATGCTGCCATAAAGCAGCCTCTGTCTGTGGCAAGCCTGGGCCTGCCGTGGGCAGAGGCTTCTTCACGGCAGACTCCCCTGCCCCCCCTTGTGCCGCTGCCTCTCAGAGACAAGAGTGGGGGGAGGGAGGGGCGGCGGGTAGGTGGCACTGTGGAGGCCAGCTCCCCCAGCTCCGGCTCCTGCCTCCCACCCCCCATGCTGCCTCTCCTGCAGATAAACCTAGGCTTATTGGTTAATCGTATACTCGATTACTTGTCTACATCCCTACCAGCCATGGGAACTTACACGGGAAAATCAGGTGAGTTGATTCTGTTTCTCTTCCTAGAGGACTTAAGGAGCTCAACCTATTTACCTTAACAGAGAGAACGTTAAGGAGCAATTTGATTACAGTCTGTAAGCACCAGATGCCTTATTTCCGGTCTGAATGTATCGTTCTTTAAACAGAGTAATTAGCCATTAGAAGAGTTTACCAAGGGTTGTGGCGAATTCTCCATCACTGATCTTTCTAAATCGAGCCTGGATGCTTTAGCAGAAAGAGAGCTGCTCTAGGAGTGATTTGGGGAAGGTCTAGGACCCGTGCAGGAGGTCAGACAGGAGTTTTACCGTGCTCACTTCTGCCCTTGGCATCTGCAAAGTCCATTGGCTTAGAAGAGCTCTTCTGTACCGTGTGTAACTGCCAGGCCCTGTGTCCCATCCGCGGTGACCTCGTCCCAAAGACTCTCCTATGTGTCAGTGGTAAGATGGTGCTTCCACAGGAGAAAATAGCATTAGCGAGAAAATCGAGAGAGGCTGGACAAGACACGTACCTTCCCCTTCTGTAACCACACCGGCTGCTTGTGCGGGACGGAAGGGAAATGCCACAGGAGCTCACCCCTTTCCCTTTCCCAATGCAGACCCTGCAAACGGAGATCCAGAACCTGAAGGACCAGGTACAGGAGCTGCACCGTGACCTGACCAAGCATCACTCCCTCATCAAGACCGAGATCATGAGCGAGATCCTGCAGAAATCCCTGCAGATGGACGTGCAGATTGCCTCGCAGTACTCGTCGGTGGAAATGATGCGGAGCATGTTTGAGGAGGTACATGTCCTGTGGCGGGCACGCTAGCCCCTCGGCCAGCAGAGCAGCTTCCCTAGAGCAGCGCAGAGCGGCGCT
>JANRFK010003894.1:1896940-1913723 GCA_030068395.1 Apalone spinifera | reverse complement strand
GTTTCAGCGAGAGCAGACTAACACAGCTGCATCTCTGTCACCATCCTATGAAGGATTTGCCAGGAAGACACCAGCCTTACTCTTGTGTTGCAACGGCTCCACCCAGGCTAGGGCTATGCTGCAGCGTAAGCTGACACGTTGTGTCACTCAGTGGGTGCCAATTAGCCACCCCCGAGGGACATAACTTACGCTGAGGACAGAGCTAGGTTGCTGAAGAGCTTCTCCCGCTGACATAGCTACCGCTGCTCGTGGGGGCTGGCATGACTACGTGACGGGTGAGCTTGCTCCCTTTGGCTGAGAACAGCTGCGCGAGAGCTTGCAGCGGTACAGGTGGGTGTATGCCGGAAGCGCTAGTGTGGCCACAGCCTGAGCTCCTAGGACAATTAAAAGGGCCAGACTCGAGTGGTGCTGCTGCGGTGAGATTTGCGCGCGGGGAGCGGCTGAGCCTGTAGCTCTCCCAGCCTGGGCGGGGAGAGGAACAGGCTCAGCCAACGTCCCTCGGAGCTGGCACTCCAGCCCTTTAGCAACACGCTGCCCAGCTCACGCTTTGTGTTTCAGATTTGGGAGGAAACCTGTCAGAGGGTGGCCAATGAGCAGGAAATTTATGAAGGTATTTGTGAGCGCTCTGCCCACTAACCCGCTGAGTGCGTGTGCTGCCACGCTCTTCCCCCGCTCACTGACATGCGCTTGCGGAGTAGCGGGAGGGCTCATGGAGCACGTGGGCCGACACATGCACTGGCGTAAAGGGGACGTTTCAAATGGGGAAAGCTGCTCCATTGCTCCTCTGCTGCTCCACGCTGGGATCCAGGGGCTTCCAGCACTGGAACGCCACCCTAAGCACAGCAAGGTCTTTCCCCACATGGGGGGGGGGGGGGGAAATCAGCCTCATTTCCCACTCACGCCAATCCCTCTACCTGCCCTCCATCCACTTATTACCCCTCTCACTCCTGCCACGCTGAGGAGCGAGGCAAGAAGGGTCCAGCCCAGTAAGACCCTCCCCTACCCATTCAGGGCATAGTCTGTTAGAGAAGATAAATCAGGATGGGTGACTGTCAGGCAAATCCTCCCCCAACTCCCCTGTATCTCAGAGAGGTGATAACACACTTTTCAACCACACTATGGCCAGAGCCCAGAAAGCAGTGAGATGAGCAAAAGCCAGAAAACCCCACAGTTCCAAAAGCAGAGTCTGGAGGGAAGTTGGGGTATTCAAAGACAAGAGTATCTAAGCAGCACGATAGCTTTGCAGATCTCTCCCCTAGATGGCTGCTTAACTGCAGCCCAAAGAGATGGGAGCCTCTGGGGTGTCGGTTGGTTGGGGTGTACCACATCCAGGCTTTGCAGAAAGTGTAGAAGCACAGAACAAGCCCCTCGGAGATCTACGAGCTCAGAGAACACATTGGTTGACTTCACAGAAACTCCTCGCACGTTGTGACAGCACCTGCTCGGACAGCTAGAGTCAGGAGGGACGCTCCAGTTTCTGGAGTGACTGGGTCTCATTACGCTGTGTTCCCTTCCCATGCAGCGCAGTTACATGACCTGTTGCAGCTGAAACAGGAGAACAGCTACCTGACCACCATCACCAAACAGATTGCCCCCTACGTCCGCTCCATCGCTAAAGTGAAGGAACGGCTGGAGCCCAGGTAGGACAGCACAGAGCTGTTTCCCCAAGAGGAGAGGCCTGGGGGGGCGGAGGGCTTTGAAGCGGATGTCTGTGTCAGGCCAGTGCCCAGTCGACTTAGCCCTCAGCAGGGACCCCACGGAGAGCGAGCTGTCAGATGTGTCATCCCATTCTTCGGAGATGAGCCACAGTGGCAGGGCAGCACAGGGAAGCTTGTACTGCCCTGCTGACGCTTCACAGCTTCTGTGGACAGAAATCTTGTCGTTCTTGTGCTGCTGCGGGTCCCAGGGAACCCCCAAGCTCACTCGCCTTTTCATCTCACTTCAGACTACAAGATCCCAAGGAACTGAAGGATGAGCAGCCAGAGAATCTGCTCAAAATTTACGATGACAGCACAGCGACCAGCGACACAATGCACAGGTAGAGGGAGGGGCGGAACGATTGAAATGCTGACGGCGTCTCTGAATACTTGACACCAGAACGAGTCCGTCCATTGACAGATTAGTCATCAGTTTCCATATAAAACTGTCAACTAAACGACTGAAGTTAGGAGATAGAAGCAGGAGACTTCCAGAGAACTGTAAGTGCTGCCGGTTGTAGCAGCAGGGTATGTCGACACTACGCAGCGGTCAACAACAAGGCTGAGTCGACATAGCCTTGTGGCTAAAAGTCAGCATGTGCAAATGCTGTTTGGTGTGTTGGCACCATATTTCCACTCTCTGTGGGGGGGATTTCACTTGCAGAGGCAAAACTTTATTTGGAGGGTGGTGTTTTAAGTGGGTTTTGCCCACGAAAGCTCATGATTCCATGGATTTTTAAGTCAAGTCCTGTGGCACCTTAGAGACTATTAACAAAAGTTTTGTTAAAATCAAGTCCAAATATAGACTTATGCTTAGGCGCTGCCAAAAGGCTCACACGGAACAGATGCGGTTATTAGCAATCGCCATGCATTTTGTGTTAGGGTAGGAAAAGGTGGTGGTTTTGGTTTTTTAGCCAGACTGTCCTGGCTAAATTCCAGCTCAAGCAATTTACATACCGATTCCACCCCCGAGTTCCAGCGGCAAAAACAGTTCTTCACCACATTCCTTCCATTTGTTTTTCTACCATGGCCACGTCTTCACTCGCAACGCCAGAAAACAACATTCTGGTGTTCAATTGAGCAGGTCTATACAGACCCATAAAGTTAACACTGAGGGCAGGGCTGGCCGGCGCCTGTACTCCTCACAGATGCCAGGAGTAAGGGAAGTCGACGGGACATGTGTGTCCATTGGCCTCCCACTGTGGGGACACCACCAAGCTTGGCTTAGGATAAGCCAACTCCAGCAACCATATTCTATGTAGCTGGAGTTACATACCTTAATCCGACTTCCAGGTCTAGTATCAACCTGGCCTAAATGTCAAAGTTACAGAAACACAAGACAGTAACTAAAAAGAATTAACTCATCTACAGTAATATTTAAGCCATGAGTTTGTTTCTCAAGGCAGTCTATACGGTTTGAGAAGCTGCAGCTGCAGCAATAGATGCTAAAGAAAATCCTGAGTTACATAACCCTGAGAAACTAGTGTGTAAATGCACCACCTAATTGTTCAAAATACTTGGTAGAGAGAAAAGGGAAGGGGGAGAAAAAGAGGAAGGGGGTTGCCCTTCATGAATGAAGAAAGTAGCATTTCCACGTATTCCATCACCCACCGCCGCATTGCTGCAACTAAAGAAAATATGGGGAGATGGAGCAAGCCACTGAAAGCACCTTGCAGTGGTGCCCTTGCATGCCAGCAGCGATTGCATGGAGTATCTTTAATGTACCTCAGGGGAGCAAGTAGCATTGTTTGGGAAGTTCCCTGCAGGTGCCAAGTGTTAATGGCTGGGGTTCACTGCCAGAGAACTAGTGTAACTGGAGCCTGGTTTAATCTGTGCAGTGACCCAGGTAAGGATTAGTCATCCCCATGCAGATTTCCAGCATTTTAGAGACTCGAATGGCTGGAACTTAGAAATGTTATTTAAAAACAACCATGTGGCGCACGTGCTGTTGAAATTTTGCTACCCAGACTCAAGACAGCAAATATGGTAAGTAACAGCCCACATGGATTTGTCAAGAACAAATCATGTCAAACCAACCTGATAGCTTTCTTTGATAGGCTAACGAGCCTTGTGGCTAAGGGGGAGGCGGTGGATATGGTGTACCTAGGCTTTAGTAGAGCATTTGATAAGGTCTCACATGACCTTATGAATAAACGTAGATGGAGCTAGTATAAGGTGGGTGCATAACTGGGAGGATACCCATCCGCAGAGCATAGTTATCTATGGTTCACTGTCATGCTGGAAGGGCATAACAAGTGGTGTTCCGCAGGGATCAATTTTGGGATCGGTTCTGTTCATGATCTTCATCAGTAATTTAGATCCGTGGTGTCCAACCAGTTCTGAGGCAGCCTACTATAATGGCTACTGCTATAGCAATCTAGCCACACTCAATCAGCCAAATAGTCACATGTGGCTAGTGTGTTGGACACCACAGATTTAGATAATGGCATAGACAGTATGCTTGCAAAGTTCGCAGATGATACTAAGCTAGGAGGGGTTGCAAGTGCTTTGGAGAATAGAGTAATAATTCAAAATGATCTGGACAAACTGGAGAAATAGTCAGAGGTAAAGCAGATAACGTTTAATAAGGACAAATGCAAAGTACTCCACTTAGGGAGGAACAGTTTCACCCATACATACTGGGAAGTGACTGTCCAGGCAGGAGTACTGCAGAAAGGAATCTAGGGGTCATAGTGGATCACAAGCTAAATATGAATCAATGTGACCTTTTTTTTTTTTGGCAACAAAGAGCAAACATGATTCTGGGATGCATTAACAGGAGTGTTGTAAGACACAGCAATCATTCTTCCCCTCTATTCTGTGCTAAATTAGGCCTCAACTAGAGTAGTGTGTCCAGTTCTGAGTGCCATATTTCAAGAAAGATGTGGAGAAATTGGAGAAGGTCCAGAGAAGAGCATAAAAAAATGATTAAAAGTCTAGAAAACATGACCTGAAGGAAGACTGAAAGAATTAGGTTTGTTTAAGCCTGGAAAAGAGAAGACTGAGAGGGGACAAGTAGCAGTCTTCAAGTTCCTAAAAGGGTGTTACAAGGAAGAGGGAAAAAAATTCTTCTTAACCTCTGGGGATAAGACAAGGAGCAAGGGGCTTAAACTGCAGGAAAGAAGGTTTAGGTTGGACATTAGGAAAAACTTCCTGTCAGGGTGGTTAAACGCTGGAATACATTGCGCCTAGGGAGGTTGTGGAATCGCCATCACTGGAGATATTCCAGAGCAGTTTAGATAAACATCTATTATGGATGATGTTTGGTCTTCCATGAGGACAGGGGACTGGATTTGACAACCTCTCGAGGTCCCTTCCAGTTCTAGTGTTCTATGAAATATGGAAAGTGTTAGAATAAAACTTGCATAGCAAGTTTGCCCAAGCCAGCAGCAGACTGCCTTGAATCTCTCTTCTAAATAAGAGTGTTAAAATATTTGAGCCATCTGACAATTAGATCTTTTTGTGATTTAACCGAGGTGCCTTTTCTGCTCTAGGAACGACTTGACAAGAAGCTTGGAAGACAATAGGGAGAAAGCTCTGGATTCCAAAGTGGACAGCCGAACGCTGAACATTGCCACAGAGGATCCCCTACCAAAAGACACTTACAGAACCAAACAGAAAAGTGGGACGGAGAGTCCCAGCCAGAAAGATTTTGCAACTTAGACAAGTAGAGTACCAAGAAATTGCACTGCTTTGCATTTCATATATGCAAGCAAAAGACTATGTAGGAGTTTCTCAAGTACATTTATGGTTAAGTCAGATTAGTATGTTATAGATCTATCCATTGAAATAAAGACTTGACAAGATGGGGAGAACCAGCATTTCCAATCTTACTTTGATGAAATTGAGTTTTGAAATGCAGACAAAGGCTTCACCAACTCAGTGAATCTAAATACTGTTCTCATTACATTACCAGATAGTTTTTTAATTAGTTAGGGTCTGATTTCTCAGGCTAATCTCTTTGGCTGTTTGTATACAAGAAACCCCCCGACACACGACCTCCCAAGAAGTAAATGAGGGTTCAAGTTACGACACCTCCCCAGGAACCAATCGCATCGCAAGTCGGGGGCCATCTGTATTCTCAACATTACAGAAAAATACAGTGTATCAGGAAACAAAAAAAGATCTCTTGTGCAGCAGAAAAGTCCAGTAACTCTTTGGTAGACCCCCATTGGACTTGGTCTCCTTTCTCCTTCACATAGAAACTTTGAAAAGAGATTGATATTTCACACCTCTAATTCTTTATTTCAGCGGCAGAAAGCAAACAGAGTATTAATGCGCTTAATTTTGACATTGTGGCGGTGTATCGTTTATTTTAAATGCATGGAAACAGCCAGCTCTATGTAAGTTTTTATTCCCTCTACCTACTCCCCAGCCTGATGAATACAGCTTATTTCAAAGCCTAGCTTAGTAAGCAATGTATTCTTTGTAAAAAGTGGAATGAGTGGTGTGGAGAGGGTGGATAAAGAAAAGTTATTTATTAGTTCCCTAAATAGAAGAACTAGAGGACATCAAATGAAATTAATGGGTAGCAGGTTTAAAACTAATAAAAGAAAGTTCTTCACACAGTGTGTAGTCAACCTGTGGAACTCCTTGCCAGAGGAGGCTGTGAAGGCTAGGACTATAACAGAGTTTAAAGAGAAGCTAGATAATTTCATGGAGGTTAGGTCCATAAAAGGCTATTAGCCAGGGGATAGAAATGGTGTCCCTGGCCTCTGTTTGTCCAAGGCTGGAGAGGGATGGCAGGAGACAGATTGTTTGATCATTGTCTTTGGTCCACCCTCTCTGGGGCACCTGGTGCTGGCTACTGTCAGCAGACAGGCTACTGGGCTAGATGGACCTTTGGTCTGACCCAGTATGGCCGTTCTTATGTAGTTATTTCCTCAAAGAGAGAGTCACCGTGCATAGCCTGGAGGCTGGATTTTGGGGAAGTTTATGGGGGGTGATGTAGTGTTATTTTGGAGAGCTGTTTTTAGCACTTCTGCACTTTAGTGTAATGAGACCTGTAGGACAACAATATTTCCTTTAAATTTTTATGCTGTAGACGGTTCAGAAGTCTTGTTTTCCATACAAGATGTACACAGCTCTGTATATTACAAATCTGAAATTAAAATTAAAATGTCAGTTCTTGATATTTAGTGCAAGTTGTTAATACTGCATGACTACACTGCCAGGGAATTCTAGGATGGCCAGATTGGCATACAAGTCAATAACAATGTTCCTTCTAAGTGAGTGCTTGGCTGGCCACCCAGGAGAGATCCAAATGCCACCCTGCTGATTGGCACAGTGATCACAGCCAGCAACATGTTTCTACTGGTGGTGCACATCTGCACATGCTGTAGGCACATAAAATGTATTCCACACATGAATAGGAAAAATTAGAGGGCATGCTGGACAACACTCCTCCCCCTAGCAGACTTCTCAAAAGATAAATTTCCTTTTGATATATTTCAAAGAGAATTTGTTTCCCCATACAATCACCACACCTTTTTGGGTTATTTCAATCAAGTATAGTTTTATTTAATAAATGGAAAGAATTCTCAACTTCTGCAAAAGGAACTTTTAAATATCTGTAATGGACATTTCTTTAAGAAAAAGGGTAGAACTACTCCATTAGTTTAATGCGGTTAGTCTCAGCAAGCTCAAATAGATTGTGGAGTGATTCTAGTAAACAGTTTCAGCACAGACTTCAAACATATGATGCTATAACAAGGTAACAGTCTCCTATTGCACCAGGAATGTTGAGGTGTTTTCAAGGCAAGAGACAACTTCTTCATCATCTTCCAATCCAATGACAAACTCCCAAAAACTAAACACAGTGAGATCAGAAACTATTCCAGACAGTAAGAAAGTGCAGTAGATGAACAGTTACTCGGTACCATTATTAGAAAGCTGTATTCTGACCAACACTGTGTCAACCAACACTTGCATCTTCTGCTTCTAGCACAGAGTAAGTCAAGGAACCAAGGCAAAGTTAAATTTCTAAAACTGCTGCTTTTTGTAAACATGTTATACTTTAGGAATTTGAGGGGGATGACGTTATTTTGTGTTGACATTAGGATAAATAAGTACTCTGTGTTCTCTTACTAATCCCTTCAGTGTTCCCTGTAAGGTGAATCACCAAGGAGAGAATCAAATGCTGCGTAACTGATCAAAAGAGCGCCCACAGCCAGGAGAATGTGTTTCTACTCGTGGTGCACATCCACAAGTTCCTTGGTGCACATAACAGAGTTAGGAACATTGCTCCTCACTCCCAACATCTATTAAGAGTCTACTTTCCATTGTGTAGCTTATGCTAATCACTCTTTCACAAGCCTATGAACAATAAAAACGGACAGATGTTTCACTTTCCAATTTTCCCACACTAGCTTAAAATTGCAAACACTGCAGGGGATACAAACTAAGGTGACGTGAAAAACATCCTATGGAAGACATTTGCAATCTATTGAACACATACAAGTCCTACATTTTTGGCCTGAACCTCGTGACAGTGCCCTTTATATCTGTTAGTAAGAAAGGGTCAGAGCCAGCAATCCAAACATCTGACAAAGCTTAATTTGGTAAACTGCTTCAAAATGCACAGAATTTTATGCTGCCTGTTCCTCTTATTAGTGGTTAAGAGGTTTTCCCAGACTGCATAAATAGCAATTATGAAGTCCTGTGGGAAAGGGCTAACATGAGACTTTGGCTACCACTGACCAGAATCAAGCTCTTATTCACTGGGTACAGAACTAGGAGTTGTTCACTGATTATCTGTCTTTTGATTTTTTTTTAAAATAGCCTCAGTGCTGAAGCATGTGCCACAGGATCTATTTTGATTAATAAATAAATTTGAACAAAAGGAAATCTTTCCTTGTGAATGCCGACTCCTTTCCTTCAGAAAGGAGGGCTGCAGCAATCATTCCAAATATTTATACCACAAGATGAAGTACTAAGATCCATACTCCTATGCCATTTCCAGAAGTGGAACATTAGTGCAATTAAAATTGACTTGGGACATTTAAAAAAAAAATCTGCACCTCATTTTCAAAAGTGATTTAGGTGTTTGAAAGTTGTGTCATAATCAAGAAGTGTAAAGATCATTCTTCTAACCAACCACCCCCAGGGAATGAACCTACACGGTCTGCATATATCTGATTTTTGTGCAAATTCTAGGCTGAAATTTACAATTAACAGGAACTTTGGGCACTGTCATGATACTAAAATAAATATCAGTAAGGCCACTGAAGAAAAAAGGGCTTTCACTGACCACTGTGTCAACCAAGTAAATCATTTGTTGGGCCCATTCATATTCTGATTATATATGTATGTGCTATGCAAAGCTCTTTCATTCAAAGACACAATCTTAAAAAAACTGCACTCACTGAACATGCATCCTAATAGAGAGCTTATTTAACAGAACCTGAGATTTGGTACATGCTCAGCAAAATCTTCAGCTATACAGATGAAAAAAGTGGCTGATGTCTTGCAACATCTACCAATGTTCTGAGTCAACACCTCCATGTAACGTAGATAAAGCCCAAAACTAAAGGATAACTGTAGTACAGTAATTCCTCATTTAACACTACAGATGTATTTCTGAAAATGTTCATGCTAAGCGAAAAAGTGCTATGCAGGGGTCAATTTTCCCATTAAAAATAATGGAAAAGATGGGGGTTGGTTTCAGGTGGTGGTGGCAAAGTCAAATTTTTTGTTGGTGCTGGGTCGTCAACATCAACATTAGATATCTAGCAACACAAGTCACCACGGTTTGTTAAAACACAAAGATAAAACATGTGAGTGAGTGGAGGAGCGCTGTGACCATGTGAATTTATCTGCTCATGTGTATTACCGCTGTTTTCACCAATTTATACCGCCATGCGAAGCAGTCCACCACTTGATTATTTTCGTGTTATTTCGGGGACGGTTGTGTTATTCGAAAAACGTTCCCAAAAAAAAATTTGTGCTATTGCGAAAACGTGTTAAGTGGGCATGTGTTAAACGAGCAATTACTGTATACAGACACCAGATCTGAGATCACTGATAGGCATGGTTAAGTGACGGAAAGCAAGCCATTTATGGAAAGTCAAAAGACAATAGCTCCCAAAGAAGTGCTAATAAAAGAATAAGACAAAATGTGTTTCTTTACATCCTCCTCCATCACACTAAGTTAGCTAAATAGTTTAAAGCAGGAAATTTTAGCATCTAAGAGCCTATTTCCAATCCAGACATTCAGAGCCCAGTCTCTCGGTTTTACATTGAAGCAATTACTGGACTGTTTGCTTTCTGGCCAGAACAAAATCAAGCACAAGAACTGACAAAAGAATGAGATGTCTCACTGAACAACAACTTTTCAACTAAGAGGAAAGACCCATGAAATCTAGCTAACTTACTTGCCGATACAGCTGTCCAGTAGTTGTAGACATATGCAGGCTTGTGTGGTGAACAGGGGATTTGTTCTTAACTAGACCTCAGCCAGCCATGTGAGAAAGATGTGACCTCGAGTCTAACAATGAGACATAAGGAGTAATGCAGCATAAAATGTTTAGGGTTAGAGATATTTGACCTACAGAAGTGTTTCACAGCACATGATTAAGCAAGGCATTTGTCACTGTCACTCCAGCAGTTTGACCTAACTAATTATTTACGTAAAACCACGTCCCTAATGCATTTTCTCCATTACCTGGCAAAACAAAGTCCAGAACACATTTTTAAGTTTACTCTGCTGGGTCATTTTGAGTATAGCTCATTATTGCCAGGGCTATACGACGAGCTAGGAGCCTGATTCCCCTGCTCATGTACACATTTGCAGTAGCTCACAAGTATGAGCCATGTGGCCACAACAGCCCAAGCAATGGCACTGGGAGCCTGGTCGAGCCATGTGGAACGCATACGGATCAGTTTTTGGCAGGTTTGTATTCTGCATGGCTCAGCTGAACCTCCACTGCCATTACTCATGCTATCATGGCTACAAGGCTATTTATCCTTGCATTAGCTCTCATGGAGCTATCGCTAGTATGTCTACACAGTCACCCGAAATTACCCACTGGGCTCATAGTATGATGCTTTTCAACTTTGTCTCAAAGTGCTTTACAAAGAAGGTAAATATTATCAATAGTAGTTGTACTTATGAAATATTTATACAATGGAAAACTCATCTCAGCAAAAAACCCTAATTTGTATGAAGTTTTTAACTGGTTTGAGATTTCTTCTGAGGTATGTAGGCTACAGCCAGATAGCAACTTTTATAACACTTTCAGAAGTACATTTGAGGCACTTCTATTGCAAAGGAAAAACAATCTGTACAGGAATCAAATCCTTACATATAATTATGCAGAGGAAAGACAACATTAGTCAAATACAGCCCTGCTGAAGTTTCATACCCCTTCTTCGAGCAAAAAAGCCAATACATTAAATCTCATACTGAATCTAAACAGTGGATATTTTAACTAGAATTCAATTGAGCAAGTGCCATGAAATTTGAAAACTTAACTTGAGTAGGAAAAGGATTACACATTAGGGAAAGAGATTAACAATTTGTCCCTATACCTCTTGCTATTCAGGTCTACGGGAATCTGTTTGGTACATGCCTCATTTTAATACTAGTGTATTCCCAGTGGTATTTCAGTCCTAAACTTAAGCATTCTAAATAACCCAGATAGTCAATAGCACCATGAAAACAAAACACTCTACTGAATTACAACCCAACAGAAGCTTCTACCAGTGCTCTATTTCCTGAATTATGTTACAGTAACTTAATTAAGAGAATATTTCAAGCCAAGCTGTTACTTGTCAATATGCAATTCTCATTCCTACAAGGAAGTCTATCTAGAATCAAGGAAACTGTGACCATCTTTGGTATATAGTAAAAGAAAATAAATTATACCACAAAATCTGAATATAAATAATTTCCAGAATATTTAGACTATCACCAGAGTTACTCCAAAAAATATCTTCTTACATTAGTGTATTTTCTGGAAGCGTTTCCTGTACAGATGAAACATCCAAGATGTATTCTAGAACCAGGTAAGACTCTTACCACCTACAGCCTTTTACAAGTCTGACATATATTGTTCTTTTCCTGCATTTCACAAAAACCAGGAAACAGTAATTTCTTTGAATTAAACTTATTTTCTTGAGCGAATTATGAGTAGAGAAAGAGCTAACAGTTTATTTGAATAGGTCTGAATGCAGCACGATTTTCATGAATTTGAAAAGTGTGCTTTACAGAAGCAAGTTTATGATTTGCCAAGGGTACTATGGAAAAATGATAAAGTGATAATAAAACTTAAATTCATGACTTAAATTCATAGTGCCAAAAAACATGGCACTAAACTGATGGAAACAACAGTTACATATCTAGCTTATGCTTTTGTGGTGTTTAAAGGTTTGTGATTTAAGAGAGCTTGCATATTGAAAGCCCCCTATTAACATTGTATTAGGAGACAGTGCTTTGTGCCACACTGCAAGTCTTTCAGGTACGCATATCTCCCAAACAGTATGCAAATTCATGCATTTAAAACAGACATAAAAGGCCAAGTTCGGAAAGCCCTCCAAGCAGGACGTTACCACATTGACTTCAGTGGGAATTCCACACACTGCAGGTTTGTAAAGTCAGGTCCAGAGAGGTTAAAGCTGTGCTGTGGAGCTTTTTTCTTGTCAGAAAGCTTGACTTTTAAAGTTTCACCATGGAAATATGAACCAGCACCCTTCAAGTACAATGGTAGTTATTAGGAAGTGCAAAGCTCATTCTTCGACAGAATCTGTCAACACATTTCAGTACTACTCAGCTGTTGTAGGCAGAGAGAGTCATCTTCTCACCAGCATTACTTGACATTTTAGGATTATAGATTAAATAATCCCAAAAACGCCTCTATACATCTAAGAACACCACTTATCTTGACTGAGCTTCTTGTTTATTTGGAAGGCATTCCAGTTGCCTAGCCTCCAACAATTCTCCAGCAGATGACCAGTAAACACAGGCCACTATTAGAACATGTCACAATATAGCGCTATGCATAGTTCCTTTCCATATGATGCCTGGAGTTTAGTTAGTCTGATTTTTCACGTTACAGTTCCACTTTGATTCCCTTGATAAAAGGCAGACCTGATGGCACTTTCTTTTTATACTTCAGGTACTCCTCTCCAAAAAAGTGAATTAACGTCATCTCCTCCTCTTCTATTCGCTCTTTGAAGAATCTCCAGGATGCTAAAGTGTAGCCAACAACACAGATGGGATTACAGAGTAAGACCTGCAAGAGGACACAAACGATTAAAGTCCAATTCAGCCTTGCTTGCAAAACTCTGTTCACCTTGGGAAAGGATTTTGATTAGTTGTTTGAAAAACACAAGTGAAGTTTCATTAGTTGTCCACAAGTACATATTTGCGGAAAGACTTAAGTTGTCCCTGTTCTCCAAAAACCAATATTTAGAGTTTTGTTATAAGAATACTCTCTCTGCATTCTAAGTCCATCTATAAATGAGTTCTGATGAAAAGCACTGCTGTTTCTTTCTACTGTAGTGCCAGACCCAAAGAGTGTGCTGCTTCTAAGAGAATTCAGGTTGTAGAGCTTATGCATACATGGTTTTGCATATTTATAATTCTCTTTAAAAAAAAAAGACAGCAACACACAACTATAAGATTTATATATTTGATGCTCTATATTTGTTAAAGTAATTACAATATCTAATGCACTGACATTTTAATTTACAAGAGTACTATAGCTGGTTTCAAGTATTGGACCTGGGTTTTACATACACTAAACAGGTTAGTTTTACTTGTCAGTCCTGTACAATACTAATATTTAATAAGAATAAGGCGAGTCTGATGGCTTACTGGAAGACACTTTGGAAGTAAAGATGAAAGGGAAGTCTGGAAACACCCTGGAAGCTTTAAGGTCCCATGGCTAGCAGCAGATCACACCTTGAACCTCTGAAAGTGTTCCAGCTCAAACCCACGCTCCATTGCCTCTGCTTATTTCATACAGAAAATTAAGGATATATGGTCTTCCCAACTCACAGGATGGAGAGTTCAGAGGCCAGCAGTTTCATGACTCACAGCTAAAAGTGTGCTGGTGGAAGACAGAATGTGTCAAAATCCATTCCAGGACTCCTAAATTGATTATTTGCTATATAGATTAGGTACAGACTCTGGATAGCATTAAGAAAAACTAGAAGATCAAGATAGCTAAGTGTATTTTATACAATACCTGTGTTCCAATACTCCAGTAAAACCATCCCACGTAAGATGGGTGCCGGAACCACCCATACACCCCACTTGTCACCAAAGTATGAGTATCCGATTTCTCATTCTGAACAATATGGTTGAAGTTGGAGCCAGCTGTGAGCATGGCAGCTTTCCTCAGACATTCCCCAAAGATCACCATCAATAACCCTACTGCACTGAGCCAGGTGATCTGCTTCATTTCTGCAAGTGAATAAGTACTGGTCACAACATGTTTTAAAAGTTCACTTTTATTGCAGGTAAAAAAGGAAATTTAGGGTTAGAGGTCTAGAGCAGAGCGAGAGTACCCTTGAAATTAATTAACCTAGCTTGATGCAGCAAAGCCCCAAAATTATTATATACTATCCCCAAGAGACTGATGGGCACGCTCTTGTTGTTTTAAGACAACGTATAACATAAATGCAGCATGTGTTTTAAAATTTTAGTCTATAAAAACTAAACAAAGCATTTGAACAGAAGTCTGATGCACTACTTACTCTTCACCTATACTGACAAGGCGGCAGTATGTCTAACTATTCCTGATTAATCCAAATGCAAAGGAAGAGTGGCTAGAATACACAGCTAAAAGAGACTCTAACCCTAGAATTGAACACTGTCTTATTTTACAAACTGGTTGCAGTTAATATGCTTAGTCCTCAGAGGAAAAAGTATGCACTAACAGACTCTCCCCACGAATTCAAGACCAGCACCGAGGAAGCCAAAACAAACCCCCTTTGGTCTAACCTAGGATGTTTGCAATGGGGAAGCCATAAGTACATCTCCCATTCCAGAAAACTAGTTTAAAAAATGTGTCTAAAAAGATGAAGAATCACAAAATTGTTATTTATTGGTAACATGAATCTTGCTTGAGCACTGACAAAAATCCAGTCAGCAAGATATCTCTTCAAGTTTTGTTTTTTTTAAACAGAATGCTAATCATTCACTGGTATTCAAGATTGCCTAAAAACTATGCTCACTTTCAAGAGTCAATACAGCAGGCTTAGTGTTTATAACAGAACTGTCAGTTCACTCAAAATCTCTTCTTCTTTAGACACCCCAAGACAGAATAACTAGATGTGACTAATCAAGCCTAGCTGTGCAACTCCCAGGTTTCATCCTTTACTGTGCTTTGTTAGAATCCCACATAAAATGTATTTAAACACCAATATGCTGAGCCATACCCATACACAAGGTGTGAAATCCTGGTGCTGTTTAAATCGGTGGCAAAACACCCATTGACTTCAGCAGGGCCAGGATTTCACCAAACACGTCAGAATAATTTAATCCTAGGAATGCATCTCCTTTATGAATTGCTTAAAATATGCTGCATATGCCCTCCTGTGACATACAGCCTATATTTACCCGCCTAGGGCAATTACTATTCTTTTTAAAAACTTACCCAGAAACCTCAAATAAAGCTACTGACCTGGATAAATGATTTTTTCAACTGTGAACTCTATCCAAGAAGAGAGAGCAGCTAGATTATACTCAAAACTGTGGTTTAGGAGGAAAGAGTCCAAGGACAAACTTCTGGGATTATTGATCGCTGTCACCAAATACTCAGAATAATGGAACAGTGACAAGGAACACATATACCTAGAAAAGAAGAAACCACCCAAATTTAAGCTGAACTTAATTTATTGAAAAACTCCAGTTACATTTTGCTGTGTTTTTTTCTGGAATCCTATGTTTTGAAATCCAGGGTACTCTGTTGACTGTTCAGCAGCATAACTACAATTCTGCAACTCTTATTCTCCACTATCTATACAAGTATGTTGTTAGGAACAAACATGTCATTTATATAAGGTTACATATACATGTATATTAAAAACAAAACTGTTAAGACTTTCATTTAGGAAGAACTGGATGCTTCACGCATTAGTAATACAGTTTTACCTAATGCGTATATAACAGACCACAGCAGCAGGTAGAGACTGTAAGGAAACAATGGGCAACGTAGGCTAGTAAGTGGGCCTTGTTCATCTCAGCGGGCTGCAAGCTTGCAGTAATCAGAATGCCTCCCAGAATTAGCTAGTTTAGTTAACTGCACTTGCATACCTAAAATTTGCAGGGTGTGCAGACTGAACCATAGCATTGCTTTAATTGGATGCAGAAGGAGCATGCAGCTCTCCGTCAATGTTGTGTGCAATCAGCATGCACCTCACTTAACATGCATGTTACTTTAGTAATAACAATGGGGGGAAAAACACTACTTGGACAGGAACCAACACATTCTGACACCCTTGCGTGTGGGCCACAGTAAACAAAAGGTCTCGTGGGCTACACACAGAACCTTGATAGGCTGCATGCGGGCCACAGTTTGCTCACCACTGCTGTAAGTAATAATACCACAATGGCACACACATCCTGCAATAGCAGGAATATTGAATAAATAACCAAATGGTACATTCCCCCCTCGTCCCCCATCTAAGATTTCTAGAATAGACTATCCAATCTGTCACTTCTCCGCCACTGATGTGAGGCCACGTAAGCACCTTTCAAGTGAAATCTCTCAACTGCCCATGGGCAGCACTCTGTGACAAAGGCCAGGAGGGAAGCAGACCTGTTCGATCTTTGGCTGTCGCCTCAGTGACAATGATGCAGGTTTGCTGATGCAGCATGAGCAACAGGACCGAGCCTGCCAGGCTGCCCAGGTCTCCCGCACCAGAGTCACCGCGTTGGGACATGCCGGCTGCCCTGGGCCCCGCTCACCCAAACCCTTTCCTTACCAGCCGAAGTGCTGCCACGAGGACTGCGCGAAACTCAGCAGCAAGCCACAGCCGCAGGCAAAGCCCAAGAAGCACGCTCGGATGGCGATCTGCGCACAACAACGAGCAATCAACAGAGACGCCGCTCCCGTCCTCCCGGACCCCCCCCGCCCCAG
>JANRFK010003894.1:1825398-1841348 GCA_030068395.1 Apalone spinifera | reverse complement strand
GGGGGGCACTCCTGAGCTCCCGCTCTGCTGCCCTGGGCAGGGCAAGGGGGCAAAGCCAGAGCCCCGCCCCCGGGCAGAATCCTGCACCGGGTCTCAGGCAGCCCTGGCCCGCTTGAGAGCAGCTGTTCCGGCCCACCTGGGCCCCTGGCAGGAGCCAGGGCAGAGGCTCCCCGTGCTGAGCTGAGGCCTGGCCCGTGGTCTCAGCTCATCCCCAGCCAGCGAGGCCCAGGGGGACGAAGCGACTTGCCCGGGCACACAGGCAGCCTATTGCAGAGGGGACTTGGGCCCCCGTCTTCCAGACACCCAGCGAAGCCTGGGTCCCCCTCCTCACTGATGCAGATCAGAGTCCTGCAGGGAGCAGCTTTGGCTCCACACGGGACGCGGCCTACAGGCGCCAACACCGCGTTCCAGTAGGCATGAGCGGTTAGCCGGCGAGCGCGCACCCCCTTCACCGGGCGCTGCGCTCTGGTTGCGGTTAGCCTGTGGGAGCTGGAGCAGCCCCGCCCTTGGCCATGGAAACAATTAACTGGCCAGCCCTAACGTTTAACCAGATAACCGATTAAGTGGGAATTCGGGTCTCGCTTTCCATGTGCAGTTTTGATGACTGTCCCCAGGTGTGACATAGTGGGGGGCTGTCTTCTCTGTAACCTGGGGTCCCCCTGCGCTGTGATGTGACATTCTCACTGACTCCCCCACCTGGATTAACCCAGACCCCCAGGCTCAGCCTCCCAGGGAGAGACAAAGGGAGGAGGGCGGAGACCAGCACCTGGCTGGGGGGCAGGGCTGGGAGGGAGCCAGTGGCTGTCTGGGAAGCATGGAGAGAAGAGGCTAAGCTGGGGCAATGGGGCGATGGGCCCTAACCCTGGGGTCTGAGGCGCCCTGGCCCTTGTAGCCACATCCCGCCTGTGCTGTGCTGGATCCTGAAGGAACAATAAACCCCTCTCTGCTCTATGACTGGCAGAGTCTGTTCTTGCTGCTCGGGGGCTGTAGGATTTGGGGGAACCCGACTGCATCGTCACACCGGGGAAGAAGCGAGGTGGCAGGAAGCCGGCTAACGCCTCACACGGTACACAGCAGCACAAGCCCCCTGTGCCCGGCTCTGAGCTGGCAGCCATGCACCAAAGGGCCATCTCCGGTCAAAAAAGTCTGCCCCCTCTCCTCCCGGCAGCCTGACTGCACCCACCTGCTGGGGCCCCCGTTCTGTGGAGGCAGGCGGGCTCCAGGCAGGAGCAGCCAGATCTGCTCGTTGACGTCCCAACCAGCCAGCGTCAATGGGTTGGAGTCTGGCAGGGGCCCTGGGGAGGGTGAGCAGAAGTGGGCTCCCCT
This sequence comes from Apalone spinifera, assembly GCA_030068395.1. NCBI lineage: Eukaryota > Metazoa > Chordata > Testudines > Trionychidae > Apalone > Apalone spinifera. The sequence goes on along the minus strand of JANRFK010003894.1, from coordinate 1,840,022 downwards.
GACCGCCGGCACGGGGCACCGCGGGGAGCTGGTGCTGGGTCACTGGCTCCGGGTCACTGGCTCCACTTGCGGCTTATATGCCCCAAGCAGATGTGAACGTTGTTCCCCAGCCCAGCATGCCCCACGTCCCCACTCCGCACCCCGAAAGCCTGCATTGCCAGCTGCAGCCTTTGTGCTGCTTCTGCTGCTGGAGAGGGCAGAGACTCCCCCGAGGTGGACTTCTGCCGCTCCCCTTCCGCGTTCCTGTTGCAGCAAGCACAATGGGGGCTGAGCCCCTCTTGTCCACCCCGCCGAGCAGAGCTGCTTTGCAAGGGGGCTCAGATCAGATGTTGCCTGCTCCCCTCTGCTGTTTTCCTGTTGCAAGCCAAAAGTGTGCAGCCGGTTCAGCAGGCCAAGCCGGAGCTCGGCCACAGCCCCACCGGGCCCGTCTGAGCGTAAGCAACGCAGCCCCTAGGTGCTGTGCGCACAGCCTCTGGGGGAGCCTCGTTTGTCTGTAGCTGCAAAAACGAGGATGCGGGCGGCCCAGAACCTAACCGCTTGGTGCTAGGCCCTGCTGCGCCCTGGCTGGCAGCACTCGACAGAAACCCACCCCCAAGCTCCGGCTCCCATTGAGCAGCTGAGCTCAGGCTAGTTCTCCTCCTGCCCCCAGCGCTGCTAAGCCCTTCCCTTCGCTTCCTTCCTGCGTGGCAGCAGCGGCAGCCTCCGGTGCCGGATTACCTGGAAGCTCAGAAGCTCACGGCGTCTGCCAGCCAGGGAGTTAACCAAGCAATGTGTCACTTACGTGGAGGGAAACAGTAGCATCAAGTCACAGCTGCAGCGTTCATACCCACCACGGCTCCAGCTCCATGGGAATGCCGCCTCCCCCTCTCCCTCCCCTCCCAAGGAAGCTGTTCCCAGGGCCCAAGATCATGTGCTTACAGCAGGTCTGCTACTAAGGGCCCTTTGTTATGGACCGGAGGGAAGGTGGGGCTGGGAGACTCTGTCAAGGTGATTTTCTGACACAGCCTGCTGGCAGGAATGGGGGCCTGGAACCAGGGAAAGCAAGCGGAGAGTTCGTCCCGATCACACGATTTGCTTCTGCCCTAGCTGAGGCAGGTACTGTGAACAGAGGGGAACTCCGAGCGCCAGCTTCCTACCTGCCGCTACTAAATTATTAGCTCCCACTGCCACGCGGGGGTTGACTGGTCTCTTTGCGGAGCGGGCCTGAACCCGCAGGGCGCTCCCTGCCTGCTCTGCCCATGGGGCTGGCACCCCTTGTGAGCAGGTTCGAGTTCGGGGCCGGCCGCGGCGGAGCCAGGCCTGACCTGTGGCTGGTGAGATGCGGGAGACTTGGCTATTGCCCCCACGCGCCACTTGCATAAATCTGGGTGCAGCGCGCCCCAGGGCGAAAGGCCGAACGGCCGTGCTCCTCGGGACCAGGACGTTCCTACTGCGAGCTTGGGAGCAGCGGCTCCAGCCCTCGCTCCTTTTAAGGCCCTTTCTTCTGGGCTTGTTTTACAGGCTACACAAGATCCCTAAACAAAGCAAAGCAGCGGAGAAGCCAGGCAGCAATCCCTCAGGCCGTTCCTCGTGCCAGCCGGAGACTGAGCGCGGGGTTCTGCCCACCCGGTGACAGCGCCCCGTTACCCCGTTACGGACTGCAGCCCTTTTACTTCGCCGCTGTGTATTCTGCAGGAGAGACCGACCTTGGGCGCGAGTCGAAATCCACGCTAGTGTCACTTTATCCCAAACTACCTTGTTTTCTGCTTTGCAGCGTGAAAACTGGGTGCACTGCTAGAGGTCAGAGTGCAGAGAGCCGCTGTGCCCGGGAAGAAGGGCTCCCCCTTACTCTCTTCAGCTGCTGGCGTCTTGGTGCCCGGGCTTGCAGAAGCTGCGTTGGCAGGGAAATAGACACAAACAAGTGAAGCTGGTTTACTGAGCACAGACCTGTTCTGGCAGAAGGCACATGCTGGGGGGGGGTCCACCAAAAGCCCTCCCCGTCTTTGGTCTGCTTTCTGCTCTTCACCCAGAGCCCCGCACTGCAGCAGCGTTCTTGCAGGAGTTGGCCTCTGCGCAGAGGAAGTGGCTCGGAGCACGTTGGATTGCTGCCACCCCCAGACAAGGTCAAACTCTCCGCCGCGTGCCCAGGCCCCTGCTGCCGCAGGCAGATGGCCGGCAGGCGGGACACAGCTTGATCTCTGCGCTGTCAACTTCTGCGGCAGCCAGGTGGCATTATGGTTAGATTGGCGGGTCAGGACTGCTTCAGTTCTGTACGCGCCTGCTCCCGGCCGCCTTCACGGGGCTCGCTCAGTGACTCTCCTGTAATCGCGGCCTGACCCTTCCGCTAGCTGGTTGTTGAGGTGTCCCCGGCCTGGGCCGTGCAGTCAGGCTGCGGCACGGGATTCCAAGTGACTAACCGTCCGAATGCCACTGAACTCTTCCCCGGACAGCCTGTGGGTCAGCACAGCCCTTGGACCCTAAGCTTGTCCCTCTGTTGGGCCAGGCCCAGCCATGACCCCCTGGAGAGGGAGCCAGGACGGCTTCCGTTCGTGAAAGCGAAGCCTGGGCCACCTGCCGCCCAGAGCAGCCGAATGGGCCCTGGGCAGGGGGGGCCTTGCTGAGATGCAGGGAGGTGCCGGCTGCCCACGCTAGCTGCGGGCTCGTGAGCCATGAGAGGGAAGGGGCAGCGTTGCCGGGGGGCTGACGGTCAGAGCCAGCAGGAGCAGCACGCTGGGCGCAGGACGGAGCTGGAAGTGGCTCACCCACCCCAGGTGAAAAACCCAAATCTGCCAGCAGCGAGATGTGCCCAGCACTGAGCGTGGAACTGGAGCAGGGGTTGGGGGCTCTGCCTCCTCGCGAGTGAGCGCTCTGAGCAGGGGAGCTGCCCTTGGCACAGGCCAGCTTCTGTCTGGGACAGGTAGCAGCACCCCTGGCTCTGCCCTAATGGAGCTGGAAGCCCTGCCTCTTATACTTCCGGTTTGGCCCCTCCCCTTCCCGCATAAGGCGTGGCCTGGCCTGGCCCCGCCCACCCGGGGGGCAGGGATTGGGTTTCTCCCTGTCTGCCTCACTGGGAGACTGCTCTGCCGTGTTGCACTCAGGAAGAATATCTAATGGAGCTTCCAGTTTTAATGCCTGACTAGCCCCTGGCCTGGCCCAGCTGCATCTGCCGCCAGTGAGATAGAGCCCAGTGGGGCCAGCCTGGACAAAACCACGGAAGACCAAGACCCTGGGCGTCTTCCTTGCTGCAACAACAGGCGCCGGCCAGTAGGAACAGTCCCTGGCAGGATGCCGATAGGGAGTGAAACGCTCAGAGCGAACAAAGGCAGAATCAGAAACCCCGATCGGGGGGATTCCAGCCATTCCCGGGCTGGCTGGGTTCCTCTGCTCATTTCTAGCCCCCATTACTGCCTGGAGCACTTAGTGCTGGAACACAGGCGGGGAGAGGCAATTCTTGATCCAGTTGTAAGTGGAGCACAGAGTCTAGGCCAAGAAATGATAGAGATGTAGCCGTGTTAGTCTGGTCTAGCTAAAACAAAAGACAGGACCATGCAGCACTTTAAAGATGGATTATTAGGTGATGAGTTTTCGTGGGCTGGACCCACTTCCTCAGATCAATCTGTGGAAGAAAATTGGCACGACCATATATACCAAAGGGACACAATCAAAGATGAACACATATAAAATTGACAAATCAAATTTTAGAACAGAGTTGGGGTGAAGGGGGAAGGTTAGTGTCTGAGAGGTAATGACATAGGGGTGATAATTGGGGAAGCTATCTTTGTAATGGGTGAGATAATTAGCATCTTTGTTGAGACCCAGTCATAAAGTGTCCAATTTAAGCATGACTGACAATTCTGAAGCTTCTCTTTGAAGTCTGGCGTTAAAATCGCTCTGAAGCAATATGCATGTATTAAGGTCATTGAGAGAATGGTCAGTCTGGCTGAACTGGCAAGCTACAGCTTTCAAGAAGTGACTGACTTAGCAGCCCACTAACAGCAAGCCTAAAGTAATTAAATGGAGCATCCTCGGGGGGCGGGAAGTACCAAAGAAACTCACCACATTAGCATTTAATGTCAAAAAGGCAACCTTCACAAAACTGAGGATGGAAACGATTTACTCGGGCAGCACAATAGGCTCAAGCCACACGTGTACTCAGGAAGACAACTAAGAAGAGACCAGCCCTGCGGCTAGAAAGCAGAGAAAAGGAGACAACCAGAAGCCAAAGGCACCCTTTAAACCTGGCCGTCGAACCCGTGTGAGGAAAAGAGAAAGGGGCCGCGGCGGGGGCGAGTCAGACGCCAACGTTTAATTCAGCAGGCTCCCAACGCACTTGCAGAATAGCAGACAACAGTAACAGCCATGCTTGTTAAGGCCATCGGACGCGGGAAGCTGCCAAGCAGCCTGTGGGCCCCCGGCCCGTGGACGTGCTAAAGGAGCACGGGAGGAAGACAAGGAGGTTGCAGAGAAGATGAATTAATTCCTTGAATCAATCTTCCGGCAGGGGGTAGGAAGCTGGTCCCCACAAGTGAACGCTCCTTGGAGGGGACTCCTTGGACAAGACGGAGGTCCCCGCAGAGGAGGTCCTGGATGACCAAGGGCCAATATGAGAAAGGCCTATAAACCCGCCGCTGGGCTGGAGGAAGCGGGTAAGAAAACCCTGTCGCTTCACGGAGCAAGAGAATCAAGGCACCTGGCGAAGTTAATAGGCTGCAGATTTTCAAACAAGCAGGAAGTGCTTCTCCACACAGCCAACCGGTGCAGCTCCTTGCAGGGGGTGTGTGAAGCCAAAACTATACCAGGCTTCGCCCCCCCACCCCCCGAGGTAAGTTCATGAAGGATCATTCCCTCAATGGCTAGATGGATGCATCCCGGTGCTCTGGGGTCCATACACCTTGACTGCAAGAACCTGGAGCTGGACAACAGGGGATGGCTCCCTCGATAAAGTCCCCTGCTCTCTTCATTCCTTCGGGGGCCTCTGGCGCTGGCCCCTGGGCTGGATGGACTGCGGGCACGACACCGGATTTTTTTTCCATCTTTGTGATGCACTTGGAGGCCGGGCCGACCTTTCCGAGGTTCAGCGGGACGCAGAACACGTGTTTGGGGTTTAATTTCGGCTTCCGCACAAGCCAAAGACCATACTGCTGGCAGCAGGCTGAGTTCTTGCACGAGGCCCCCACGTATTCCAAGGACATCCCCTCGGGGGCACCCCGCGGTGCGGACACGCCCCGAGACGTTCCGCCAACCCCAAGCTTTCGGAGTTCGAGAAGCTTTGCTAGCTCGAGAGCCGGCGGAGGGCCTTTCGCCCCGCGGCCGAGGGCGCCTGCCCCAGCTAGAGAAGAGCCGGGCGAACGTCTGCAGCCCCCACCATGCGTCAGGCAGTATTTGAACAGCAGTCAAGAAAGAGTTCAGCTCGCTGGGGGAGGGGACAGAAAGTGTCAAGGGAACTGTAGATGTCAGTCCGTGTATGGGCCAAAACAATATAAGGCGGCCATTTATCCTGGAGCCTGCTTCCTGCATCAGCCACGCAGAGATTGGGAGAGACAGCCCTTGACGGATGAGTCCTGAACATCATTCAAACAGACCACGGCTCACTCGGGCTTGGTGGCTGTCAGAGGCAAACTTCTTCCCTGGCTTTTTGCCCAGCCCCGCTGAGCCGCAGTCACGTGCCACCTTCTGGAGAAGGTTTCTCAGGGCTCGGTATCAACAGGAGGGCAGGATCACGCGCTACCCTGCTGTGCCTCTGTGACGACGCGTCGGGGTTCCCCCGACTCCTGCACCCCCGTAGTGGCACGGACGGACTCCACCAGCCAGTAGAATAGAGGGAGTTTATTGCTTCTCCAGGATACAGCACAGCACAGATGCAATCCGGTTACAGGGCAGGCCTAGGATGCCTCAGCCCCCCTTGAGATGGGGGAGACTGGGCCCCTAAATCCCAGCCCCTTGCTCAGGCTGCTTCCTCCATGATACCAGACAGAAAACAAACTCTCCTCCAGCCCTGCCCCCAGCCAGGTGCTGGTCTCCACCTTCCTCCCTTTGTCTCTCCCTGGGAGGCTGAGCCTGGGTGTCTGGGTTAATCCACATTTGGGAGAGTCAGTGAGAATCCCCCATCCCAGCGCAGGGGGACCCCGGTCACAGAACAGGCAGCCCCCCACTACGCCACAGACCCCCTGCCACTGGTGTGCCCAAAGTCTCAGACCTGCAGTCCGAGAACTACTGGGCCCAGGACACGATGCTGCATCTAGTGCTAAGCGCATGGCTAGCGGACGCACTTCGGCACGGCACAGCTCACGGCGCCCCGGGGCCTGGAGCGTCTGTCGGCCGCGCCTCCCTGCGCAAAGCAAGCTCCTGCGTCAGCCCTGCAGGACTGACTGCCGCTGGTTTGACCGGACAGGGCAGGCCGGTGTCCCAGAGCTCACGGCTGTGTCTACGCAGCGCTGGGCCCAGTCCAAGCGGGGCTGCTCCGACAAGGAGATGCCGCCTCTGCCATGCCCAGCAGCGCTATTGGGGGCTCACATGCCCCCATGTTGGGGGAGGAGCTACATCTACTCTAGGGCCCATGGCTGCCGGCCACGCCAATCAGCTGTGCGGACGTTCTGCACACAGGAAGAGGGGGCTGGAAAGACCCCCTGGGCATTACAGATCCTGCGTGTGCAGGGGGGGCCTGGGCCGTGTGTTTCAAGCTCCAAGGCCACGGTTGGGGGCGTTCTAGCGCAGCCCACGTCACCGCTCAGCGTGAAGAACGCGCCAGACCGCCTCCGCCCGCGCTGCGCTCCTCCCCCAGGGCCCCTCGCTGCTCCGAGAGGAAGGCTGGGCATCCCGCCCGACAGCGCTTTGCCAGGGGGTCGTTAAGCGGGAGGGGACTTCGTCCGCCCAGCTCCGCATTAGCGACGAGCCAAGACCCAAGAGCAGCACATGCCCTGCCCGTCGTGTTGAGAGGCTGTGCCGGCAAACCTCTGCTCCGCCCTGGCTCCGTGGGACCCGGCGCCTCGAGGGACACAGGCTGCGACCTTTGGAATTCTTGTTACCTGGGCTAGAGCTCTTCCCCCCACGGGCATTTTCTCTGTCCAGCGGAACAGACGCTGCTCTCTCCAGCGGCCGCCGCGGGGCTGCAGCTCCTGCTGCTGCCGTGTCTACGTCTTCGGGCCTGGCTTTTGCGGGCGGCGCCAGGCAGGGCCCAGGACGGAAGCCCTCACCGGGGATTGCGTGGCGTGTTCCTCGCCGCTGCGTTTTTCATGTCAAGGGGGGCTGGTGCTGACAGAACTAGCTCTTCAGAGGGGACGTCTTTCCGCCAGAGTCTGACCACTTCTACCAGGTCCCCCAGAGTCCCTCGACGCGGGTCCTCGAGGGAAGAAACTGAGTCCTGGAGTCGCTGGCTAGGAGAGAACATTTTTCACTGGGCAGCAAATCTGCCTGAGGCGTCCCTTGAATTAGGAGGCTCTCCCCGACCCCTCCCCTTCCCCCCACTCAGGCTAACTACTCCTGTCTGCCCTACAAGGCTGGAGCAGGAATTCGAGGACACTGCTGACCTGCCTGGAACAGACTGTCCCCGTCTCACGGGGGAGGGCACGTCCGTCTAAAGGAGGCAGCTTCTCCAGACGGCCCAGCGGCAGGAAACATCCAGCCCAGAGATGCTATCTGGGCTTGTTGCCTTTCGCCGAGAAGGTGGGACCAGCGCCGGGCCCTGGCTCGCTCGCTCGCTCACTCCGAGGGCGGCGGCCGGCAAAACCTGCGGCAGGTGCCTGTTTGCTGGCCAAGGCATCAGGCCGAGGCCCGGAACAGGATGGCGTGACGGCGCTCGGAGAGCCGGGCAGAGAGCTGCGCACGCCGAGGGGAAAGGGAGTTAACTGCTTTAAAACGAAGGCGAGATTTCAGGGAGGGCTAAACGCTGCCCGGAAAGGCAGCTTTGCTCAGCAGCTCCAGCCTCCCCCCACTGGCTCACCTCACACAGCAGCCAGCGTGTCATGGGAGACCTTCCACGTGGGCCCGGCCCAGGGAGCGTGACTCCCGACGGGCAGCTGCGGAGCATTAGTCACGCAGCAGACTGGCATTACGCACCACCCGGCGCTCCCCCTCTCGTGAGTCACGGGAGACCAGGCCCGATTCGGGATCACGCGAGAGCAGCCGCTGCTCTTCAAACGAGTCCAGCTCCGTGGTGCCTCGTGGCCCCAGGTTCTGCCTCGTCTCCAGCCCAGCCCCCCCTGCAAAAACCATCCGCCCGCACTCTCCCGAATCCTGCCAGGCATGGGGGGGCCACGCGCTGTGGCACCTCCAGACCCACAGAAAATACCTCGAGTGGAACCCAGAGCACGGTCAAGTCAATGGCAAAACTCCCCCGCCACGGATGAGGGTTAGGAGCCCTTCCCCTGCCCCATATCCCAACCCGACACAGGTGGCGGGACCCGGCAGCACGGTTCAAGCAGACGGGGCCCTGCTTTGGGGGGTTCTTCTGCCTTCGACTCAGGCTACTAGCCCAGGCTGGGGCTGTTGGCCTCTGGCAGGGCCCTCCCCGTGTCTGGGGAAGCAGGCGGGCTCCCTGCTGTGCCACTGCATTTCCCATCAGTCGGCGTGCTCAGTGATGCGTGTGCTCCCGGCGTGGCCCTGGAGTTACGAAATGCCAGCGCTGGGGCTGCGTGGCCCTTGGATTGGCAGTCTGAACGCCTTGGATTGGCAGCCTGTTCTCCCAGGCCCGGCCCTCCCTCCCTCCTGCAGCCCCACGCAAAGGGACCAGGCGACGTAAGGCGCCATGTGTGTCGGGGCAACGCCAGTGACCTCGCCGGAGGCGCAGGCCAGGGAGGGCTTGGCCCCATGTTCAGTGCCCCTTGTTTTATCCCCACTAGCAGATTCTGCAGCAGAGTATGGGGGCTGTTGTGCGCTGGGGAAGGGGTCAGTTCGGTTCGGGCGCTGGGGGAGGGAGGGATTGTTCGGTTCGGGCGGCGGGGGGGAGATTGGTTTCATTCCGGCCGCCTGCCTAGGAACGACGGGATCGATCGGGCGCCGCTCTTCCCCAGCACAGGGGCCGCAACGGCCTCCGCAGCAGCTGGGAAGCCTCCCCCGAGAGCAGAGCCTTTCGCTTCGTATTTGCAGCCCCCTGGGGAGGGCCGCGCAGGCTCCTGCCAGGCATCAACCGGCAGTTTTCTGCAGCTGCAGCTGCAGTCAAACACTGCCCTGGCCTGAGGCTGCTCCGTTGGTTCTGTGCCCTCCTTCCGGGCTGGGGCGGCTTTCCCCAGCGCCTCCCCGCTCTCTGGCTCTGTTCATGGAAGGCCCCCGGCTCCTGGGGTATTGAGTCAGCAGCATCCTGAGGCCGCCGTCTAGGCCTCAATTGCCCCACAACCGGCTGTCACTCTTCAATGGGGTTTGTCCTCCAGAGGTGTCACTGGCCCCTGCCAAGTCGGGGTGCTCTGGACCGGAGCCATGGGGTCAAGGCACACAAGCACATGGGGAGCTCATTTCAGGGCTGCCGCTCAGGCAAGAAGCCTGACTGGGGCCGGCTGCCCCTAAGTGAAAGGGGCGAGAGCAGAAGGGATGCAGCCAGGCCCCCAGGTCTGCTCCTTCCAGCCTCGCGCCCCCGCATTCACGCAGCCTCTGCCCCCACCTCCCTCCGGCCACTCACCTCGGCGGTTTGGCCCAAATCCCATGGGGCTTGGGACTCGCTTCCGAACCCTGAGCTCCCAGCCACGCAGGACAGCACAGCCACACCCTTGCGGGAAGGCCGGGCAGTGCTTGGGATGTTCCTCGGCTGTGACGGGAACAAATGCAAATCAAACTGGACCGCGGCGCGTTAGCTGCAGAGTTCAGGGGGCACCGAAACCTGCATCGGAACAGCGCCGTCTGCAAACAGCAGCAAAGAGCAATCACGTGGCGGGAACGGCCGTGGGAAGCAGCGTTAACCACTGACCCTTACAGTCACGACTAAGTATTTCCTCCTTTGTTTGCAGGGGCCATTCCTGCGCCAGATAGCAGCTGCCATTCTACAGCATCCCCCCCATAACTATGCACGTCGCAGCTTGATCCCCGGGCTTAACCGTCAAGTGTCGAATCCCCCGGGCCCAAGCCTGCTAGCTGTGTTGATTTTGCTAATCCTCCTGTGAAGCGGGCAATCGCTGTGTACACACCCCCGCAACTTGGCGTCTAGGTTTGTCTGGGTGGTGCTCAAATAAACCCTGGCTTAAGAAAGAGGCTGCTGCATTGATTACCCCAATGGAGTGGCAGGATCCAAGCCTGGGCCAGTCCACTGGCATGGCCCCCCACTTTGCGCCAGAAGGAGCGACTGCCCCTCAAGGCAAAGCAGCTGAGCGGTGTGGAGCCTCCTCTTTGTAGACAGAAAACTCATTCTCAGGAACGCAGACGCGCGGCCCATCGCAGGCCCCTTGCCGAAAGCCAGCGGGTGCATCTGGGCAGCTGTTAAACGTTTGGGTCAACTCTTCCGAAATCACGAGGGGATTAGAAAACCCTCTTCTCCAGCCACGCCCGGAGAAGGGCCAAACAGTCAAGTGAAACATTGAAACAGCCTGGAAACCCAGCTGCCTCTGCTAAACCATTTCTGAGGTGAAAGGAAAAGTACGCACAATTTCTCCCCCCCCCCCCTTGTTTGTAACGTACCTGGTTCTCTTCACCCCCCAGCTCTGGCTGAATGCCAGTGGGTACAAACAACCCCTGCTCCCACAGGTCTGAAGACCTCTGGCGATCCGGACTCCTTGCTCACATTTACCATTGAATTTGAATGGAGTTCTGATGGATAGAGAGAGATCCGCTGTGTCAAATTGCTAGGGAAAAGCGCATCAGTCCGGGGCAGCAGGAAATCCAGGGTAACAGCCGTTGCCATCAGAAGTGGGTTGTGCCCACGGACGCTCACAATCCCATCGACATGAGCCGTTAATCTTTAAGGTGCTGCAGGACCCTTCGTTAAGTGTTTCCAGTCACAGACTCACTCGGCTCTGTGATGTAGTGGGGGGCTGTCTGCTCTGTGACCAGGGTCCCCCTGCACTGGGACGGGAGATTCTTACTGACTCTCCCCAATGTGGATTAACCCAGACACCCAGGCCCAGCCTCCCAGGGAGAGACAAAGGGAGGAAGGCGGAGACCAGCACCTGGCTGGGGGCAGGGCTGGAAGAGGGTCTTAGTTTCTGTCTGGAATCATGGAGGAAGCAGCCTAGGGAAGGGGCTGGGATTTAGGGGCCCAGTCTCCCCCATCTCAAGGGGGGCTGAGGCATCCTAGGCCTGCCCTGTAATCAGATTACATCTGTGCTGGGCTGTATCCTGGAGAAGCAATAAACTCCCTCTATTCTACTGGCTGGTGGAGTCTGTCCATGCCACTACGGGGGTGCAGGAGGCGGGGGAACCCCGACGCGCCGCCACAGGCTCCCTCTCGGAAGCTTCTAATTCATTGCCAAGGAAGCCAAAAAGTTTGCAGGAAGAGTCTGTTTGACACGAGAGCTGGGCGACGTGAAACGAATGCGCCGTCGTGTGCAAGTGCCAAACACTGCTGCATTTCAGTTGGCCTGGGTGATCGTGTAACTTCAACGCTTTCGTGGAATACAATGTCAGTGCAGCAGCGCCCAGGGGCTTCGAGTCGACAGTGCCACTTCCTGTGCTACAGGCGTCAGCCCAGAGTGCGCCAGGCTTTCCTGTGCGACCCCTGCGAAGGATTGACATGGGCCATAAACATTTGTTTGGCGCCGGACTCTCGTCCAGTTGCTGTGCTAGTCGTTACCTCCTGCTGTAATTCTGCTGGGACACGCCTGTACATTAACAGCGGGACGGTCCCCATCCTTCATCCACAGGACAAAACCAACTGTCCAGCAGTTTCTAGGAACGTACCGTTCCTAGGGGTTACTTAACTTCGAGGGGCGTTGCTCATGCCCATTCCAGTAGGTGTGCGCGTGCCGTGGGGACGCTCCCTGGAAGGCTCTTTCCCTGAGTGTCTGGCGGGCTGTGGATCCCCCTAGAGTGGCGCTGGAGTGGTATATAGACCCAGCTGCCCCCTGCTCCCCCGTTTCTTCTTGCCAGCTCTGACAGAACAGAGCAGGAGGGTTTGGACTGGACACGAGCAACGCGTCTTTGAGAAGAGTTACCGAAGGGAAGGAACCGTGTTGTCTTGGAGCGATGGCTCGTGGAAGGAGCCATCAGGGCCGGAGCTGGGACCTAGGCCAGGCCCTAGCATGGCCCGATGCAGGACGCAAGGCAGGGAGCAAGAGGCTGCGACGGGAGGACAGCGGCGTCCCGTGGCCGTTGCGCAGGAGCAATGCAGAGTTGCGGTGATTTACACAACGGGTAAGAGGAACACCGCTAGGGGCGCCGTGCAGAGCCAGAGCAGGCGCTCCACCGCCTGCCACTGGCGGGGAGAAGGAACCGAGGGCCGGCTGAGCTCTATCCTGTGGGGTTCCACAGCCCACCCAAGGCCCTGCCCCTTCCTGGGGGGCCCCCCTTGTAAGGACCCTGGGCTCAGTACAGGCCGCACCAGCGCGTCCTGCCACTGCTGGCCACCTGTTAACGCCGCTCTTCCCTGGTGCACTGAGATTTGAGTTACAACGGCGCTGCAGCGTCCAGTGGGAGTGAGAACACCCTAGGGTACTCCTCAACGCCCCGGGATACTCCCGCCACACAGCAGCCCCTGCTAATGGGCATTTCCCATTCACCCCATAAACATGTTCACCCACCCCAACCCTGGAGAGAAACCTCCCGGACACCCACCTGGATGATTAGTGTGGCCACACACAGTTTGTGAACAGGGAAAAAAAGACACCTGGTATCTTCTTCAGCTGAAGCTGAACTTTATTTACGTCACAGTGCACTGTAAATAACTTAGAGGTGCACATAAATATTACATGGATTTGAGTGGAATGAGCTGAGTCCCGTACAACACGGAGCAGCATCGGTACTGGGGTATTCTAAACAAGCTTTGGTGCACGTATTTGAGGACAGACAGTAGATTAACTGCATCACACAGAGTCAAGGCCCTGTGTATTCTTTGCAATGCTTGCGGTGCCACCACCTCTGGCAGACGAGTTATTTTCTCCAATTGTGCGCCGGAATGGCCAATTCGCCGTGTCCGGTAACCTTGTGGGCTGTACCCGGACATCAGAGCCAATGGGCCCTTTACAAGCGGATCATGCAGCTGTCTTTCAGAAAGCGGCCTTTGAGAAGGGGCAGGTTTTGGGGAGCAGGCGTGGGCCTGTGGCCGCTAGGGAGACCCAGCACTTTGCCTGGAATCTCTCAGACTGGAGACGTCTACTAAACTGCTCAGTAGTTTAACAAATTCGCAGTCAGATTTAAGCTGGCCTCCCTGCCTTTCAGATTTCACAGTCACGTGTGAAGAACGGCTCAGACGCCGCAATATTTCCGCCTGCCTGCGAACGCAAGAGGAGAACGTTCCGGCTCGCAACCCTGCAGGACCAGCTGAAAGGTTCACCTTGAAAACCCAGAAAGTGCATCTTCTGGAGCGCGGCTCGGCAGCCAGAGCGAACTCTGCCTCCCTCTGGGCAGGGGCAGGGCAGGGAATACACAGGGCCCTGTGAACAGCTCATACAACACGAGTGAGGCTTATTTGTCCAAGTAAATATTCCTACATGGAGATGCTTATTTCTAGGTGGCTCTCCCATACATAAATATTGAGGTCTAAGATGGAGGGTCATTGTTGACTGAGGGGAGGCGTCTGCAGCTGCCTTTTCGCTTTCATTTGAAGGTATCTCCCTTTGCCGTCTTCAAAACGCCTCTTCTCATCTTCGGTTTCTACCTGTGGACCAGAAAAACCAAAGACTTGAGTACCAGAAAGCTCCCCGTGAACGGGGCTGGGGGGGGGGCGGTAGAGAGAGCGCACTGCAGGCCGGCATGGCCACAGGTAGTAACAGAGTCTCTGCCTGGCAGGCGTGCTCAGTTCTCTACAGGGCAGAGAGGGACTCTGCCAACGGACCCACAGGCAATGCGTTTTCTTAGAGACACTTCCCAAGGGGGAGTGGTCGCGTCAAACAACCGCAGGAGAAAGGGGACCTGGAGGACAGCCCCCAGCCTCTGGTGCACGCAGCAAAGACACGTCTGCGGGAGGGAACGTTCTGTTCTGCACTGAGATCGGTGCCCTCAGGCATCTCCCCAAACACGAGCGCTGGCAGCCCTGCAGCCCTGCAGGGAAAAGGCAGCGAGAGCAGGTCAGTCAGACGTTTCGGGGAACCCACTCAGTTACGCTCCGGAAGGTTTGCTAAGTGGGTTAGCCAGGAAAGTAAATCGATTCCTCAGGCACATACGGCAGCTTTTAATTTCTTAGCCAAGCACACGCCGCCAAGTCCCTGCTGGGATCACATCTGCGTGGCCGTGCATTGAGAAATTCCTGAGTTGGTTTACTTGAGCTACAATTGTGCGCGGTTTCACATCCCTCTGCACAGCACTTGGCGGCAAGTACCCCTGCTAATAAGGGTTGGATGAACACATTCATTACTAATGAAGAAATACTTCAGCACTGTTCTGCGGGTGGGTTACAACCAGAGGCTAGCAGCAAGAGAACGCTGAAGTCCTATTATTTCTCTCATACAGAGCAGCGGGGAACACTGCACTTTCCGGACACCCAGGCGCAATCCCAGCCTCCGGGAACTTAAGAACATAGAATGGCCATTCTGGGTCAGACCAAAGGTCCAGCCAGCCCAGTACCCTGTCTG
>JANRFK010003894.1:1802343-1820391 GCA_030068395.1 Apalone spinifera | reverse complement strand
CACTGGTTGGCTGAGAGGCGGGGCAGGACACGCCTCTCCAACAGCCGCGGCAGGAACCGCGTACCCAGTCCCCAGAGCCGCGGCAGCAAGCAGGCGCGGACCGGCGGCTGGGAACCGCTGAGCTAGTCAACCTCAAAAAGAGCCTGGGGATCACTTGTAGGTGTTGCTCCAGGGAGCAGGAAAACGTTCAAGGTAGCACAGAGCAAAGTGCTCCGAAGCCGCAGCACGCCGCGCTCTGGGAACACCGCATTCCCCAGCCAGCCAGGCCTGGAGGAGAACTCGCGATGAACTCTGGCCAAAGACGGCAACCGGGACAACGCAAAGGTCTCGCAAACAGATGAGCGCAACTCTCTGACGCAAACCAGACAGGCTGGAGTGCAGCCCAATTCTCCCCTCTCATGCACGGCTTTTCACCCGTGAACGCCACTGAGGTCAGTGGTGAAAGTCATTCTTTAAGCCACACCAGTCCTCTACCCTCTCTAAAACCGGACCAGTTACAGGAGCAGAATTGTACCTGCAAGAGCAAATTCACGACTGCAGGAGGTCTCCCTACCAGGTACCAGATGAGTGTGTCTGGAATGACAGGAAGTCTAGATTCAGACACAGTGGAACGAATTCCTCTCGCTCCCTTTTCGTTCCAGTGGACAGGGTCCCTAACCGAAGGGCGTACAGCTGACCAGGCTACACATACCCACTGCTTCATGGAAATGGAATGTTTCGAGTAGTTTTTCTTGAGCAGACTCTCTAGCTTGGCAGTGCCAGACTTTGCAAAGGCACAGCCCCCAGGAATCGGTACAGGCGACTCCCCTGTGACAGCAGCGACGCCGTCTGTGCCCTAGGAGGTGCTCTGCCAGGCGCCTGCCCTCATCACATCCCGCGTAAATTCACGTGTGACAAGAGTCACTCCAAACTCAAGCAGGTGTAAGGCACAACCAGCCCCCCAGACCCTTTCACTTCACTTAGAGCAAAGCCCGTTCGCCATGGCCCGCCAGCAGCTTTTCAAACATTTACTACGGTAGTTATGTCTCCACCGTGGTATTCCGCCTCCTGCTAGAAATTAGGGTGCATGAGCAGCTGAGTGCCCCCACTGACCTCCCCCGAGGTGCGCTAGTGCAGAACTGAGCCGTGCTCTCACTCGGGAACCTGCTTTCATTTGCTGCTGGAGGATTGTCCAGTAAGTAAATGGTAACAAGCACTAGAGACACAGCCCTTACAGGAACGGAAATCCCTGCCAGCACCAGCCACTTTCTGTCCTAAAGCATCTGCAGTCACAGACCAGGTACCACAAGACTTAACGACCCGGTTTGTGATGGCCTGGATCACAGAAATCCCCTTGGGGCTGTCCTCCAGTGCGCTGATCAAGACACCAACACTACTTCCTGCCCTCTGGGGCTCTCCCCCACCCTGTCCTGCTGGGCCAGAAGCTCCGGTCTCCCCCAGGCACGGCACAGAGCTGGGGTTCCCACCCCCCTGCAGAGCAGCACAGACACGGACCCGGCTCAGCTGTAAGGGCTCAGCACCCAGGAATCCACCCCTCAAAAGGGACCAAGACCCCAAATAAATCCCTCCTTCCCTGGATAAAAGTTTTACGCAGAGAAAGCTCACCAGGTCATCTCTTTTCCCAGTGAAGGAGAGAGCTGCACAGTGGTTGCTCCCCCCAGGTAACAATTATTTACACTGGGCTTGATACATGTTTTTATTAAATATAAAAAGTAGGATTTAAGAGGCTGCAATGAAAACAGACAGATCAAAGTAAGTTACTAAGTTAAAATAAACAAACTGCCAGCGCATCTCCTAATCCACTAAGAAACTTGACAGATGCAAATTCTTACCCTAAACAGCTGTTCTTATCTCAGATAAAAAGCTTCAAGTCAGAGTTCTCTTTACTCGAACCTGGATCTACAGCTTTTTTCAGTTGTTTGTTGCCAGGTTTCTTCATGTGTATCCCTCTTGGGGTGGGCGAGGCAGTTTCAGAGGCCAGCTGAAGACAAAGACCTGATAGCTTTCCATTCTTTAAATAGACTTCCCTCCAGGGCAGGAATCCTTTGTTTAACAATCCTCATCCTCTTGGAAAAGTACCAGGTTCAAGATGGTTTCCAGTGCCAGGTGGCATGGTCACAATCTTTCCAGGGCCAGTTTGGGCTGACAGAACAAACAAGATCACGCACTGGTCACTGGTTTGAGTACTGAGTCATTAAGTTCCCAAAGTATCGGTAATGGCCCTCATTAGCACAGTTAGAATTAAAATCTGATTCACACTTCACAGGTCTAACTTCACATACGAGAATGATACATGCCCTGAAAGAGGACATACAGAGTCAGCAGATTGTAAACGGACACGCTACATGATGCATTTTGCATAAAGCATCTTCTAGTTATGCATATTCATTAGTCAATTTTCATAAGGCACGGGGGAAGGGGGTGCATGAGATGGTTCCCAATAAATCTGGGCTCAACTCCTACAAGATTCCTTGTTGTACCCAGTTCTAGCAGGAGCAGGGCTGATTGAAATTACAGCCTACTCCAGCCCCTCCCGCCCACCTCCAAAATCCCCTCAGATTAGAACGGGGGGTACATGCCAAACCCAGCTCTGTGCTATCTGGTAGAGGGATGCTCAGAAGTCCCGAGCCAGCTGCTTTCTGGGCTCTGTGAGCAGTGCAAACGGGCTGGCCTGGGTCCCACACACTGGCCTGGGCTGAAATGTGCTAATGCAACCTCGCCAAGAGGTAGCAGGAATTCTTGGTCAATCCGACGGTTTCTATGGTCTAACCAAAGCCCTCTGGGGGCTGTATGGCTCTGCTACTTGACCACCCTCCAGCACGTGGATAGCAAGGAAAGAGCAACCAATTCCAGGGTCTCTAACTACAGCAGCCACGCCGACTGGCAGCAGCGTTAGCACCTGACCCTACAACTGGATTCCCACAAGCCGAGTCCTGGGGCCACGGAGCCTGCATGGAGCGGAGCACAGGACCAGGGACGGACTTCGCCATCTTCCGGTCACTCTCAGCCCAAAGGGGAATTCATCCCTCACCCGCTCCCAGTGTCTAATGACCTTTGGCTGATTGCTTCAGCGCAAGCAGCTCGGCTCGGAGATACTCTGGCATTGCTTAGGGCAGCTTTGAAAGTTGCAATGAAAGACGCCTGCGCTTGCTCTGAGTGGCTAGCAGAGCCAGGCTGCAACAGGCGCAGTGGAACCTCACCGGCTGCTTTTGGAAAAACCACCCACGCCCCTCTCCGGATCTCATTTCAGAAGGCAGCTCATAGCGAGCAGGCTGAGGGTGCAGGAGCTCACGGAAACCCCACAGTTTTGGGACAGCTGTTGGACTGGCCACCCCAAGCACAATACAGCCACAGAACAGAGACCACGTAGAAAGCAGCCGTGGAAGCTTCCTGCTGCTGCCTTGCCGACCTGGAAGAACCAACATCACTGACACGAAGGGGCTCAGAGAACTTCTGGAGACTCAGATTTAAGAACTACACGCGGCAACACACACAGTGGCAAGGAGAGACGCTACCCAGGACACTGAAATGAGCCCAGGCTGTGCAGGCATTGCAAGAAGTCCTAGATTATTTTACAACCAACGTTCTTGCTAATCTCTTCCATCCATGTGCAGATTTTTCCATCCATGTGCGGAATAAAGTTTGTGATGTGCACAGAGACATGTGTGAATGTGCACCAGCCGTAGAAACGCAAACCTCCCTGAGGGTGCTCTGCTAATCAGCTGGGCAGCATCTGAATCTCTCCAGAGTGGCCGCACAAGCGCCCAGCTTACAGGGAACACTGGATACAACCTTCTCTAGAATCCACAAACAAACAGAGCTCTGGGGCTAGAACAAAGATCTCAGAGATGCTCTGGGTGGCTTTCTAGAAAGAGGCTTTGTTTAGAAAATCCCAGGCAGGGACCTGGTGAGAGGATCCCTCTTTCTAGGAAGGAGGAGGTTCAGAAGCTGGAAACTGAAAAAATTCGGAGCCACTCTGGATTAATCCAGTGGCCGCTCCGCTGAACCAAGGAGGATGAAACTTCCAGTTAAAGTCCGCAAAGGGGAAAAGCATCTTCTGCCCTTTAGACCCAAAGCTCGGCAGGCTCTAGAGCCAAAGGGCAGAAATAGCCACCGCCAGAGAGCAATGACCGTTCCTGGCAACGGGCGAGCAACGGGACCGGCTGGGCCACTGGAACCCTGCACGTACTCTGTGGCTCTGGAGAAAACGGCTCCCCTCCCAATCGCCTTTTTGGTGTCTCTGCCCCAATATATGGGGGTGTGAAATACCCCCCATGTCCCAGCCAGTAATCCCTAGGGGATGTCGGTGCCACTTGTCTAACAAAGGGTGACAAGGGGCTAACCTGACTCCTCTTGGGGATGTGAAGGACAAGTCGACTATCCGGTGAGCAAATGCTTATTGGACAGACAACAGGACAGTCCACTAGAAGCAGCAAGGGGGAGGGAGAAGAGGGGCACTGCAAAGGGGCAGAGCCACTTGAAGCCTGGGGCCAGACCCTGGGCTTTGTGCAGGCTGCTGCTTTGTAATGGCTCCTGGCAGTGTTTGAAAGCGGCAGCGCCGCATGGAGCCCAGGGTCAGAGAGGGAGTCCCCAGCTGACTCCGGGCTCTGTGCAGCGCCTTCCCCTTCCAAGTGTAGCAATAGCCTTTGGGCAGAGGCGCCCTATCGACTAATCGATGCAAAATGCATCGACTATTCAATTAGTCAATTACCCGATACTTAACATCCTTACTCCCCCTGCCTATTTCCACGGCTCCCCATGTCTGGCTCTCTTCACGGACGGTAGGGATGCAGTCGGAAAAGATCCCTGCTCCTAGTGAGCGAGCTGCCTGATTTTGGCTCAGAGGCAAGCTGTTCACTCAACGCCAGTGACATCTGCTGCCACTTGGGCAGAATGGGAGCTTCTCTGCCGTTGTCGGAGCACAAATCCAGAGACTCTTTGTAAACACGAAATCCCAATAAAGGTAAACGGACAAAATCATCCT
The DNA here is from genome assembly GCA_030068395.1 of Apalone spinifera. NCBI lineage: Eukaryota > Metazoa > Chordata > Testudines > Trionychidae > Apalone > Apalone spinifera. The sequence goes on along the minus strand of JANRFK010003894.1, from coordinate 1,815,407 downwards.
CCGATTCCAACCTCAGAAACAATCCTCAGGCAGCTTTGGCCCCAGTGTCCCCGTCCACCCACAGGTCTGGCGTGACCGCCCTTCCGGGGACTGAAAAGATGGCCAGTGAATCCTAGAGGAGAACCCAGTTTGTGGTTTGACGGGGCCTTGTCTGGGAACGCAGATCTCAGTTTAACAGCTCCCTAAGGGTTCATTCATCCTCAAAGAGACGGTGACGAGCTCCAAGCACCCTTTGGGCAACCCGCCTTCACTTGGAAAACACTGCACAGAAACCCCCAGCTCTCCTGCTAACGTTCCCCTCTGCTCTGCCGAGAATTCCAGCTCCCTGCACTCTCCACAGAGGCATCAAAGTGGGGTAGTTTGCTACGGATGTGATAGGCGTGTGTGTGTGCGTGTACACACACAGTACACACACACACAGGACAGTGCATACACAAGGTAGGTGAATAAAGTCACTCAGGGCTTGACTGTAGCAGCCCGGCTGTGCTGCTGAAGCGCTCAGTGAAGACACTAGCCATGGGGAGGGAAAAGCCTTGTGGCAGTGTGGCTGCTCCAGCGCCCCAAGAGGCAGTAGCCATGTCGACAGAGCGCGGTCTCCACTAGGCCTGTGGTCACAGTCACGTGGCCACGAGTCTCTAGCGTCGGCTAAGCCTGAGTACGTACATTCGGGGAGCTGGGCTGATCGGGGAAGCTTCCCCATGGAGAGGGAATCTCCATCCCTAGAGGTGTTCAAGTCCCAGCTTGACCAAGCCCTGGCTGGGATGATTGAGTTGGGTTGGTCCTGCTTTGGGCAGGGGGCTGGACCCGATGACTCCTGAGGTCTCCTCCAGCCCTGGGATTCTATCAACCCATTGTATTTGGGGCGATCTGGTACATTGCAGACCCTGGTACTCCACTTCCAAACCAGAGCAAGGACCACTCGGCAGTATCAAAGGGAGGAGAACTTTAACAGAGGCTGGGAAGATCTCCAAGCACTTCGAATGCTGACGGAGCATTTGACCGCTCCCCACCCAGGCCCCCAGAAAGAAAACTGAGACAGTTCGAATTTCCCATTCTTAATTTTAACCGACAGCTTCCTGCGGGATCCCCCACTTCTGTCTTGAGGAAACAGGGGCCCCACGCAACAATGGCACAATTCAGAACATACAGAATTCCAACCCTAGGAAGAAGTCCCGATAATCCAAGGAAGAGGCTGATCTGGCTGAATCTGCTCCGAGTAGCGGTCATGTACTCTACCTCCCCAGCCAATTCAGAACTGCAGCGCTCATTCAGAAAACTGGGCAGAAACATCCAAGTGCTCAGATGCTCCACAATCTAGATTCCCAGGGACTGCACCAGCCTCTTACCCAGACCGGGAAAGACCAGACTCATTCAAGTGGCACTTTATAAAACACTGATTAAGGTGAGTGCCCCGTCTCCCTGTTCTTGCAGGAGTTCTGCCACCCTCGGTGGTAATCCTGTCGGGAACTGCACTTGCCGATATGCTAAATGGGTAAGGGGCAGCGAACGCTCAGAGTACTTCTCCCAATTAACCCCTCCTCAAACTCTTGAGCAGAGATGAACTCCCCCACCCCCGCTCCCGGCCCAAAGGGAGATGCTGCCGCTTTGGACCCTGCCTTTCTAGCACACCTGCCAGCCGCTCCGGGAGGGCTAGAGGCACCGGGGGACCCAGGCCAGGCTACGTCTGACAGCAGCTCATGCAGATGCTGCGCATCTCTCGGTTTGGGGGCCTACCCCAGGCCTGACGCTCGAGGAGCGCGACTGGCTCAGCATGAAGCCAGCCGAGGGGACGGTGACGTTTGGTGTCTCAGGGATCAAGCATTATTCTGTATCCAACCCCCTCCCCGGGTGTGCCCAGTCACAAGCCGCTGCATAGTAAACAAGCTAGCAGGTGAGACAGGAGCGTCATTGCGTCTGTGTCTTTCAGACAAGCCAGGAGAATACACAGACCCTACCAAAAACAGTCCGCAAGCCGATTTGCATGGGGCCCGTCTTGGTGTGAGATAACCGAGGTAAACAGAGACCCCCACGTATCCATCAATATTCGCCGCCATTCGAAGAACGCAGCTATCAGGAAGTACGTTTTCTTCCCAGCAGCACATTACAGATGGATACAACGGGCAAACAGGTGTGGATGATAAATGTGGCTCTGATGGCTAAGTTAGCAGCCCACAAAATGCTTTAAATGCCGGCGTGCAGAAAGGGATCTCCAGGGCATACAATATTCAATCCCGCAATACCTCCGAGTCAGCAGCGCTGCATTACATGTCAGCAAAGCGCTGCAGCTCAGGAGAGCTAAAAATACACCGAAAAGCCGCCGCGGAACTGACAAGAGTGAATGGGGAAGGGGCTGCTTCAGCACCAGCCCTCTGTGGAGCGAGCTCCTGCACAACGGGCGCCGGGTCCCTCTCTTCGTTCAGACATTCAAATCCCCACCCGGGCTTTGATCGCTAACAAGGCAGGCGAGTGACTAAAGCCGCGTTTAAGAGAAGAGAAGCACCGTTTGTTCTGAAATCTCCCCAGTTTGAAGGTTGGCAAGGATTGCTTTGCAACCACTTATTTATGCTTCTGTTTCGCTGCTGAATAATTGAAGGAAAGATCTTGTTAGACAACAAAACCCTAAGGACAGCACATGAAAAGCTGAAGTGTGCAAGCTATTCAGCCATTAATGAACAAGAAATGAGACGTTCTTGAAGCAAAGAAGGGAACGTTTGTTTCCAGGCAAGCTAGCTAGGCAGGCGCAGCTGAGCGGCTGCGTGCTACGTGTTTACTAAAGACAAACCTCCCACCAGCATTTCGAGGGAAAGGAAGTTTGGGGCACTTTGAAAGCCCTTTGTGCTGCAGCCACTGTGACCCGCAGCAGCAGTCCTCCCAGGAACTCTCTCCCTTCCCGAGTCATCAAAAGGAGAAGGGGGGGGGGGGCGGAATCCAACATTTAGCACAGCTATTGTGGAGTTTGCTTCCCAGCATTAGGGTTCGGGCCACGTCATCACAGTGCCGGTGCGAACACTACCGGCCTGGTCTCTGTCCATGAGCTACAGAAGCAGAGATACAGGTAGAACGGAGGTTTCCCTACATTGCACATGGGAAAAAGTTTGCTTCTCTCCTGCTGTGACCGAGGGGAGCGCCTGCTGAAGGGCTCACAAAGCCGTCAGCGAGAGCAGGGCAAGGGACGGACGCAGGACACCAAGCGAACCTGTGGAAGCGATGTGGCGAGCCATGTCCTGACCTCGCCCAGTCACTGCTCCCTGGAGAAAAGCAGCAGTGACAGCAGAGCTGTGAGTGGCTCGCTCCTGGCCCCTGCCGGATGAGCTCAACTACCGCGTGCAGGGGACAATCACTCCCATGCCCTGGAAGGAAGCGCGCTCGGCCTGCTTGCTACGGCGGCTCTAAAGAGCAGCGCACTAGGCGGTAGCTGCACAGAGGCGAAATGACACTCGCAGCGGGGCAGAAATGCGACACGGGGCAGCGAGCGCATGACAGCAGCCAGCGAGCTAGCAGGGGACTCCCATGTGCACCCCTGAGGCAGTGTGGGGAAAGTAACTAGCCGCTTTCTTACCTTGCTGCCCAGGGGCTCCGGGAGCTCCCCACCTTGGAGGGGGAGAGCGGGCGACCGCCTGAGGCTGGCTGAGAGATCCCCTTCAGAGGATCAGACCCAAGCAGAGAAGCAGCAGACCACCCAACATACTGCCGACTCGGCTTGGGGATCTCCCCTAGCCTGGTCTCAAGGCAGGGTGGCTGCCTGTTGCCTCCCCGGGCACCCAAACCGTTACAGTTACAGCCTGCGGGGGCATTTCTCCAGCGTTCCCAGCAAGCCCCTGGGCTACGCAGGCCAGGTAGCCACAGCTGAGTTAATGGCTCCAAACGGGACCCTGGGCTCTAGCCGATCTGCTGGGTTAAATCGGCAAGAGGGAGAAAATGCCAGACAAGGCCTGGGGGCTTTTCGCCAGATCGGCTCGCTCAAGCACAAACCAGCGTAGCTAAGAACAGGAAATGCCCAGGGAGCGGGAAGCCGCTGGCCAGGCAGGCCCCTTCCAGGGAGTCTCGCCTTGGCCCCGGAATAGCTCAAATCGGCTTTCCAGGGCCAGGGCAAGCGGACGGCACTCAGGGCCTTTGCTGGTGAAGGAGCGAGGCCTCACAATGGATAATGGCCCCGTGTTGCTTCCCACGACAACACCGGCGGCGCGAATTCTTACCAGCAGCTGTGCCACAGGCAGCGCCTTCCCCTCCTTGCTCAGGGACACGTAGGTAAAGAATGCGCTGACCGCTCGGTATCGTTCTTTAGGCTCGTCCACAAACGGGTCCGCGTCCACAAAGACCTCGATCTCCATGGATTTATTGCTGGTGAAGGTCATGCGTCCGGAAATAGTAATGACACAACCTGCAAAGACAGACCACCGGGTTAATCGGTGCCTCCTAGGGCAGCGGCAGGCAGCAGCCGCCCGTGATGCAGGCCGGGAGAGCGCTGCGCTGCGGCCATTCCAAGGCTGGACTGATTTTCGGTTCAATAGCAGAAGAGGAACAAGGCGGCTTGGAATGTTTCTTGCCAGCTGCGGGGGGTGGTTTTGCTCCCCTTTCTGTGGCTGGGAGCAGGTCCCCGCTCCGTGGTGCCAACAGGCAGCCGAGAGGAGTAACCGATGCTCTGCCCAGGCAGGCCAACGCCCGTCTCCGTCAGGGACGTCTGCAAACAAATGCCAGACAATCTACCCTACCACACCCTTTAACCTCCACTGCAGAACCCCTTTACAGGCTCTCGATGCGCCCCGCACCCCGTGTGAGCGGAGATCTAGGAGGCTTCTGCCCCCGCTGACACGCATCCGTCTCAGGCAGAGCAGGGCTGCGGCTCGCAGCAGTAGAGAGCACAGCACCGCTTTCGGACAGGAAAGGAGGGGTACAATTTACAGCGGGAAGCTCTGCAGGAACAGAGGGAGGCAAGGTATTTGGAATCTGGTCCTATCAGGGCAACATCACTATTTGTCCCAGAAGAGCCACCGGCGCTACAGGACCAGTTCAGGGCTTTGGTAGGACAGCCCTGCTTCCCGGCACTGCTCGGAGGCAATGACTCTGAGGCCAGACGGAATCACAGCACACCTCCCTGGAGCCCTTAGCCAGGCCATCGCCCTGCAAGAGCGCAGAAAACAGGCTCCACTAAGCCTGGGAGATCAGGCTGGACCAAAGCCAGGGGCTAGAGCCGCTCACACACACCAACGGGGAACCAGAGCCCAACACACACTGGCTACGCAGGGACACGTGTCGAAGTCTGCCTGGAACCTACTGACCTGAAATGTCAATGTTAGTCCTAGGACCAATCACTCTACGTGGCAACCACAGGCCAGCAGGCAAACAGGGCTCCCTCTCATGCAGGGATGCCAAAGGACGTGGCTGGCACACGGAGGCTGATACTGCAGCAGAGAAGACGGAGTGGAGCCCTCAGAGCTGGCGGGATGAAAGGCTGGAGCACGAGAGACCCTGCTATGTAGGATACTGGATCATCAGGCCGATGCCTGAAGACGGGAGAGGTCCCTTCTCTGCCCTATGATATGAGGGCAAGGGGCCAGGGTGGCAGGGGGCTGCCAGGCACTGAAAGGTCCGTAGCTTGTCAGCGGGACACTGGGCTGGTAACAGATTTTTCTCCAGCAAGAGGTGGGCAGACAAGTGCAGGAGAGCTGGGGCGGGCAGGCAGCTGGGCAACAGCAGGTTCAACATCAAAGCATCGTACAAACGTGAGCCAACCCTCAGCCGCCCACTGGGGCAGGCAGGCACTTATGAACCTCCTTTCAGAGACAGGAAACTGAGGCACAGGCTCACAAGGTCCCGCTCCCCAGAGTTCAGGCCTAGAGCCCTAGGTATTCCTGTTTCCCAATCCCCCCGCTCAATCCATTAGATCCTGGTGCCCCAAATACAGCCTGGGGTCTGGTGCTAGGGGAGGCAAGAGAAGATCAAGTGTTTGCATATCAGGACTATGGCCGGACAGCCCTCCACACCAGGCCCCGGCTGACTCCCTCAAGCAGTGTCCATGCACAGCAGGGCAGCGCTCAGGGGCACAGCCCCAGAGGCCGGAAGTCCTACCCCCTCCCCCAGAGCAAGTTTTCTGGTTTGAATACACGTCCCCCCCTTAGGGATGCTTCTGAAAATCACTTCAGTGTAGAGTAAAACTGAACAGGCAGAGCCTGTGGCAGGCTCAGGAGATGGTCTAAAGCAGGGCTACTCAACACACAGCCCGCGGGCGGGATCCTTTGAACGTGGCCTCCACTGGGAACACGCCCCACAGTGGGGAGGCATCTCCCGGGCAGGGTGAGCACTGAAAGACGCACGTGGACGGGCTGGCTGGAGCAGACGGGTGCAGGGTGTCAGCGTTTCTAGCTCCCAGGGAGGAGGTGCCGGGAGCGCCAGGGCATTGTGTGAAAGGAGCTATTTGCATATATTTGCATGTCTATGCAACCACACTTAAGTGGCGGCCCTCAGCATGTGCTGTGACTATCATTGTGGCCCCCGGGGCTTCCAAAGTTGAGTAGCCCTGGTCTAACGGGCTCGTCTTTCCATCTACTGGCTGTCGCTTTATCACGCCTGCTTAGGCGCGATACACGCCTCTCCGAGCGCACTCCTGCCTATGCCCGCACTCCACCAGGACGGGAGAGCAGCCCCCGGCGACCCCACAGCTCCGCAGTAAGAGCGTCGGTTTCAGCAACGCTGTCTGTGTCGCTGAAGTGCTGGAGATTAGAGCGACGGCGGGGTCAGCGTGGCCTGCCCCGCTGCTACGGAGGCGGAATGCGCTACTCAGAACGAAAGGCTTGCAGCAGTCGGTCTTTCAGAACAGCTCCAGTTCACCGTGGGGCAGCGAGGGGCCCTCCTGTCAGGCTCCTGCCCCTCTGAACCTGCCACTCCCTCGTGCTGGCTTGGCCAGCCGCAAATGCCCTTCAGTAAGTACCCTTGTTTGGAAGTGCGATTCCGCTTGTATTTCAGCACAAACGTACCTTGGCTGCAATAGCGATGTTAAAAGTGGGGTTTTTGTGTAACTGTGTATCAGAGGCAGCAGCATGGAGAGAGGGGGAGAGGCAGCCAGCTCCGCAGGAGCCGGTATGTGCAGGGAGCCGGCTTAAAAGCCGGATCACCACGAGCACCACCTTCCGCCTGCTCTCCCCAGTGCTGCTGCCTTGGATACAGGGGCAGCAGTGGGGTGGGGGCGTGCCTTGCATGTAACCATGAAGGTTAGCCCAGGCTCATCGGTTAACTGTTTAAAGGTGGACGCTGTCACATCCCCAGTCTGCACTAAGCAGAAGAACCAGAGTAGTGCATGACTAGCCATGTAAGAGGCAAGAGTTAAGACAGATTTTCTACACATCAGCTACAGATAAATTCACCTAATGAGTTTTGACATTTAAAAGGCAAAACAGCCAGCTCCCCATGCTAATCATTGCCATTATCTAGCATTTCAAGCCGGCTTGAAGAGATGAATACATAGAAATGGATTCCAATATATTTCACTTATAATGGAAGCAAATAAGGTCAAACTCCAAAATGAAGATAATCACATTTTCTCAGCGCTCGTACAGAGCAGCAGCCAACAGATCCGACTGCAAGGATGCAGCTTCAATAGCTCTGGTGCTAATGTGACTGCAGGATAAACACGCTGCAGGTCACTTGCGTCAAATCTCTGTCTGGACGCTGCCTGAGCATCCCGGTTTTCCTGGAGGCCATTCCACCCTGTTCCTGGCACATTTCTGGCCACGTCTTGAGAGCCAGGCTAATGGCCCACAAGCACCAGGATCCCACTACCAGCTGATGTCTCAAAGCCCAAGCTGAAAGTGCTCGAGCCAACCCTGATGCATCCCCTAGGGAAGAAATGGCTGCGCCATGGGCCACCGCATGGCTCCCTCCCCTGAGATCTGGAGTGGGACCGAGTGCCTCCCAGGTAAGCCCCGTCGGAAAGGGGGACGCCCCGCCCATGCGCCTCCTTTCTGCCACGCTACGTGCCCGAGGGAGTGCCAGTCATGTAGGAGTTTGTGAGGTGCCCAGAACGGGGAACGCGAGCCACCAGCATGAGGAATCATATGCGCTGACAGGCCGGAAAGGGGATTTCACTTCCAATACATGTCACTAGCAACGGCCTCATTTAGGGATTTACACTCTCTGGAGTTCTGGTAGGAAGCTACAGAAATCCCCCACCAGGCAAATCACAGTTATGCAGGGGGAGAGCTTTGCTTTCTCCAAGTACCAATCACACCACAAACAAGTCCTGACAGTGGCTACCAAACCGTCGCAGCGGAGATACAATCCCACAGGCAGAGTTCTCGAAAACGTGCTACTTGAATGACCGTGGGCCCATAGGGTGATTTTTCTCTTTAAGTTAGGGGTATGGGAAAGTCAGAGCTGCTGTACTCTGCCAACCTTTAATACAACCAACCAAGCACCAGATAGCCCTCGACCACGACTGCAAACCGTTGTAGGAGATTGTGCGTGTTAACACCACACGTTGAAAGCACCCACCAGACTACACAATAGAGCCCTGTAAGCGTACCTTATTTTGACGGAAATGTGGAACGCCTCCAAAATTAAGTTACTCTAAAAGGTAACCGATTCCGAAGGCATTGAAGAATGCATGTGATCTCATTCTGGACCTCAACAAGCAAGGAAACCTAGAAACCGCAGTATTGAGGGTTTGCTTCCTGGAGGGAACAGATCCCAGGCCTCACCACCTTCCACTCCGAGGGCAAGGCGCCCGGCAGCTGTCCTTGCATGTGACACAGAACACGTACGTGGAACATTTACCAAGCCCTAGCCCTGCCAGTACCACACGCCGCTGTGCACACAGCTCGCCCCAGGGAGCGAAGAGAAAGCAAACCGCCCACCCCACAGCCAGCCATGGCGCCAGGTGAGCTGCAGAAAACACTCCAATTCAAAAGTATTACTAAAGCTAATGTTTGAAATTGAGTTCCCGTTACATGGGCACTGGGCCTCTGCAGTCCCGCGGCGGTTACCTAAAACGACACCTCTTGGTTACCAAGGTCACAGGGCTCGCAGGGTACGTCACAAGCACGTCCTAGATTACAGGGGGTGAGCAGGCGGGGAGGAAGTACTTGCAGGTGGGCCACCCATGAGAGTTTTCAGAGACAGTGGCGGTGCGGCGGATGTGCTCCCAGGGCCCAGAACGACACGGTCGGCACTGCCACCTGCACCAGCTCGCAGCTGGACAAGGAGCAGCAGCTGAAACCGGGAGCTTTGCTCCTCTTCCAAAATGACCCCATGGGCAGAAGACGGACGGCCTGTCACCAGGGGAGTGTCTCTTGGGCCGGCCCAGTCGGTCCCTGCGTAACATGCACATTATGTGCATGGCAGCGTCTTTCTTACGTCAAACGGGAAGTGTTCTCTAGAGCCACCCACAGGGGAAAGGTTCATAATTCGCAATCGATTGACAAGTAAAAACAGACTCAAGTGGAAGAACATGCTGAATCCTGCTCTCGGAGCTGGAACCAGGCTGGGCTCCCGTGAAGCCTGCGTCTCCCTGTCGACGGAGCCGGGTAAAGCCTGGCAGTGGAGGAGCTAAGGCGCCTCTCGACATTCATGTAATTTTACACGCAGCGGCGGAAGCTGCCACCTCCAGTGAATTCCCGCCCACAAACAGTGATTAGCGCAGCCACGTCTCAGGAAGAAGGGGCAGAAAACAGTCGCCTCTTCTCCCTGCCCCCACCCAGGGAGACAGGCTCATGCCCCCACAGTGAGAACAGCAGCGCTGCTACCCAGCCAAGCCAGGCAAGCGCCGTCCTAGAAAGACGGCTCTGTGGCAAAGAGGAGGATGCGCGTTTCTTCCTGCTGGCTTGAAAGGGACAGTGCAGGGCACCCCGCTTCCAAAACCACACCCAGCCCGACGGGAGGGAGGGAGGGAACGCTGAAAAGAGAAATGTTTTTGGCAATTTCTCTGGGTGGGTAGAACTCATCCCTCCCTACACAGAGGCCTGCACAAAACATGGGTTACTCTGGGTCCCTAGGAATACCCAAAATATGTGGCTAAATAGGGCACCTGAAAATTTGGGGCACTAAATTTTCAGATGCCTCTGTGCAGCTGTGAGTTCTTGTACATATTCCTCTGCTGCTCCCTGTCCGGCACCTCCCCAGAGCAGCTCTCTCCTGTCCACTGCAGGGCTTCTCGCTCCCTGCTGCCCTCCTCTTGGCTCCCTGATGCCCTCCTCTTGCTGCCAGACTGGCTGAAGAGAGGATCCTCCGGCCTCTGCAGCTCCACTCGGCTCCAGGGAAGCCCCAAGCCCTGCTAGAAGCAGAATGGGGTGGAGCGACATGGGGGGGGCAGGGAAGTCCTGAGCTCTGCTAGAAGTGGAATGGGGAAGCAGGGAAGCCCCGAGCCCCGGCCAGAAGCTGTGCACGGAGGTGGGGGGAATGCCCCAGGCCCTTGTACGTGTAAGGACATCCCACTTTGTCCCTACTTTGGAGGACTCAATCGCAGTCCAGGCCCTCTGCACAGGGATGAATCCCTAAAATCTGCAAACCCCTGGGAGGAGCGAAACTAACTGGAGCCAACTCTGAAACAGACGGAGGCAAATACGAAGGCTGGCTTAGTTCTCGCCCCTCCTCTCCAGTTGTTGGGGACCAGAGCGTCTGGCCCTCTGTTTGCTGGACTTGGACGGCTTTACGCAGAAGACAGCCGGAGAGCCATTAGGGCTATGCCATAGGCCCAGCAGGATCCAATTCTAACCTCTCTCCACAGACAGAGCCTCAAGGACAAAGAGACCTTTCCTGCTTCGTTCCCCAGCTCATCTAACCCGCGTGTCCTACTGGATCCTTCCCATCCCTCTGGCGCTTTCACGGCGTTCGGCGAGCAGCACTGCTCCTGAGCCTGGACCAAGGGATCCAAGCGACGATCAAGTCTTCTCTCGGGCGCCCGGCCTCTCCCAATGCGCCTGAGCCACTAGCCAGAATTCCCCACTGGTGACGCTGGAGTCGCGCTCACAGCTGACACGCCAAACACGGGACTGGCCGCAGGCAGGGAATAAGCAGGAGGTGAAGCTATCAACACGCTGAAGAAGCCTTTCTCCCGCGAACGGGCCCACGAAGGAAACACACAGGAAGGAAAGAAAAAGCAGGCGCCCTAGGCGGTAAAGACGACTTCTGAACGGGATTCGGTAAGACTCCTCGCCGATGTCAGTCGCCTGGGATTTCACTGCTCCTGCTGGAAGCGTCTCTGCCTTCCCTTCACTTGGCTCAGGATGCCTGGTTGCTCTGTGCACTTGCTCCTCTCGGCAACCCCCTGCCTGTGCCCAGCGGCCCGCAATCCTGCGGGAGCGACCCCGAGGTGCTGGCCGGGGGCTGAAGCACTGTAGCCTCTCCTCTTGCGAAGCCTGTCGGAGACTCAAAGCCGCGTCTCAGCCAGAGGGCCCAAGAGACCAGACCAGTTACTGCGAGGAGTCTGTCACTGCCTGGATCCTGCACTGGCCTCATAGGGAGCGCTGCAGTCCGCCCCAGTGCCGCTTCTCCAGCGCTGTGTGGGGACGGAGGGGCACAGCCCTGGGGCGGCCGAATGCTGCGGCAGAGTGCCAGACCCCAGATGCTTCCATTCAAATAGCTTAATAAAAGTCAAGCCCAAGCTCACAGCCACCAGCACTTCTCCTTCTTCCTTGAGTCCCAGAGCCAATTCCAGCAGCCCTGCGCATCTCTGACCTGCACATCAGGGCCATCTCAGATCCAGGTCCATGCAGTTCCTGGTGCCTCTCCTGCCCGAACCCTCCTGCGCGGCCTGTGCTCTGACCGCGGGTTCCCTGGTTCTCAGGAGAGCGCTCTCCTCCACTGACGGATGAGGAGGCTCGTACAGGAAAAGGGAATCTACCGACCCACTCCCCAGGAGAGACAGCAACGCTTCCCGCACACAATGCTGCCAAATGCTGAGCAACCTGAAGGCGATTTTTTAAATCCGATCTCTAGGCATCTACAGGAGCCAGCCAATGACGTGCAGAGAGGGGTGTGGTTTCACGTCCTCTTCCCGGAGAGCCCCTGGAATCTCGCGCCACGGTCTCACTGCAAGCCCCTCTTGCCCTGCACTGAGACGGAGACCTGGGCAGGCACGGGACACCTCAGAGCGGAGGAACAGGGGGGCTTCCTGGAGGGAAAGACGCTCTCTGGCGGCCTGCAGGAGTCACTTCATCTGAGCCAACAGCCTCTGGAAACGTCCATTGTTGCTGCTGCCTCGTGTCTTCTGCTGCCCCCCCAAAAGAAATTCGGAGAGTGAGAGAACTGATGGGGCACACTGATTCCAAGGCTGGGCTGGGTTCATTCTGGCCACTCAGAGGATCCAGCAAGAGATTTTCACGTTGATCCCAGCGGGGTTTCTGGCCCTACCAGCACAGTGCCAGAGAAGCCAATGGAGAACAAAGCTCTGCTCGATCATCCAGAGGATCCGAGTGAGGAACGGAGGTGGCGAGAGATTGTTTCCAGCTCTGGGAGCCAGGTGGCTGGGGGTGCATTCTAGCTACCGATTTCAGCTGCTTCCCTTCCACATACTCCGGGCTCTGAGCTGCCATAAAGTCCTATCGGGCAGAACCTGGAGCTGGCACGGTGCATGGGGCGATGACGGACCACCTCTCGGAGCCAAAAGCCCCCAAGCAGCCATAATTAGAGGTGTGCTGTCTCTTCCCCTGCGCATTAGCTCAGTCAACTGCTGAAACCCCAACATGGCCCCTCTCCCCAGCCACTCCTGCCCGGGCTGAAGTGTGGATTGGAAAAGGGACCACGCATCATGACCTGCGGGTCGAAGCCAAGCCCTCCCAGAGCAACAGGGAACGAGTCAGCAGGCAAGGTCCTTCCACTGAGACCTCCAGTCCCCTTCACTGCCAGGGTCCCTGCTGAAACAAAAGACAGGACTATGGAGCATTTTAAAGACTAACAAGATGGATTATTAGGTGGGCCAGACCCATTTCGTGGGCCAGACCCATTTCCTCAGATCAATTTGTGGAAGAAAATAGACACGACCATATATACCAAAGGGATACAATCCAAGAAGGTGAACACATATAAAATTGACACATCAAATTTTAGAACAGAGTGGGGGTGAGGGGGGAAGG
>JANRFK010003894.1:1783800-1802243 GCA_030068395.1 Apalone spinifera | reverse complement strand
GTATCTACCTCTCCCCCTAGCTTAGTGTCATCTGCAAACTTACTGAGGGTGCAACCCATCCCCTCATCCAGGTCATTAATGAAGATGCTGAACAAACCGGCCCTAGAACCGATCCGTGGGGCACCCCGCTAGAAACCGACCGCCAACTGCCCACTCTAAGCCAGATGCGCTGCACAGAATGCTGTCCTAGGAGCGGACTATGAAAGCGAACAAGGGACACAAGATTGCTCTGTGCACGCAGGCATGCTTTCATCCTGAACGTGCGGCCATTTCCCCTACGTCCAAACTGTTAGTTGAGCTGGGGAAGCTTGCGTCCGGTGAGATGGCTGCTTCACTCAAGGACGAGGCGATCTGACCCACATTTTCTCCTGTAAATGGCTTAAAAGCATTTAATGAAATTTAACCTTTGGTTTTTGTTTAAACGTTCCTATGCAATTTCATCACGGTAGGGAACGGGGGCATTTTTCTTTACGTCTCAGATTTTAAGCTAGCTGAAGCCAGAAGACGCGCAAATGACCTTTAGCCCAAGCTTATGTTGTGTAGCCTCATGCTTCTCTTGAAAAGCGGAGTGCGTAGTACAAGTAATGTCTGAACGTGCCTTGCTACAGGAGCGGATAAAACAAGGGGCTTGCCCAAGGTGGGGTTGAGATTAAAGGTTACGTTTTCTAAAAAGGGGCTTTTTCTGTACCTGGCCTAACCCTGGAAGCAAGACTCTCCTGGCCTTACACAGACACTCTCTGTGTCCTGCAAGCTTAGGCCTGCGTTCCGAGGTTAAATAAGAGCGTCTTTCCACGCTCATGAGAATCCTGAGGGCCCTGCCCTCCCCATGGAACCCTGGAGCCAGGGAGAGGGAGAGACAGCCAGATGGCAACTCGGAGGTGTTTTATTCTTTGCTATTTAAGGACATTACTCAGTGAAAGGAAATCCAGGAGAAACCCTCATTTCCATTCCGATCTGACAGATCAACTTTACAAAAGTCCAAAAAACGGCACCAACGAATCACAAAGCACCAACCTACAAAGGGTGATCTGCCCGTATTCTGGAGAAAGAGGTACAACATTCTGCCACTTCCATTCCCATGGGAAATGCATGTTAACACAGGAACATGAAAAGGGCCATACTGGGTCAGCCCATAGTGCACGTAGTTCAGATGCCAGGCGCTTCAGAGGAAACGAACAGAGCAGGGCAATTAGCAAGTGATCCATCCCATTTCCAGCCCCTCCTGGCAGGTAGAGGTTATGGGGCACCTAGAGCGTAGGGCTGCATCCCGGACCATCTTGGTCGCCAGCCACTGGTGGACCCTCTCTTCATGAACTTACCTAATGCTCTTTTGAACCCACATACGCCTTTGGCCTTCACAAGGTTCCCTCGCAACAAGTTCAACATGTGGATTGTGTGAAACATTCCCTTGTGCTTGTTTGAAAGCTGCCACCTATTAATGTCATTGGACAACACCTGCTTCTTGTGCTATGTGAAAGGATAAATACTTCCCTCTTCGCCTTCCCCGCTCCATTCGTGGCTTACAGACCCACACCGTAACCTCTTGTACCATTGCTTTTCTATTCTCAACTGAAAAGTCCCAGGTTTTTCCCCTTGCCTCATATGAAAGCTGAGTAATTTAAGAGCAAAACTCTTAAGACAGGACCTCTGTACAGACGTTCGATGGGCATTAGGGAATTAAAAAAGAAATCAGATGTTTTGTTCATTTTCAGTGAAACCTTTTCAAATGAGTTACTATTTAATTTGTATATAAATGAGAATTAATCATAAGGTACAGAATTAATATTAGTAACCTAAGCAGACTATGAAGAAAAAGTTTGTGTAGCACCACTAAAACATTTAGAAGTACTTTCTCCCCAAACCAGCAGTCAGAAACCTGTACATAGCATGCGTAGTTCATGGATACAGAGAGACTGCATGATCTACAGCTGCGTGCGCACCCCTCCCCCCCCACCCCCAGTTGGTATTCATGCACGTCTGGCAAGAGGATAAAGGGCTGCAGTAATTGCTATTTCTCCAGAGAACAGCACAGTCCATGTCACAAGTAGAAATTTGGCATCTTTAATATGACAGCACTTTAGGATGCTGCTACTACACGGATCTGATGCATTTAAGAAAGAGGATATTGTGTCGAATTAATTCCCTGCACAGAAGTGGCCCACACGCTCCAAGCACTAAACTCAATAGTCAGACACTCTCATTCCATTACATTCAAAGGGACTGGTTTCCTGCAGCCACTTAAGCACGGTACTCGCTCGGAGGAGAAATCCAAGACCAACACACCCTTCTGTATTGGGACATTTGCCAAATGGACTTGGATGCGCTAAAAGCGAGGCCGGGGCTGTCTGGGAAGAGAACACACGATGGGGTTTTGCCCACACTTCTCTGCAAGCCACAAGACCCCGAGAAACAACACTGCCAGAGTCTTGTAAGGCCATATACCCTGGAAGATGCTGCAGTGGCGAGTGACAATCTCCCTTTTCCATTTGCATTACTGCTAACAGCCACAGAGAGACGTCACTGAACGTCCTACAGCAGAGCTCCATTCCCAGCGCTCTGACCCAGTGATCTGATCCACCATTCCCAGCGGCCTGACCCTCCATTCCCAGCGCTCTGACCCAGTGGCCTGACCCTCCATTCCCAGTGGCCTGACTAGGTGAGATCTTGTGACCAGCAAGGCCCTATCTAAATTAGGGTCTCAAACTCTGGGTGGACTTGGATGGACACTCATTCATTAGGCCAAATCCCCAAAGCCTTTACTCGGGCAATGGAGTTTTGGTTTCAGAAATAAGGACTTTATAATTCAGACTCTATTGATGGTCGTTACTCGTTAGGAGGTTAATTTTATAGTTTTTAAAACAAAGATGACTTGTGTTTCTGTCTCCAAAATTACTTTTCTACACTGAAAACAGTGTGTCCAAAGCAGGTCCTATTGCAAGAAGCATCCTATTACACCCTGATTTTGAAATTAATTGGTGGGGAAAGTTCCTTAATCGACTGGCCTTTATATTCAGAAAGATTTCCTTTCAAACCCCCAGCTTGTTGCACCATGTAAATTCAGTCTCAAGGCATGAGATGGAACGTTAGCCAAAGCAGACTCTTCTTGGCTACAGCATGTTCCTTTCCACTCCTTTCTAACACACAGTTGGTTTATCTGCATTGGTTTTATTGCAGGATATTTTAAACTCATTTTGGTTAGAGCTCTAGGAAAACCCTGTTTCTCCTGAGCAGCTGGATACAATTTGCAGTGGAGAGAATATTTTCTAACAAACAGCCACATTAAGTTTCCCATCTGCACTCTATACATTCCAAGATGGTTTTTAAAAATCAAGGCTACTAGAAAAAAGATTTGGAATTCATTACTTGGCTTGGAATGTGCAGTTGCTCTGCTCACTGAGGGAGCTGCATAATTATAGATTAATGCTGACATTAATCATGCCCCTCTGAGCTGGAGTTGTGAGAAGCTGGTATTTCGGAGGTTATATAATTTCCTGAAATGCTCTACCAGCTCAGACCGAAAGAGCAGCTCTGTGGGGCTTGTCCTTCTCACCAACTGAGGTTGGCCCAGTAAAAGACATGACCTCCTGCAACCTGTCTCTCAACCAGCCCACGGAAGAGAGAGGAAGGGCGAAAGGCCAACACTTGTACACACGGTAAAAAACCAGATCCCAGTTGGGATTCCATTTCACTTACAGGCCAGCTACTTTCACAGATGAGCTAATGATGAGCTGGGAAGCTTAAGCTCAATTTTGCTATACATTAAAAATCATGCTCTTAATAAAGACACTGGATTTATTGATTACTGGCAGATTTCCCCAGCATCGCTCAGCTCCTTAACTCAATTATTGGGAAATGTGGGGGGGGAGATAAAAGGAAGATATATATGCTTTATTGAAATGATTCTATTTTTCAAAGACAGTGCTATTTTTATTATGTTAATTTTAGTAAAAAAAAATGTAAATGGGAACTCTTGTTTTCTATGTTTTAACAAAAAAAGGCTGTAGTCAGTTTGGCTTCCAATAATATTCTCTTCTAGTTTTCAAATCTTAAGCTGTGCCAAAACAGAGCACTATGCCAAATTTCTGTTTGCTCTCTTTTCTGTAAGGTTTATTGATAAGCAATCCTATTCCAGGTTCCTCCTATTTCTTGGTTCCGTCTCAAGATCCGCTCAGTAATGTCATACTTGAGGACTGTCCTTGCTTTGGCGATCCTGTCTCTTCTCTTTGGTTTGATGAGAAGCAATCCCATTCCAGGCACATCCTGTTTTCCTGGCACAACCAAGCCCTTACATTCTGTAAGTTACAAATCAGAGGAAGCGGAATACTGAATTTGGTGGTCCTTGCTCTTACCGTTTAGGAAGAGTTCTTGATCAAAAACTCTCTCAAATATATAAATAGACTAGCAGACTTAGCTGGCATTGCCTGGGTCCTTCAGGGCAGGGGGCTGGTGGCGTAGTGGGTATAGGAGTCAGGGCAGTCTTAGGGATGGGGGAGGAGATGCAGGAGGCTGGGGGGGGGGGTAGTATCCGGCATAGGCCTTCTCTCTCCCCAAGCCCATCCCTCCCTGGTTGCCAAAGGGCCTTTTTTCTCCCCCAAACACCAGAGGCTGTTTTCTCCTCCCCCCGTCTCTCCCCCAGCATTGCAGACAAGGGCCAGGAGGGAGGGGAAGGTTTAAAGCAGGGGGACTACTTACCCGGTGTGCAGGCAAGTTGGCGGAGCTGGCCCAATAAAACATCACCTCACCCACCTTGCCTTGCTAACACAAACAAGCATTCTGATAGCCACTGCGACAAACCAATGGCACAGATATCCTGCCCTCACAGTGCAACAAGGCATAATTCACCTACTACCGATGGCAGAACAAGGAGCAACGGGCTCAAGTTACAGTAGGGGAGGTCTAGGTTGGACATTAGGAAAAACTATTTCCCTAGGCGGGTGGGGAAGCACTGGGATGGGTTCCCTGGGGAGGGGGTGGAATCTCCATCCCTAGAGGTGTTTAAGTCTCGGCTTGACCAAGCCCTGGCTGGGATGATTTAGTTGGGATTGGTCCTGCCTTGGGCAGGGGGTTGGACTTGATGACTCCTGAGGTCTCTGTCAGCTCTAGGATTCTATGATGCTCTCTGCACCCCTACCCCAGGCTGAAACTTTCCACAAGGGACAATCAACAAACAACATTGTTTTGTGTCAGCAAATCAGATTTGGGTAAAAACACGTGTCCTGAAGTGACAACTCCAAAATCTCTGCTACGTCTGCGGCTTGGCGCTCTGGCCACACCGAGGCCCGGACAGCCTGTGCAGTGAGTGCGGGGCAGGTACAGAATTTCACTGACCCTGGCTACGCACGTCAGAGCGTGCTCAGCAGGGTCACGTGTTCAGGTCGTTTGTAACAAAGCCGCCGGGTCAGGCTTCCGCTCGGTTTCATTTCGCACCAGCAACGAGTACCTGCCGACGGCAATAGGGACTGAACCACAGGGACTAAACGTGAAGCCTTGGAGGGAGCCAGTAGCACGCTCGGTGCTCACAACCGACCTCAGTCCGTGAAGACAAGCCTCCCGCGCCACCTCCAGCCCCGCCCCTTCTGCTAGGCCCTGCCCCTTCCCCACCCCCAGGAGGCGAGATGGCACGCCACACACGTGCTCCCCCTCCCAGTCACGGGCAGGGGAACGGCTCGCCGCAGCCTCCCCAGCCCGGAGGAAGGCGCACCGCACGGCCAAGCCCAGCACAGCCTCGGGGAGGGAGGATGCAGGGCGAGCTGCGCAGCGTGGCGCCAGCCTCCCCAGCCCCGCAACACCGAGGGAGGGAGGCGGGTGCGCTGCACAGTCCAGCCCAGCCCAGCCCAGCCAGCTCGTGGCGCGGCCCCAGCCTCTCCTGCAGCAGGAGGGCGGGCGCCGGGGGCAGCAACACTCCGCCCCAGCGCGCCTACAGCAGGTGTTCTGGAGGCGGAGTGTGGGCGGGGCCACGCCTGGCGGTTGGGGAAGGCAATGCCTGCCCCCGCCTTGCAAACCCGCCGCCCCTGGGGGTCTCTGCAGGGCGATCCCACCTCAGAGCAAGAGGGGCTTCCCGCACGATTCCCCACACAGCAAGACGGAAACAGCGTCACAAAGCCGTGTGTAAGCACGAGTGCCCAAACGGGGGGGTCCCTCTGGCCAGGATTCCCCTCTTCCCCCCAGCTCTGCCTCCAGCGTCCAAATCCCGACTCGTGAAACTTGCACCGAGGGAGACTGGATTTCCTCCCGGTCTGGTTTTAAGAACAGGAAACGCCCCCGGAGTGAGAGAGAGGAGTTAATCTGGCGAAGTGGCCAATGCAGTTGGCTTTTCTCAAGCAGCTAAAACCCACGTGGGCTGCCTGCAAGCGTCCGCAGGAACGTCTGTCCGACAACGTGCACGTCTAAATGGCCATTCCTGCTGCTTGTGACAAGACGACCAGCCCTGGGCATCCAGCTGCAGACTGCCTGCTACGGCCTTGCAGCCAAGGGCGTGGACCAGCACCAACGATTCTGGTTCAGCTTTGCCAAACCAAACTGACTGGGATGAGCCTAGCAGCTAGGGTCAGCACCGGCTTGCTCCAACTAGGTCTCTGGCCCCGGGGGGGGGGTCCACTTAGCAACTGGATGCGGCAGCATGAAGGGGCAGCAACGAAACCCCAATTCAGTCCGGCGCCCTCCCCCACTGCTCGGCCTCAGCCCTTTACCTTTTTTGATCTTCTTATGGAAGTTAATGGCATCCACGGAAGCGGTGACGATGTTGGTCTTACAATGGCGAGCAGCCACGATCCCAGCGACCTCGTCCATTAGCTTCATGGTGACACCTGCAAGGGGGAGGTACAGATCAGTGACCAGACCAAACAAGGGGGGGAGGAGGGCAGGGGCTTTCCTGGACTCAAGGGTCTTGTGAGAAGCAGCAGCAAGATGCACTTCAGAGGGGCAAGCTGTGCCCGAAGGTCGGCTACTGCCGCGCCTCCGCACTCAGAGCAGGCGCGCGCTCTAAGCCCGTCGTGCAGGGGGCGCAGGCCTCTCCTTGGGAGCACAAGGGCAGCAGACTGCTCTCACCACCGAGATGCTGGCCCAGGGTTTGGCTTGGGTTGAAACCCAAGAGGATGTGAGCCACAGAAATGTCACTAACTCACCTTTTCCAGACAGCGAGCAGCCCTGTGGCACCTTGGAGACTAACGAAAATATCTCGAGCATCATGAGCTTCCCTGGCCACGCCCACTTCGCCAGACAGGGCCAGCAGGGATGCACACGGGCTGGCAGGAAGTGGCTTTGGCCCAGGAAAGCTCATGATTCGGTATCTACATTACCGCAAGTCGCTAAGGTGCTCCAGGACTGCTCGGTTTTTAAAGCTACAGGACGACACCCCCCGCCCCAGACTGGTACGTTCTTTCACGGTCCCCCCGAGGCCAACACACCCTTGGCTTTGGGAATGCACCCACCAGCATCTCTACCCAGCTCGTTGCTGTACCAAGTGGCCCTGCCCAAGGCTCCGATAACCGGGGCGTCGACGCACTGCAATGCGGCTGGCCCGCCGACAGGACGGCGCGTGGTGAACCCGCGCTGTTTCCGCCACACCGATGTGATGAGCATCGCTACCGCTTTGTCCTGTCGAACGCCTAGGAGGACCCTGGGTAGAACGCTGCAGGGGAAACGCGGAAAGGGCCTGCTCCGTCCACACCAGGTGGAAAGCAGCCGATACAGCCCTCAGCTGTGGCTCTGAAAGGAGCCGACCCTCAGCTGCTCTGTCGAGGTGGGCTGCGAACAGGGGATTGCAGAAAATGGGAAGAGCCACATTTGTCCTGAGGGGCCACTCGTGGTATTGAAAGGACCAGCTGAGACGACCCACGGGGCCTCCAAGCTTCATATCTCCCAGGCACACAGATTAACGTGGTGAGAAATGCCGACGTCCCACAAGGCGACGGCCTTCAGGCACAGAGGAAACGAGCGAGCACCACCCTGTCGATTGATATCGCACATCGCTGAGGCGTTGTCCGTCACTATCACAACACCTCTGCCCTGCAGGTCGGCAGGAACACCTCTCTGAACTCCCTGACATGGCTATGCAACATCAGGGCCACGCGTGACCACAGGCCTTGGGTCCACAGATCATTCAGGTGCGCCCGTGTCCAAAGCATCCATTACTAGAGGGATCTCCGGTTGCGGTCTGGTGAAGGGGAGCCCCGCACACGCCACATGGGGCTGCAGCCACCGGCCAAGGGGGCGCAGGGCTGCCAGCAGTACAGTGACCAGGTGCTGAGAGGGTCTCTGGAGGGCTTGAAGACAGACGGATCTCAGCCATGCTTGGACAGGCAGAGCTGAAGATGAGTGCGATGGAGGACAAGAGGCCACGTGCCCTAGGAACCTCATGCAATTGCGCACGGTAGCATTCGGGCTTCACTGAAGTCCTGGGATGAAGCCTGCCCTAGCCTGGAATCGGGCCTCCCGCAAAGAGGTGGTCACAAGTGGAATGGAGAAGGGTCCCGAGGAACTCGATTCTTTGAGCAGGAACGAGGGTGGATTTTGGCACATTGAGGATGAGACTCAGTTGAGAAAACGTGGCCCCGACCAGCTCCTCGTGCCGGAGCACCTGTTCCCAAGGCGAGACCTGGCTGAGCCAGTCGTCCAGGTCCGGAAAGACCTGCCCCAGCTCCTGCGCAGGAACGCGGCCACCGGCCATTCACCCTGTCAGAACCGGGGGCGCCATGGTGAGGCTGAGGGGCAGCCCTGTAATCGGACGCTGGCTCACCGCCACGCAACCAAGGGCACAACGGTGGGCTGGAACGATGGAGACATGACAGTACGCGTTCTTGAGGCTGAGCGGGCCTCCCAGTCCCCAGATCCTGCCAGGGGATAATTGAGGCCAGAGAAACCATGCGCAGCGTGAGCCTTCCTATGAATGCAGTCAGGGTTCTGAGACCTGGGAGGGGGCGCAGACCCCTTAGCAGGAGTGAACCCCCCTGCCCCTGAACTCCTGAGGCACGCCCCCACCTGCGGGATAAGGAGCTGCTTGTGGGAAGGGCTCCTGAGGGGGGGGCGGAGGAAGGGAGGGTACAGTGATCTGGATAGAATATCCCACTGGGCTCAGGACCTGGGCTCAGGCACAGCAGAGGGGTCGTGAAGGGCGGTGGCAGGAGGTGCCTCTCTCCCTCCTCCCCCCTTGGTAATGGCGGCCCGGTCAGGGCTCTGTGCTCTGCCCCCCAACCATGGGGCACACGTGCTGCCAACAGCCGCTCCCTCGGGGGGCAGCCTCGCTCTGGAGGGTGCGGGGGTGGGGGGGACAAATATCCAAGTAAAACGTTTTGCCCGAACAGGCTCAGCATTGTAGCATCCTGATTTTTCTGGGCAGGGCCAGGCTGCCCCGATGCTCTTGGGGGTTCAGAGGGCACCACGGATGGGCGTGGCTGGGGGAGGCATAGAGGTGTTCATCTCCCCTCTGTGGCACACGGCTCATACGCATGCACCCACCAGGGATACTCAGCAGCGAACGGCCTGTGCTGGAACACACTACAAGGACACGGTCTCTAAATCTCCCAGTGCAGATTTCCAGCCATCAATTGCTCAAGTGACTGTCGCTCTTTTGCTGCCAGGAGCACGGCAGCAAAGCATCCTGCCATCTATTTAGCACAGTCGTCCATCAAAGGTAACCTGCACTTCACCTCAAAAGCGCCTATTCCCGCTCTCCCGGGTGTGACAATGAAACTGCCCCGCTGGTCAGCTGCACGTTGGGTAATTTCTTACTGCTATTTAACGGCTCCACGCACGACAGATCCATGGCCCAGTTGTGCAATGCCGCAGAGAACAGGCAGGATGTTTTTTCAGGTAACCCACGCTGAGCCTTCAAATCGCCACAGGCAGAATGCACAACCACCAAGCGCCGGCCCGAGGACGGGCCAGTGAACATGGCGCGTCTGTGTCGAAGGCCATTTGGGAGAGTCCGCACCGTGCCTTTGCCAGAGACACGGCGACATCCAGCGACTGGCACCACCGTGCTCTGGGTTGGACGCTGCCACGCTTGGACCCTGCGACAGAGGCCAGAGCATAAGGAATTAGCTAATCTGGGAACACGCATGGCACGGAGGAGGAACAGCAGTGCACAGAGCCGCTTCCCCGACACTCCCGTAGCGGCGAGGGGCGTGGAGCCACGTGTACCCCTGGGAGCTGGGCAGCAAGTGCTCCACATCCCCTCACACCCAGGCCCGGCAAAACCTTTAGGCTTTAATCCCTGTTTCCCAGGGTTGCCAGACTGAAGAGGTTCAAGTGTATTCCAGCAGGGCCCCAGTCCCACTGTGCTAGAACCTGTACAACCCTCCAGAGAGCTCCCGGCAGAGGGGCGTGCTGTTACAGCTGTGCAGCGCAGTGCACGGTGCTAGCAAGGCACTACGGCCGTTCCGGTTTCTGCCGGCCAGCATGTGCTACAAAGAGCAAGACCGGGAAATAGTCAGGAGGTAAAAGAAATGGACCTTCCCAGACATCACGCCCCAGTCCCAGAGCTCCTCCGGCTCTGCATCAGGGCCTTCCTCCCTTCCTGCGCCCGCACTCTGCTCCGCAACCGCTGAGTCCTTCCACGCGCTGGGGCTTGAAATAAACGTCCCCAAGCGGGCGGCCCCCCCAGTTGCAGCCCTGCTCACCGTGTTCCATCCAGCATCACCATGCTCCCCCCCGGGCCAGGAAAGGCCTCGCGCCGTTTTCCCTAAAACAAGGGCTGCCATCAAAGCAGCTACAGAACCAAGCTCTGGGGCACCCAGCTCATGTCCTCTGGTTGCTACCATTAGGCTCCCAAAGTTAGTAAACTGCTAACCTCAGCCTCCCGCCTCCATTCCCCATCTGTAAAACAAGGGTTCTTTCCCTCTCCTCTCCACTTCCCCCCGGGCTCCTGATTCACTCAGCATCCTCTCCCCATGTCCCCGGCTCTCTTTGCTCAGCCAGGCCCAATCCTCCTGCTCCCCCACTCACAGGGGGACATCCAGCCTGGGGCACACACGGGACAGACCAACATTCATCCCAAACAGATGAAATTACCACAAAGTTACAAGCATCTGAAAATGGGGGCTTAGAACGGGAGGCGTCAGGAAACCCTAATAGGCACAAGTGGCACCGGGCTCTCCTGGAGCAGAAGCCTGCCAACAGAAAAGCCGTTGCTACCCTGACTGGCTGACCAACGCAGCAGCTCTGGCATTTCCTACAAGCCACTTCCCACCGACCAAGGCATGAGAACTCGAGCTCACGCACTACTGGAGCCGGACCATTCATTCTAGTTAACTGGCTGTCTGGGGAAGGGAATTCATCTTTTGTGTCTACCCAAGTTGTTTTATCCAGGCAGCATTTATCATCTACTACTGTATGTAAGATGTTATAAATAACCTTCAGATTCAGTAACCCTAGGAAAGTCTGCCAAGTACAGTTTTAAATAGATCGTTTTATTCCACTGAGATTTAGCCCTGCTTGGCCTAAAGCGGCGCACACGGTAAGATTCCACTGACAGAATATCTAAAAATACCACAGCCGGGCAAGCATGCAAAGACGGCGACAGCTTTGCCAGATCCCCTGCCCGCTTTAAAGAGCAGGATGTTAGCTATGAAGTAATAAAATCTTCAAACAATATTTTTTCTACCAAATATGGACAGTTCCGAGAGTAACATGGATGTTTAACGCCTTTAATTTCCCCTCTCAGTATCTCTAAGTGTCTCAGCAGGGCTGTTGGAACAGACGGGGTACAGAAGGGGTGCTCAGAGCTACTGACCATGCATCTTCAAGCTGGGGAGGCAAGGGGGTGCAGCACTGATGCATCTCAGAATAAGCCCAATGAGCCCATAATCCTGCCACTGTCTGGGGACCTTTGACAACGTGGGGGGAGAAGTAGTTACGCCACTCTTCGTCTAGGCAATGCAAAATCCATAGGCAAACCTGTGCACAGCTTCATTAGCCCAGCCCTCAGTACCGGCTAAGCACCAGACTGAGACTCAGAAGTCCAGGGTGTACGGTGCGCGTGGCACTAAGTGCTACTAGGTGAACTCTAAATGTGCACGCAAACGGGGATGTTTAATCGGGGTCCCTACTTTGTAACACACACCTGTCACGTCCGGATCCAGGAGGCGCCATGTCCAGCTCCCCAAAGCCACACAAGCTCCACACTGATCTATGAATCACCCTAGAACAGAAAGATCCCCCCAAGGCCGATACTCTTCAGCCCCACATCCCTTTGCACTGCGGATTATGGAGCCAGAAACCCACCATTACATTCCCCCCCTTTCCTACAAAGGCACTAACCTCCCTGCATCTCCCGCGCCCCTGAATTCGGCTCCAAGCGAGAAAGCCCTCCCCTTGTAGCCACACGCAGTTGCCTGTCCTAGACCCCGCACTCCCATTATGCCTTCTAACCTAGGTAGGGCAGAAACCGCCGCATCAAGAAACCGAATCCTAAAGAAAAGATTTGACTAAAACAAACAGCCCCTCGCTGGTCTGCATGCGGCCTTGCCCTGGCTCTTTGGCTGGACGGGCGTAGGCTGGGTGTTGCCTACACTTCTGGCCATGAAACTGGGATGGATCTGACCTTCTCCCATTTTATTTGGGCACACTCTTCCCCTCCCACACACACCCTTTCCAGGCTCCGACGGCAAACCCCTGCCCTTGCCTTATTTCTCGGGCCATGGCTGCTGCCAGACAGCAGGACACCTCTTCAGCCAGTTACAGTCATTTCAGGTGCTGGATGTCAGGTCTGAGACTCGCAACGTAAGAGTTGACAACACAATTGTAGGATTCACATTTCTCAAGCGGGTGACTGGTTCCCTGCCCGCATTAAGAAAGCAGCTGGGCTTGGCCTCCCCGTGAATCCCAGCAGATGGGGATGCAGATATTTTCGCATGTAACATGTAACCGCCTGTGGATCTTAGGTTTTGGCAGCATGTTGACAATTTTTCCAAACATTGTTCAAAATAGACCCTTGCAAAAAACCTTTCCAAAAGCCTCTGCTGTACGCCTGGGCCAGGTTTGTCTGTAAGCGGGAGCGGGAATTCACGAAGCATTCCAAACCTTAAACGACCAACTGAGCCCCCCCCTTGTAGCTTTCCCTTCGCAAGTTGGGCAATTCATCCACTGGGGAGAATGTCACTTCTCTGTTTGTTTTATAGCAGGGCCACTGCCTCCCAGCCCTGGGCCCAGAGCCCACCCTGCCAAGTGCTGCACAGGCAGCTTATAGTCCTGGGGTCAGGCGGGAGAGCAAGGGACAAGGGGAGCAAGAGGGAACGGGGTTCGGTGGGGAGGAAGGAGGGAGGCACATGCCGGACAGGAGTGAGTTGGAGGCTTTGTGCCAGAGGCAGGTGTCACCCCCCCACGTGCTTTACAAAACGTGGCTTATGAATATGCATAAGTTGAAGACACTTTAGGCAAAATGCATCACGTGATATCTCAACGTTAGGCTCCCCCGAATGTGAATATTCCACTTCCATGCATGTCACTCTTGTAAAGGAGGGTAGAAATAGGGGGTGTGGGTCTGCTTGCAAATGTGCTGGGTGCCATTAGCGATACTCCGGCACTCAAGGGGACGATCTGGAAATGGTTTGGTTTGGCGTGTAAGCCCAAACCTTGAGAGGCCCTAGAAAGACATGTGAGCATGGCACCAGGTGCTGGACTCCATCTTGAATCTGATATTTTTCCATGGGGGTGGGGAGATAAACAAAGGGTTCCCCACCCTCGGGGGAAGTCTATTTGAGGAATGGAAGACAATCAGGCTTTGGTTGGCAGCTGGCTTTTGAAATTGCCTCCCCTTCTTGAGAGGATACACATGAAGAAAGCTGAAGCCTAAACACCACAGAGCTGTAAACCCAAGCCAAAGGGCAACCCAACTGTCCTAACGCATTTTACTTGAAAGGAGGAGGAGGAGTGAGGAATGGACTTTGAAACACGCTCTCCTAGTGTATTGGGCTTAATCGGCGAGTTTTTATTTTGCTTGAGTAACTTACTGTGACCTGGCTGCTTTCACTTGCAATCAAGCAAAACCTACTTTTTGTATTAAACACTTGTTACCGAGCCCAGTGTAAATAACTGTGCATCTCTCTCATTGGTAAGAGTCTTTATTTGGGGCTTTGGGCCTCTTTGGGGCCGTGTTCCTGGGCGCTGCCAAAGCCCCAGAGATGAGCCGGCGTATTGTGTCGTTCTGGGGGGGGGGGGGGGGGGGGAAGGGAGGGCATTTCCCCAGCTCTGTGCCTTGGCTGGGGGAGGCCAGAACTTCTGGCTCAGGAGGACAGGGTGGTGGGGTGCCCAGAGGGCAGGCTGGCAGCTCTGCAGCCTGCTCAGGCCACTGGCTGACGGTCCCACAGGGACCCGTGAGCAAGCCCTCACAGCAAGTGTCAGGAGGCAGCGCAATCCCTAACAGGAAGCACTGGCCAGCGAGCTCAGGTCTCCTGGGTCGAGGAGAGTGTTTCAGTTTGAGTTAGGGGTTTTGTTTTAAGTTAATCACGGCTGGAAAGTGCGCCGAAGTCAAGAGGAACACGCTCCTCTGCGTGTCAAAGGGGCCGGGATGGGCCCAGACAGGAAACTAAAATACCTGCCCCCGCTTCTAACACCACACACCAAACGAGGTCAGATTAATTGAAGGCCCCCAAAGTGCCCTCCAGGCTTTTAATGGGCAAGTTAAATAAGCACCTCTGAACTGGGGGGGGGCAGTCTACAAAGTGGAGTCATCTATTTTTACATGCAGATATTTAGAAGTTCGAATATACTTGTATAGCTACCCTGGTATCTAATTCACAAGACGCCTTTTCCAGCAGGCTCACCCCTTGCATGCAGAGCTGGGGTCTCCAGCCTTGTTAACCACAAGGTCACTTTTCAGTGTAAGTGCACGGTAAGATCTACCTCCAGACCAAATACCCTTGCCCGGCTTCCTTCCCCCCTTCTCTGGGGCCTCACCCTGCTCCCTCCATCCCCCTTCCCCAAACCTCACTCACTCTCACCAGGCTGGGGTACAGGGGTGGGGTGTAGGCTCTGGTCTTAGGCCCAAGGGTGCAGAGTGTGGGGGGGCTCACCCTTAGCCCAGGGTGGGGGACTGGGGTCCAGGAGGGGTGTCAGAGTGTAAGCTCTGGGAAGGAGTTTCGGGGTAGGGGGACTCGTGTCTGGACAGGAGGAGGTTCAGGACTGACTCTGCTCTATGTCCACGAGCGTGTTCGTCACTATGCAGCGTGGCACTGGGCAGCCGGGCGCTTGGAAGGGAGAGGAGGGGAACACACTTTGCTGGGCTTTCCTTTAGCCCACGCTAACCTGCAGACACACCGAGGTAGGGAGCCAGGAGCTGCCCGCAGGGAGGAGAGACACGCAGTGTCGCAGTGTTTATTCCAGGAGATACTGAAGTCCCGTCTCCAGGAGCGCTTCCCACCGGTCCCTTCAACGCCCTAGAACTCAGCCTCCCTGGAATTCGGCATCAAGCAGAGGATCAGGCCTCCGGCCGCGTAGGAGTCAAATTCAAGTGGCCAGGGAGGAGTCAAAGCCCAACAGGCACCGAGACGCCAGCGGCCGGGAAGAGGTGGCTCAGACCATGAGCTGGTTCAACAGAACCGGCCTCATCTCCCCCTCCCCGCGGGAGTCTCTGGCACCAGCCGAGTCAAGCGCCACACACGGCCCATGCAGCCTGGCCAAGGCTTCGTACGGGGCTGGGAAAAGTCGTTTCAAAGGTAACCGTGTCCCTGCTTTGCGGGCTCTGCAGCAGAAACTTAGCTTAGCGCCACACTGCAGAGCCTGCAGCCACGCTACTGCCCCGGGAACTGGGGGGAGGGGGGTGCTGCTGGCTCCACTCCTAGGGTGCAGTGGGAGGCTCTGCTGTGCTGGGCGGGCAGGGAGCCACGGCATGTAACTTGCGGGGGGAGGAGGGGGAGAGAAGCGGGCTGGCCCACCAGGGACAGGGGCTGTCTGGTGGGCTGGAGCAGCCTCGGCCTGCTGTGGGCCCCACGGGGCGGGAGCAGGCCCCCGGCCAAGGCACCAGGGAGCTGGTTAACATTTTACATCCCTCATCAGCATGGAAATGGGGTGAAGTAAGCAACTGCCTGCCTAGCTGAGCCTCGCGGTCCCACTCCAGGGGCCACGGCTCGCATGCAGTGGCCATCTGTCTAGTGCCATGACGCGTGTCCCCCCCGCGCAGCGGTCGCCCCAGGTGGCTTCAGGATGCAGGCTCTCGCTGGGCAGCGTGGGAGGAGGAGGGGGGCTGCCTTGATCAGCCATGGGGCGCTGCAGCTCCGTGCCTGCGCCTGGCGCTGGGTTCCACAGCCACGCGTCCGTTCCCCTTCCCGTGCCAAGCGGTCTACGTTCGCCAGCCTCGGGCCTGGAGCTGCCGATAGCAGCACTGCACATGCCCTGGCTGGTGGAGAAGCAGCAAATCCCCCACCCGCAGTCCAGCGTGCAGCCAGCTCATTGCCTTGCGCAGCACAAGCACTGCTCTGGGGCAGCCGCCTAGGACAGAGCTGCTCTGCAAGACACCTGGCTCCCTGCCGGCCTGGCAGAGACAAACGCAACCACATTAACCCTGATTTAGAAGAGGACTTTCAAGGCAGCATCCCATTACTCTGCAACCGGAGCCAATTAATCACCCGCCCACGGGGCCCCGCAGCCCTCATCCCGATCATAGCAGCGACAGCCCAGGGGCCAGCTAGACAAGACTCAGCCCGGGCAAGTGGCTCTGTGTCAAACGGAGACTCTCCCTTCCAGGCAATTGGGGCTGCGCACAGACCCAGAGCCACGCTGCCGGCTTAAAGCATTTCCTCCCTTTCTGGGCAGTCACTGACACCCCAGGCCGGGCAAGAGCAGCCTCAGACCAGACCCCAGGCAAGGCGGGCCACTAGGAGCCGGGAGCCACCCCACCCAGCTCAGCCGTGACAGAGCGTGTTGGGGCGGAGGGGAGAGGACGGGCGGAGGCGGAGCGCTGCCAAGCTGGGTTAGACCCTAAAGCAAGCAGCCGCGTGACAACAAGGGCGGTTCATATAGAGGGAGACCCTGAGGCGCCGTACTCTACACTAGGGCTGTGAACGGGTAACTGGTTACCTGGTAAGTTACCAGTAAGCATTCCCCTTACCGGGTCATCGGTTAACCAGTGCTTGAGAGCAGCCCCACGTGCGGGCTGAGACCTGGAGCCCGGCAGCCCCACCGGTTGCACAGCTGGGATCCTGCTCAGTCAGTTACCTAGTTAAACCCACATTTAACCCGCTAACTGCTTCAATGGGATTCTACCTCCCTGCCCTACAGTGCCACGGCCCGGCCTCCCCCTCGCGCACGTCCTCTCCCGGAGGTGCGTCTCCCCTGGGCTGTAGGGGGATGCTAAGGGCGAGTTGTGTTGGCAGGCAACCCTGGCATCCCAAATAGCACGCTCACCTCTGGGCCACGCGCTGGCTGAGCTCTCGGGGCGGGGCACCTGCCAGCGCTGCGCCTCCCCGTCTTCCTGCTGCTCTAGTCGGCTCCGTTCCACACATGCAACTGCCCTTGCACTGAAGCAGCCCCAGGCTGGCGCCCGCAGGTCCACACATTAGCTGCCACAACTAACCGCGTTCAGCTGATCAACTGGCCCCAAGTGCCACCCGCAAGCCGGCATGGCCAGCCCCCCGTTTTCAAAGGAGCCCCCCACCCGACAGCCACTTGCCGAGGATTGGTCACTGAATGCCAAGCATTCATCTGCCTTCTGTTGGGCGCCCTCGGCCTCACTCCGCCCCCCCGGGGACTGTCCGTTCTCATGCCCCTGCCCATAGCTCTTCCATGAAAGCTGAGCTGCGGCCCCAGCAGCCTCGCTGTGCGTGGACGGGTTGGTCAGGCCTGGGACACCCCGTTCTCTGGCTGCTCCTTGCGAGTCCAGAACAAACGGTGCAAGAGCGGGCATGGCCGGGGAGGCGCCCCTCCAAAGCAATGTTCTTGCACGGCCCCTGAGCCACGGCTCACTTCTCCACTGGCCATGCAGCAAGGGGTTACCCAGGAGCGCTGATACAGCCACGTTCCTGGCTGTCCCTGAGGCCCTAGCTGCGTTCACAAACCAGCCTTCCCAGTCGCAGGCCAACAGTGCAGTACAAGGCCCCCCGCCTCCCTCAGACAGTTCCCTGCTCTACTCCCTGCGCCGGCTTTCCCAGGATGCCCAGTCCCTGAACTCCTGGCCCAGTAAGAACGTGGCCGGGCACGGAAGCGGTGGCTAGGGCGAGGTGCCAGCGCTCAGCAGCCGGCAGGTGAAGGAGCAGTAGCGGGGGGTTGTTCAGTCAGCACGGGGAGCCAGCTCACTCCTCTGAGGCCGGGTAATTCCTCTGGCCCCTCACAGCGGGGCAGCACGGAGCCGTATTTCCGCAGGCGGACAAGGCAGCCAGGGCTGGCCCCACAGTGCAGAGCAAGCTCTTGAGTTCAGAGCTTCCACGGCACTAAGGCAGAGAGTGGAGCAGAACCCAAACCTCACTGATGGAGATACTAACCGATTTACCCAGCACTGCTTCACGGCAGGG
>JANRFK010003894.1:1749575-1762284 GCA_030068395.1 Apalone spinifera | reverse complement strand
TGGGCGGACAGATCCGCAAGGGCCCATCCCTTCTAGCTCTGCTGAGGCTGGCTGGGCAGCTCCTCCCAGTACTTCCAGCAGCGAGCTGGGCAGGTTAGAAGCGGGAGAACTGGTGGCGTGCCAGGCTCACAGCACTGGAAAACACCCACTGAACCCTGTGGCTCCCCATGCTGCGTGGGACCTTACGGCATCTTTTCCTTGTGGCACAAGCCCTGAATTGTAGCTGCAGATTCCCAGGTGGGGAGCTCAGCCCAGCCAAGCTCCAGGGTCAGTGGTTTCTATCCACCTCACCCTGCTGGAAACGGGCAGGGGCAAAGGCCAGTTTTCCAGCAGCCGTGTGGGAAGCATGCCCGCAGCTAGCCCCGGAGCCATGGGACAGCAACGTGAAGTTGAGGCGCCGGAAGGCGCCGGGGATGGTAGAGGGGCTCCAGTGGAGCCCACGCAGGAACAGGCTCTAGGGCTTGGCAGTGAGGCGTGTCGGGAGGGTGCTCCATGCCCGCAGGCTGCCAGGCGCTCACGCCCCATTCTCCACCCCCCTGGCGCGCCCGACCAGCCGCTGCTCGCCAGGGATCTTTTAAGGTCTGTGTCAACCAAGCCTGTCCCTGCGGGGCTGGCTGGTCAGGGGCTGGCTGGAGACTAGTCCAAGTCAGCACTACGTAACTGCCGCTCCAGTCCCACGCAAGACACCTCCCTAAAACACGTGGCCACCTCAACAAGCACCCCCGGTGCAGAAGAGGGACCCAGATTTCCCCGGCTCATGGGACCAGCGTATCCCCAACATTAGCGTGGCCCCCCCAGGCCGTTCTGGGCAATAGGAGCCGGTCTCCCAGAGCCCAGTTACGCCCTGAGCAGAGCGGCCATGAAGGAAGCTCCCCCAGAGCAACACCCGGGTGCAAGAAGCCAGCGAGCGTGACTAGCGCTGCCACTCGCCAGGCGGGTCCTGCCCGGGCACACGAGCGGCCTGTCGCTAAGGGAAAGGTTGCGGCTCACTACAGTTCCGCATCCTCTCTGGGCGACAGGCACCATGGGAAGCAGGAGCGGAGCCGACAACACGCTTCTGGGAATAAGAGTCACTGTGCACCCAACGAAAACCATCCTGCCGACGGGGTTACCATGGCAACCACGTGAGCAGCCCCTTTTCAGGCCTCAGCGAACAATGTGCAAAGCAAGTTCATGACCATCGTTCCCGCGCTTTCATAGAGCTCATCAGAAGAGCAGTAGTTCCCACGGAGCGTTATCTCCCGAGAGCTGCACTTCTCCAGTGCAACCCTCGCCAGCCACCCCCGCAGACGGCTCCAGTCGCTATTCAGAGCTCGCGGGCTCAGGCATACGCCTTGATCCCCGGCCAGCGACACGGAAAACCCCGGCATCGCTGGGCGGCAGGGCAGACGGAGAAGGGAGCTGGGGGAGGAGGCTGTTACTCGGCGGATGTTTACTAGCTGACAACTTGTAGAAGCGGAGACGGTTAGAGCATTTTCTGCAAAGGAACAGGCACGACTGGCCATCACCAAGAGCAGCCACGCCTCACGGAAATTAAATGCTCCCAGGGATACGCCAGTTCTTGAAGCTGGAGGCAAACGCAAGTTGGACCTCCCTGGTCCAGCACCCTCAGGACCTGACCGGTTCCAGATGAGGGGTTTTGCCAGACCAAGGGAAGTCATTTCTGGACCCCTCCCCCCGCCATCCGCAGCCCACCGGTCTCCCAGCCACTTCCCCCCCTACTGTCCTGTCGGCCCCACAGGGCTCCCGGCCCTCTACGGAGACGTTCTTGTCCTGCCACATCCATGCTGACCACAGCTGTTCCCAGACCAGAGCATTTCACCCTGCACGTGTAAAAAAAGTCAGCTGTCCCTATGGCGAAGCGGTAACCCAGACAGCGCCAACCCTCCAAAACCTCTCCCCACCTCTCCCTCCCCAATGTGGTTTGCATTAGCACTATCACCCCCAGATGTGCTCAACAGATCATGCTACAGCAGCTCCCCTTCTTAATCAGGATCTTCTTTATGCCAGCTGCCAAGCCTCCGGTGCCCTGGCACGCTGCCATGCCTGCCCTGCGGCCCGCTAGTTGGACAGCGAGGCTGGTCTTGGGCGGAGCCTGTTGGCTTGCTACTTTCCCGCGCAGGTGCAGCCCACGTGGCTCTCGTGATGTTCACCGAGTGGCGCAGCGGGGTCTGGCCAGTTTTACAGCTGCCATCGATCGGCAGGCTCACTGCTCCTAGAGCAGCAGCTGCCGCCGGAGTCCCGTATGAACAAAGCCGCTGGAAACAAGGGCCAACTGTGTAACAAATCCAGCTAGATCTATCAATTCTGTCCTTGCCTGCAAATCTCTGGGACACGGAGCAGGAAGAGACCGTTTCTGGATCAACATAAGTCTCCTCTTTCAGGTGTGTGGCCTCTATTTCCACATTGGAATGCCTCCCTCTCTACAGCACTTTTACACACACACACACACACACACACACACACACACTTTTACCTAGTTTACAGATGGCAGGATATGAAACATTTAGGGCCTGCTAAGTTTAGGTCCTACGTGTAGGCTACATTAATAAAAAGTTTATGAAGAAAGTCTGATGTTTGGATGTGAACAGCCTCTTCCAGCATCTGCCCCTCCGATCCGGGAGCATTGTGAGAGGACAGGGACACCAGGAGGTGAAGGCGAGGGTTTGACACCTCTCAGGTTGCGTAGCAGACACTGCAGCAGCGGTGATACACAGGGCAGGCTTCTCACTGCTTTTCCTCCAGCCCAGCCCGCAATCCATTGAGCAGCGGGGCAAGAGACACCTCTTGGCAGAGAAGATGCTGAGAGGCATCTGAATGATTTGTCCTATGAAGGCAGAACAAGGCAAGAGAAACTGAGTATTTGGGCGCTGGCACAAGGTAGGGACAAGCCAGGAGATGCACGGATATTCGGCACCACACACATACAGTCCATAGGTTCACATGTTACACTAAAGGGAGACCAACCATTATTTTTCCCTTGATCCCTTTCTTTGGAGGGACTGGTAGGTTTGCACAAATGCGGGAGGCTTTGACATTAACAAAAGGGATCAGTTAATGAGGTCTGCTCACGAGGGGGTAATTTGCACGCCTGCTGCCTTCCTTGGACGTGGTAGCCATTTCTCCAGAATCGAACCTGGATTCTCCATCATCCGTGGTCACCATGGTAGGCACAGGAAGTATCATCAAAAGCCTCCCAAGCCCACACAGGCTCAGCCTCAGCATTAGTGCTGCAGGAGATATAAGGAATCCTACAAAGAGACTTATTTGCATCTAGTTGCTACCTGTCAGTGCTGCAAGCAGAGTAAAGGAAATTTCTGCTTTGCTCAATGGTTAGATGCCATCCCCTAAACAGAACGTCACTCCCACCTCCCTGCCCACCACGCTGCAATCGCACACTCCCCTTCGTTCCCCGCAACAATTCAAATCACTAGACTCAGGAGAAAACGTGCTTCCAAAAATAATTGCTTAAAAACGTAACTGGTTTGACAATCTTTGGATGCAGTTTAGTCCTTCGTCTCAAAACCAAACAGTGTCACATCTGTGATGAATGGCTTAGGCTGAACTGCAAACTGCTCACGCTTCCTCGGGCATAACATGGGGTTCGTATTTGTGCTTGTTTATTGATGAAGAAGCTTGAGGGCAAAACGTTTTCTTTAAAGCCCCGTTTTGCAGGCAAGCGAGGCAGACAAGCAGCCAAGTCACGGTTCCCCATTTCAAGTTACACTTCACAGAATTGGGTTTTTTACCCTTGCAGCCCTGAAAAGATGCTCTAGAATAAGCACCCACCTGCTAGAGAAGTGTGGGGGTTGCAGCCACAGCGCGACTGAGGCTAAATCACGGTGCTGGGAAGAGAGGGAGGCTCCAACAGACAGGGCTGGGGGTGGATTAGTCAGACACCAAACTGTCGCAACAAACAAGAACTTGCGCAGGCGAAGGGAATGGGCAGAGACTGCCAGCCGGGGTGCCGATGTCTGGCCTGGGGTGTCCAGTGGGGCTGCACTTCCCCCTCTCCTTAGCCTAACCTAGGACAACAGGGCAGTCGCCTCCCTTCGGCCTCCCTGCCAGCACGTGCCCAAATCCGCACAGCCTTGCTTCAGGCGTGCACTGGCGTCTGCAAACGGGGCTGTTGTCCACTGAACGGTTCCGAGCCCACCAGCATCCCGGCGAGCAGGCCAGGAGGCAGCAGCGTGCCAAGAGCACTGCGGAGAAGAGCTGGTGGGAGGGTGAGGAGCTGGGAAGTCTAGTTGGAGCCATCAGTGTGTCCCCTCAGGCCATGCAGCAGCTCAAGGGACGTGCCAGAGTCAGCCACTTCCCAGGGACCGAGGAGACAATGCCAGGAGATTCAGCGTGGCTGGGCTCTTCCCCTCCGAGCCAGGCCCTTTAGGACACATCTCACCGAAGGGGTTCAGCTTTCCACGGGGATTCCCAGGCACTGCGCGTCAGTCTGAAGGCAGAGCATTTGCCTGGGCAGTATTAGGACAGAGACGCGCACCTACCCACTCCCAGCCAGCGGCTGCGTGGGACTAGGCAGGAAGGCCATGACAATCAGTCGCTGCTGATTTTAATCGTTTTCCCCAGGAGCAGGGCGTTAAGGGGCCTTCAGTAGTTGGCAGGAACCAGGAGAGTCTGACGTTTGCATTTGAAAAATACGGGAGGTTCCTTCTGTCTGGGAAAGGCCGGTCGGTCTGGACCTGAGCACAAACGGACCGGGCTGAGCAGGAAGCTTGGAGCCACGGATATAAATCGCTTCTCGGGTCTGCAGCCCCCGCCAGGGATTCGGACAAAGCGCGCTGTGCTGGTGTGAAAGCAAACCCCAGCTGGAGAGCAACAAAACCGCGTCTGTGCACAGCCACCACGGCCTCCTGCAGTTGCCATGTGGGAAGATGAAAATGGGTTACCATGGTTACTACTGTCTGGGAAGAGAATATTCAGCGGAGACCAGGCTGAACCTTTGGCTCTGCTAAGCGACAGGCCCAGCCTGATTAACTAGCGTCTGATGCTGCCGCAGGGATGGGGACAACCCGGCCTGCAAACTTCAGTCACCACGGAGCAACTGATCCAGTTCCACAACCTGAAACGCATGCATGTCCAGGAGTCCTAGGGCAGGGAGCGCAACCCCACAGGGACAGCGTCCCTGCTCCAACCTAGCGCAGCTAAAACTTTCTGATGCAGAGAGCAGCTCCGATGCCAGGACAACTTAGAGGTGGTGAGAAATCTCAGTGTCATTAACACACAGCACAGACTGCATCGGTCTCTTCCTGCCCATCCTCCCTCCACGGCTATTAACACTAACACTCAGTATTTGCCATGCATGCTGTCACTCAAGAGTTCTAATTAGACACAAGTTAAATGCTAAGAGCACGCTGCAATCTTGGGTGCTTTCTTCAAAGGCATAGAGTATATTTTAAGGAAAATCAGAGCACCACATCTAACTGCGGCCTTCTTTTAGGACTAGGCATTTAACCCTTCGCTGCGCTGAGAAAACAGCTGCAGCTAGAGCCAGATGGAGGACAATGTCAACAGCCCAGACAGCAGCACTGGCGTTCACGCACTTGGCACTGGGGCTTATGGGGCCGTTAGAAAAGTACATTCAGGGTAAGCCACTAGCAATCCCATGTCAGTACTTCAAGCAAACCTGCCAGGACTAAAGACTCATCCGTACAGAAATCTCACCCCCCGTCCAGCTCAGGCACAGGGATGTTACATTTAGATGAACTAATCGAATAGTCGATGGGATTTCCATCGACTGCAATTAGTCGATAAGGGCGCCTCCACCTTTGAACTGTAGCCAGGCTCTTGCTACAGTTCAAAACCAGAAGCCCCGCAGGGAGGGGACCGGCCCCCTGCTCCCTGCGGTACCTCAGCCTTTGAAAGGTACGAGAACCGCAGTGGGGCTCTTGTACATTTCAAAAGCAGGATTGCAGCAGAACCGGCGGGAGCACAGACGGCTTCAGTCTCCGCTCGCGCCGTTTCCCGCTGCACCTCTACCTCCCCCTGCACCCCGCAGAGACGGCGCTGGGGGAACCAGTTTAAGCCGGCTCCTGCTTCCCCCCTTGTTGCCTCTATCAGGGTATGTCTCCACTGCATTCCTCTTAGGCTTAGGAAGCTTAGGCTTATTGGATAGTCGATTAGTCGCTTATAACCCTAGTCAGGCACGCTTAGAAAGAGGAACCAGGAAAGATTCCTTCACCAACTGGAAGGAAATCCTTACTGCCAGGAAAAGTGAGCAAGAAGCAGATTTTCACAACCTGAAAGATAACCACACCTGACCCAAGCGAGAGGGAGAAGCCAATGGAGACACTACAATAACTTTTACTGCAAAACCCTTAACGCCGAAGAAAGTTTGCTGAGTCCTGCTCATCTCCCACCTGTTCTAGCTTGGAGTCTCAAGCCAGCTGCAGCAGCCACGTCATTCTTGCCACAAGCTCAGCAAGATGCGCCCGAGTCACACAGAGCCCCTCTGTACAGCTAGGGGCACCGAATCATCGTCCAGACGGTCGTGCAACTGCATTTCCATTACTTTGCTGTCCACACACGGAAGGACACAGCCCACAAGGCCAGACGTGCACTGAATGTCTTTCTTCAGACACAGCACTAAGCCTTAATGGCCATGCAGAAGGAGAATGCGGCTGCTCCTGCAGAACTGCCACCCTGCTTTCTAGAGGGCAAGGCAGGTGAAGCTTTTATTGGACTTTCATTAGCGAAAGAGGCTCTTGAGCCACACAGAGCTCGTCTTCAGGTCGGGGCCAGGTCTAGCCCCGGTGTCCGCTATCCTGGGACCAACAGGATTACCACAAGCATGCACACAGCCCTGCCTTCTAGGCTGCTCGCTGTTCATCAACTAGCTGCACTCAGGCTGCGCGGACTCCAGACAAGGGTGACCCCACCGCACACTGCTAGGTCACGCTACAGCCTCGTTCTCCTGTCACACTGAACGTCTGCAGGAGCCTTTCCCAGAGAAAGGGGAGCCAGGAGACCTGAAAGCGTCCCCCGCTGAGCGTGCCAGCCAAGAACAGAAAGCTCACTCTGCCGGGGGCTCCTCGCCACTCGGGCTGGTCACACACAACGTGCCTTTGTGGCGCAAGTCCAGGAGGGCAGAGGCACTGGCAGACGCGCTCACTGCACAGCGCTAAGCTTTGAGTCAGCAGCCAGACCTGGGTACGGTCCCAGCTGTCGCTTGGCACCACGCTATAACCAAGTCAGGGGACAGCCACGTACTAACCCCCTCTCCTGACGCTCCTCGCACAGGCAGGCCCTTGGAGAACGCCTTACACGTCTTTCCACGCCTTGTAAGGAGATCCCGGAGCGAGCCAGGGAGAGGAGAAGGGGAAGCAACCAGTGGGAAAATGGAGCTTGCCACAGCCCCCCATTAAAACTGCTTCACAGCCCACGTGAAGGGAGAGATTCCACACCGGCTGTAAGTGAAGGAGCCACCTTCCCCCTCAGGGCAGCATGGGCCGGTGGCAGCGGGCTGGGCAGGGAGGAGGAACTGGGTACGTGTGATCGCTCCCTTCCTGCCCACACAGACTGAAACCCCCAGGAAGCCCTCGCTGGCGAGTTCTGGGAGCTGCTCAGGAGGCCCCGTGGCGCTGGCGTGGCGGTTACGTGGACCCCAGCAAGTCTGCGCAGGTGCAGTCCAGAAACGCCAAGCAAGTCAGACCTGTCCTTCCCCTCAGCTGAACAGACCCAAGACCTGCAGACCGTCTCTGTAGCCACCACTGCTGCGTCCAGGCAAAGCAGCCACTGCACTACAGCCCTCGTCTCAACGGGGGCTCGCCTTCCCCACCGAGCGCCACACACAGGCTGCCGGACTCTGGAGAGGTGCCGGGCAGGGCATTACCCCGGACCACCTTACCCGCTTGTCTCGAGTCGTTACCCAGGTGCCCCTTGCTCCAAGATCCCTCCCCCACGGAGAGATGCTTGGGACAGGCGGGTAGCATCTCCCCGGTGCTCAGAGGCAGCAATGGAGAATCCATACCGCCTGCAGAGGACCGGGAAGTTACTCCCAACTTCAACCCGCTGCCAGAGAGATGGGAAACTCACACTGCCATCCAGCCGCTGCCTGGTGGACAGACAGGAGCAGCTGGGGAGCAACCATCGTCTCCACTGGCTTTCCAAATGTGAAACCGAGGAGAGATTTGTACACACCGGAGGGATGGAAACGCCTGTGTAAAACGATAACTGGTGAAACCGTCTTTAATCCGTTAACCAGCCCACCATGGCGCACTGCCAGCAGGGGGCCACGCGAGCGTCCCATGCCTGGGGCACAGCACGGTGGGCCCAGCTGGGCTGGAGCACCCTCACCCATGGGGCAGGGGGCCCGGGGGTTGCTCCAGCTGGATCAGGCACTGGTTAACCAGTTACTGGTAAGGG
This sequence comes from Apalone spinifera, assembly GCA_030068395.1. Classification (NCBI taxonomy): domain Eukaryota; kingdom Metazoa; phylum Chordata; order Testudines; family Trionychidae; genus Apalone; species Apalone spinifera. The sequence continues at coordinate 1,753,908 of JANRFK010003894.1, read as the reverse complement.
TGATGCTTGCCAGTTACCCAGTTACATCCCTAATACAAAGCTGGAAATCAGGCTCCTCGAGGCGCATTAAGCAACAGCAACAGCAACACACCTGCCCAAGCTGCGCTGCTTTGGGGGCTCGTTCCCGGGGACAGCACGAGGCAGGCAAAGCAGCAGTTACCTGTGAGGATGTTCTCAGCCAGCACGCTGACCTGGACTTCCACGGAATGCCTGGAGGTGAACGTGATCTCCGCGCTGACGTGCGCCACTTCCCCGATGCACATGGGCGAGAGGAAGTCTGTCCGCTCCACGCGGGCCAGCGCCGCCACGCAGTGCTCCTGCAGACGGCAGAGGAACCGCGGTTAGACTCCCCAGCGCGTGGAACCCCTCGGCGAGCGCTACCCTCCCGGGAAGGCAGAAGCAGCATCTCACGCAGCACGTTGAGCTGGGAGCACTTCGCCCGCTGCGCCGTCCGCAGCACCGCTACGGGCTCCGCCCGGCACCCATGCAGCCAGGTTCAGCCTGTCCAACGCGGGACTCGGGCCTGGCAAACATCCCTGGGCCAGCACCTCAGGGGCGCCATGGGGGCTCCAGGGTTGAAGCACTTGCGGGGAAAAACTGGCACAGCAGGACCACAGATGTGGGCAGAGCAGAGTCCCTACAGCCGGGAAGCTTGAGCCTGGTGGCCGGGTGCGGAGCCTGGCACGGGGGCCAGTGGCCCGGAACAGAGCCCTGCTAGGGGCCAGTCCCAGGGAGGTGGAAGCCGGGCTAGGGGACCAGGAGGAGCTCAAAGACCAGCATTGACTCCCCTGGTCCCGAGGGTACTGGGCTTGCAGTGGAGTTTGGAGTGGGAGTCAGACCCTTTGCGTAACTGAGCCCAACTGCCCACCACGCACGGAACTCCAGCCGAATTCCACACATTTAATCACATTTCCCCCCATGCTCTTGGCCCAGGCATATTCCAGCTCTTTAGAACAGACAAAACCAGTCAGTCCTGGTTACACCTTGACATGAGATCTCCGGTAGGGATGTCAGACAGCGTGTAACTGAACAGTCACGTAACTGCATCAAATCTTTGCGGTTACACGACTGTCAACAGTCCCCGGCGTGGGGCTGACAGCCAGTGCACTCCCGGCCCCTCTCCCAGAGGGGCCCCCGCTACCCCGCGCTGATGCCCCTCTATCACAGGCAGCAGTGTGGGGTGGCAGGCGGGAGCCGGGCCGCCAGAGGAGCAGATTTAAAAGCCAGCTTTCTGATACACGGCAGCAGTGTGGGGTGGCAGCAGCCCCTCTGGCGGGGTCCGAGCGTCCCACGGACAGGAGCTCTGCTGACGTTCCACAGAGCAGCCTCCCCTGCTCTCCCGGGGGTTCTCCCTCTAATGGATAGGTAGCAGCAATGGGCAGGGGCCGGGCAGGAGCTGGTGCTCATGGGGAGCTGGCTTTTAAGCCGGCTTCCCCTGACCACTGGCTTTGGCCTACCCTTCCCCTGCGGGAGGCAGGAGGCTGCACGGAGCCAGCATGTGCTGAGAGCGGGCTCCCCTCATGTACCGGCTCCTGCCTGCCCCCAGCCCCTGTGCTGCTGCCTCTCTATCAGAGGCAGTGGCGCAGCTGGGAGGAGGGGGAAGGCTGCTCCACAGGATCTGACGCCCCCGACACCAGCTCACAGCAGGGGGGGGGTGCATGTAAGTCGACAATCAACCGATAAGCCCATGCTTATTGGTTAATCGTGTAGTCTACACACTGACACCCCAATCTCAGTCCAGTCAAAGTGTCCGATTCAGGTTAACCCTTTCACGCATGTACCATCACAGAACTGCTCACTGTCGGGGGCTCTGCCAAACGGGTTTTGTTTAGTTCGAGGGGCTGGTTTTCAGGGTGGGGATAATTCAGGCTCAGAACTGACTCTCTGAGCCAACTTACAACTGGACTGAAATTGGCGGTTGTGGAGTTAAGCGATCGGATGCAACGGGTGCAGTCTGGGCACACCACTCACGTTTCCTTTTGCTACTTCTCAGAGAAGAAGCCAATGGGGGGAACAAGTGCCCATGTTCAAGTGCTGCCTACATGCTACGTCTGCCAGAGAGAGGGCCCGTTAAATGCACTTATCCCCGGATTATTTGCAGTGCTGTTAGGAGGGGCTCTGATCACAGAACACTGCAGCTAAACAAGACATACAAATCGAGGATCTTAGAGGCAAAAAGGCACAGGTGTACCCCATGGAGCCAGCCCGGAGAACACAGCGCCTCTCTGCTTTCCTGCTCAGGTTGTTTATGCTGCCGCAATTTTTACAATTAGCCATTTGTCCAACTTCATGCGCCTTCCGGGAGGGCGCGTAACGAGGAATTGAATCCAGGGCTCTGGTTTGGGCCCAAGACACGCACAGAGGGGCAGCAGCGCCACCTACTGCCACCTCCCTGAAGAGGATTTTGTAGGGTTGACAAGATTGTTATTTGTCCCACTTCTGAGCAACACCCACTCAGTGACAGTGAGTGCTCAATCGGACAGTCATTTTTCAGAGGTGCTGCAGCTGGAACTGTAGCTGTCCGGAAGTCAGAGCCTCGGTCTCCAGATGGGCTAATCTACCCTACGATTAAGACACCCAAACTCAGTGGTTTTTTGAAAGCTGGATCTTAGAGTTGTGAAACTAAACTCTGGGCTCAGTCATCTAGGAGGGATTAGCTAGTTCCTACTGGCAAGCTCAGCGGCCGCCCTGCCCTGCGGTAAGCGGGCCTACGCTCCTACACAGCCGTTTTGTCTGCACTTGAATTATCAGTGTAGTCTGGACACAGCAGCCAGGCTCCAAACGCAGGCTCCCAGCCCCAGCGAGACACACTCGCTCTGCCAGCAGGTGCCCTGAATGATGCAGCTGCAGCCAGAGCTACCCTGCTAGTGCTGCACAACTAGGCTTGGCAGAATTTTTTTTGAGTGGAGGGGTTAATTTTTTCACTATAACAGTTTTTACAGTTGCAAGAAATAAAGGGAAGTTAGAGCTAGGGGAAGGCAGAACATGCAACAGGGCTGCCCCAGGGGGACTCCCAACACCGCCCACGGGGGCTGCCCGGGGGGCTCCTGACAGAGGCTGCACTTAGTCACCAATGGCCTTTCGCCTATTGCAGTGGGGGGGGGAGTGTGGCTGAAATCGACATTGACCAACATCTCCCAGGTTACATCCAGCCCTGCCAAGCCCCCGTCCGACCCAGCTCAGCCAGCGCTCAGTGTCACTCCAGCTCCTTTGAGCCTCCAAGGCGCTAAGGCCGCCTGCTCTGCGTCTGCATGGCCAGCGGACTGGGGAGCTGGTCAGGATTTTAGGGCAAAGGTGCCAGCCCAACGCTGTATCAGTGTCACTTACACATTCTATTGAAAGCCTCAATTAAATGAAAAAAATCTTAAAACTGAACCAAGACTAAAGCAAGAACAAAGCAACCCACTGAGTTAGCTTTGCTACTGGAATGCAACGAAGCCAAATTAATGCCAAAAGTAATCAGTCTTTATATACATTCTAGGAAGGAGCCTTCTGTGGTGGCTGACATTTGGTTAGAGCCCAGCGAAGGAATGTCATCGACACATGGCTTGAATAGTTAAATACAGGTTGAACCTCTAAAATCCAGGACACTCTGGTCCAGCAACATCGATGTTCCCGGGGCAGAGCGCCGGCAGCTGGGCAGTAAGAGGCGGCCAGCTGGGGCTGCCAGCAGTGAGCCAGTGGCTAGGAGCCCAGCTGGTGCGGGCAGCTTAAACCAGGTGGTTGCAGCAGCATCCCAGCCAGGGGCCACAGTGGCAGCAGCAGGGCTGGGAGCCCAATTTGTCTGAGCGGCCAGAAGCAGGCTACCCAGCTGGGGCTGGCGGTAGTAGTGGGGCTGGTGTCATGATCAGGGCAGGGGACAGGCAGCTGGGGACAGGTATAGAGCCAGGTAAGGGGCCACCACTGACCTCCCCTGGTCTGGCAAACTCCCTCGATCAGGACTTGTCAGGTCCCAAGGGTGCCAGACCAGGGGGGTCCCACCTGTATCCAACACTGAAATCCACAAAAACCAGGAGTTAAGAAGTTTTCCTCTTAGACTTCACTCGGAGAGGGCACTGGACGGCAGTCAAGGAGCCAGATGGTGATGTCCACTGAAGGGCATCCTTCTGGTGCTGGGAGAGATGGTCCCAGGCTGGCAGAGCTGGATCAAGGTCCTTACTTCCACTCACAAAGAGAGCAGGTTCTGGAATCTCAGCCAAAGGCTTCTTGGCCTTACCCCAATTCGCAGTTTGCAAATTTCCTTCTGACTGGCAGCTCCTCCTCCAAGGCCTTCAGACAAACCAGGTGGCAGCCAGACCCAGGGTCTATAAGCTGGCTCAATCAGGTGTTAATT
>JANRFK010003894.1:1734618-1745479 GCA_030068395.1 Apalone spinifera | reverse complement strand
TGATCATAATGGTCCCTTCTGACCTTAAAGTCTATGAGTCTATGAGTTTTTGCTGTTGTGCAGAATCTCATCCGTGTTGCTGGCAAAAAGCTTGTGCTTGTCGAAGGGGAGATCTTCTACCTTCGACTGCAGTTCTTTTGGCACCTCCGTGCCCGGAAGCCATGATGTTCTTCTCATCACGACTGCTGTAGCTGCTGTTCTTGCTGCTGTATCCGCAATGTCAATTGCGGACAGCAGTGCTGTATGGGGAATTGTGTGGCTCTCCCGTATGATTGCCCTGAGTATGGGCTTCTTGGTATCAGGCAGATGCGCCATCAAGTCTGCTAGTTTGGAGTAGTTGTCAAAGTCGGGATTTGCCAGATGTGCCGAGTAATTGGCTAACCTAAGCTGCAGGGTGACAGACGAGTAGACCTTCTTCCCGAATTGTTCTAGCCTCTTGTGCTCCTTGTCACCATTACTTGATCTAAGGTGAGGGGCCTTTGCCTGTTGGCTTGCTGCATCGACAACCAGTGAGTTTGGCCGAGGATGGGAGAAAAGAAAATCTAGATCTTTAGGTGGGACGAAATATTTCTTGTCTGCCTTTTTGCAGGTCGGCTGAGCCAATGCAGGTGTTTGCCAGATGTTTTCGGACACCTCCATAATTGCTTAATCTATGGGCAACGTGATTCTGCCCTATGGTGCTGGGCAGATAATCTTCAGGAGATGGTGCTGTGTCTCCTTCACCTCCTGAAGTTTCATTTCTTGTGATGTAGCAACCCTCTTAAAAAGGTTCTGGAATTGTTTCAGGTCCAATTCATGTGTTCATCATCCGGGACTATCGCATCCTCTGAAGGTGAAGTGGGATTGTCTTGTGACTGTGACAGCCGACTGTCATCTTGATCATCAGCTAATTGGCCTTCCTCCAACGCATGGGGAGGTGGGGCAGAAAAAAGTACAACAAACTGGCAGTTGAAGCGAAACCAATTCTGACTAGAAATCAGGTGCAAATGGTTAGTGGGGAGTGGCCAGCCACTGGAACCATCTCCTAAGGGGTCATAACTGAGCCTCCATCACTGACCATTTTTAAGTCGAGAGAGCGCTCTGCGCTAGAAATGGTATGGGGGAAGTTCTATGGCCTCTGTTATGCAGAAGGCCAAATTAAATGATCACAATGGTCCCTTCTGGCCTAGAATCTACAAACATCCTCCTCCTCCTCCTCCAAGGGATTTAATGTGGTTTGACCAATTTATTCAAATTCACATCTTTAGGTTAATTCAGATTAACTTTCCTGGCTGATTCAGCTTAGACAAGCCCCTTTTCAACTTCTTGCAACCCATGTGTTCTCTTCACAGTGGTGGCGTGGAATCAGGGGTAGGTAGAACACATGGACTCTAACAAGTTAGAGAAAACATCTCTGTTGGCAGCATTTTAAAATGCCACCCAACACTGCTCCAAGAATGAAGATCCACTACACCGTCACGGCCAGAGGGGCGACCAATGGTTCTTTCTCTGAGAGTCATCTCTGAATAGTTTGAAAGACGACAGATTGAAGACTAAAAGAGCCCGTTAAAGGCCTCAGCAAACAGGCTGTTTTCGAATATCAAACAAGGTCAGAAACTGTAATCCATGGAAGGTACCAGTCCAGGCCGGCTTTGGGCAGATCAGGTCTCTGGATAAGTAGAGGCAGAACTTCAGTTTCCAACCTGGGCACAGAGAAGAGGCTGAGAGTGTGAGAAGTGCAGTGTCTCTCGCCAGGAAATCTCAAAGCTTAGGAGATCCCTCACCCAGCGTGTACTCCAAGTCACTCACAAATTTTCTCAACTCGAAGGACCACAGAGCCAATCATTCTTAATTGAAATGGAAAGAGGAAGAAAAATGCTAGTTTCACTGGTCCCTTCTGGCACGCCAACAGAAAGAGCTGATGTCAAACTTCCACGTGTTTTCCACTAGATGGCATTTCTACAGAAAAGGACACCGAGATACCAGACCAGACACCTGCCTCTGAACACAGAGTTTGAAGGTCAGGTTCCTTGCTCACATTTACCATCTTAGCCGGGTCTCTGCAGCAGGCCCAATCATGCCGGAAACGGGAGCTAAGATTGCATGGTTAAGTGAAGAGAGTCCGGAAAAGCAGAGGCGAAGGGTCCAGCAGCAACACAGCCCCTAGCAAACATCCTGTACCACAAACACCAAGAAAAACCACAGGAACGGAGAGCAGCGTTCTGACGTCAATGGCTGCCGTGGTTCTCTCCCACCCTCCCAGCCCTTCCCCGCCCAGACTCACATGGGTCCGTCCCAAGCTGTTACTACACGATACGGGGCTGAGTGGCTTGCCAGGATCCTGTGCTAAGAGCAGCAGCTGGACTGGCCGCGCTCCAGCCCCTCGCCTACGTACCCCTGACTGGGAGTTGCAGTGTCGGGTGCTGATGATGGCGCCTGCCTCTTCGATCATTTTCAGGATGATCCCCCCATGGACGTTGCCTGCGAGGTTTGCATCATCCTGGCGCATGATCCTGCAATGGAAGAAGATGCAAAATCTTACTTCAGTTCTCTTCCCACCTCCCCCGCCTAGAACCAGCCTGTCTGGAAAACACCCAGCTCCGCCCTTCGTGGCCAGCGCAACACCAGCCAGGGTGCCTTCCCCGGCGGGGGAAAGCAGTGCCACTAGCCAGCCTGCAAGTGGCCAGTTTAACCGGAGACAAGACGACGGAGAGAAGTCATAGGCAGCAGATGGGGCGGCCAACATAGCTTCCTTTAATTCACCTCCTAACGCAGCGCTGGTGAAAGGGGCCGAGACATCCCAGCCCCCTTTGTCAGAGGCTCTGCAAAGGCTTTACAAGCTGTAACGACGCCTAGAAAACCGGCATGTTTGTCCAGTACAGACTGGGGATGTTAACTATCGGTTACTTGAATGGCCAAGTCACCTCGTGAATTCTTATCCATTAGTCAACTATTCGAGAGTTGTCTGCCGGGGGAGAGGGGGGGGTGCCTTAGCGCCGAGACCCAGCGGAAACCGGAACTGAGCCTGGCTGCCTGCCCACCCACCCAGCTAATACACTTTAAATGCAGACCCATAGCAGGGGTAGGCCCAGACCCAGCGTGAGCCAGAACGGAGCTCGGCTGCTGGCCAGCCTGCTAAAAAATGTACCGGTTGCAGGGAGGAATGGGGGGAGGGGGAGAGGAGGTAAATGCGTGTAGTCTGAAGCATTAACCTGTAAGCTTCTGCTTATCAGTTAATCGACTATACTATGACATCCCTAGTACAGTCCCCATTTCACAGAGGGGTCACTGAGGCCTCAGGCCCGGGGGGGCTAGCCCCGTATGACTTAGCATAGAACTTCTGAGCGCCCCCAGTTGTCCTAACTCCCATTGCCCAATTGTCCATGCTCCCTCCCAGGAGTCAGTTTGCTCCTGCCACACAGCCCCAGACAGACTGTTCAGAGAAAGCAAGATCCCTCCCAACAAGCACAGCTACCAGGACAAGTCGCCTCCACATCGGGTGACAGTTGGTAACGGGCATCCCCAAAAGACGTCTGTCTCCACCAGGAGAGGGGCCCAAAGCAGACCATGATCGGCAGGAACAGCCACCGCGCTGCAGCCAAGGGTTAATGGTGAGCAGGGGAGACCAGAAGCCTCGCTGGCAACATGTCCCACCAGGACTCGGCCTCACCCTCCACAACAAGGCCACGGTAGGTCTGCAGAGCCTAAACTCAGCACTCTGAAGAAGTGGGCTATGCCATCTCCATGTTTTGAGAGTCTATAAAGTGCTACCAGACTACTGGTTGTTTTTTAAGTTGATCCTGTACAGACTAACTCGGCTACGCCCCGAAGCTCCCAAGGTCACATGGGGGGGGTCAGTTCCATAATGACGTTGAGTGTCTGCAGTACAAGCAACCCCGAGGGAGCAGACTCCGCTAGGCGCGGAGACGGACCACGCTGGGGGACTCTTCATTACTTGACAGCCACCCTACCCGCCACTGCGTAACAAGAAAGCCCCCCTCCCCCACGGCCTCCCAGGGAGGGCTAGTCCACAGGGCTGTCACAGCAGCCCCTGCGCTCTTGTGCTCCAGAGAAGGGTAGCGCTGTCGGGGTCCACTGCTACAGGCAAAGCACCGCAGAGTCAAACCCACGGAACCCATCTCCCCCCTTCCCAGCCACCGTCATGGTTACCAGGCCCCGAAGCCGCGCTGGCACGCCTGACACTTGCTCTCCGCAGACAGGATGAGCCAACAACGCGACCTCGCTCAAGGCAGGACGCGAGTGCTGGTCTCTCACCCGAGTCAGAGCCAAGTCAAATGGCCCAGCCCCTGCCACAGCAGCTCCGCGGGGCGCAGGGCAGGACTGACGGATGCGCCACTTCAGGGATCAGCCCGTGACTTCCAAACCGCACGGCCCACGAGGCGCCCCTCCCCCCCCCCAAGCGCGGGGTCCGAGCAGCTGCCTCCATTGGCCACACCCGAGGCCCAGCTCTGGGTGACATTTCCTGCCCCCCACTCTCTCCAAGCCCCAACTGACCACCTTGGCGAGGTCTCAGGCACTGACTCTCTCCCTAACGTCGTCTCTGCACCGGGGCCGGCAGACCTGGGGGTGGAGGACACTAGCGCCCACCCCTGGAAACACCCTGCATAAAGCGTGCACACCGGAGACGGGCAAAGCGAGAAGGGGACCCAGCAGGGCTGGAGAAACCACCACAGCACCCAGGAGTGAGCCAGGGAACAGGACCTGCAGGGGCTGGGGAGGCCCTGGGAGAGTCCCCCACCACCTGGAACCAGCACGTCTCAATACCCCTCCTCCCCCCACCCGTGCCTCAGCCCCCTCCTCCCTGACTGCTCAGGACTAGGGACATGACTGGTGAAGTGGGAGCATTGCCCGGGTGATGCTTATCCGTGACTGGTTAGCCGGCAGCCCGGGCGGGCAGGGAGCTGCTCCAGCCCGGCCAGGCTCACCATGCCGCAGGCTGGGGGCAGGCCAGTCCCAATGCCTCCCCATGGGATCCCGGTTCAGCGTCTAACTGGCTACATGGGATTTGACATCCCTTACTCTCACTGGGCACGTGGCCTAACCCAAGAGAGCTCTTGATCCTTAACCGCGACATAGCAGGCAGCCTCTTGAGTATGACACCAAATGGTTTCCAAGAAGACTTCAGTTAAAAGAAAACTAATCCCGGTCTAATTGAAGATTACTGCAGTGATGGGTTTAGGAGGTAGGGGATTATCCCAGGGCATGCCTGGGCGAGGCCTCCGGTGCAGAAGTCAATTCAAGAAGCAGTTACTTCTCTGCAAGTTGGGTTGCATATGCTGGACAGACAGAACCCTGGACGGATGGACCACTGGCCCAATCTGATCTATGGCAGCCACTTCCTGCAGCACTTCCTCATCCCAGAGCAAACCCAGCAGCACAGCACGCGCTACGAGAACAGCAGCTGGGCTGGGGCACAGAGAAGTCCAAGAGTTTAAAGGAAGCGCAAGAAGCTTGCAAGTCTACAACAATCGCCTTCTCCAGCCGGATCCGAGGGCAGGCCGAGAGCAGGGCAGCAGGGTGCATAGCCGAGTTTTCTCGTTGCTGGCCGTTGCAAACATTCAGGTCAAACCAAATTAAAATCTTTGCTGGACCCAGATTGTTTCTGACACGCACAAAATTCCCCAAAGCCAGCAGCTGAGCCGACACCTCCTCTTTCTGGGTCTTGGAACGGACTTGCTTCCCAAAGGAGGAGGGGTGGGGTCTCAGCGGGCAGGGCACTCACCTGGGACGTGAAGACCCAGGTCCAAAGCACCAGCCCCTCATTAGCCCAACGACTATTCGAGTTTTTATATGCAATCTCCCCCTGCCCCCCCGGCCGGGAACATCCAGTACAGCCTGGTGGGCGTGTCTGCATTCAAATCCGTTTTGCGAGGGGGGGGAGGAGTGTTCCAACCTGGGGCAGTGCCCTACACCAGTGTCCCTCTAAGCTGCGTGCCTGTGTGGCCACACACTAACAGTTTTAGGTCCACACATGGCCTTTAAGAGCCACCGCCACACTCACCGCTCACCTTCCCACGGGAACAGACGGCGAGCGGTGGTGGCAGCGGCAGCCAGTGGCCTGGCGGGTTCCTGGCGGCGGGTGGCTGCCCTTTTGCTCCGCCTGGAGCCGGGGGGTGTGAGCTGAGGTTGTTACAGGGAGGATCCCCCCCGCCCCCCAACCACACACACAGGTACAGATTCACATACACCTGAATCCACCCGCTACGGCCACATGGGCTAGAGAGAGGCTGCTGCAGACAGCTTCCTCCTCCACGCAGCCAGCCCGGCCCCAGCTGCTTGCACTGTTTTCTACCCTCCTTCCCTGGGAGACGCCCGCCGTGGTCTGACACGAGCTGCCTGTTACGCGGCAGAATTCAGACCCACCGAGGACACGCGAGAAGCGTCACACCCCTACCGGACAAGCTCGCAGGCCATGCTGGCGGAAGCACCGGAGCCGGTGAATGTGCGTGCTGCACCCGGACCAGGCACAGGGCTGCACTCATTTGCTGTTCGCATCACACGGCCGCTGCTGCTCCAACTCAGCCACACGCCAAATTAAGAGCCGAGAGACTTCCTGTGTTGCCCGATCCCACACAGGAAGATGGGCCCTCAGCCAATCCGCATGACTCACTTAGAACTAGCTGTCCTAGGAACCATCCTGCCCCACAATTACAAAAGGAGTTGCTCCCCAAAGCCAGGAGATCTCAGCTGCACTGACTCCCGCAGCCGAACCCCACTAGCCCCTGCACGTTCAGGAAATGCAAACGGGGCCGCCCCACGTGGCACTAGTCCAAGCCCTCCGCCCTGGCCTGTGGGACCCCTCTTCTCTTCGAGGGTTTAAAGGGTTCCACAAGTTCAGCAGGCCCTGGCCGCGTGGGGAGGCACCTGTGCCCGGAAGCAGCATATGCCCAGCCTCCACAACGAGCTCACCCCTCCTCACCCTGCCCAGCCTGGCGCAGAGCTCCTGCCACTCCCATCGGACCCTTGCAAGACAGAGGAGTGAGGAGGAAAGAACAGGCTCGCTGTCACCTCGCTGAGAATCAGTCCCTCAGCAGGCAGCACAACCCGCCACGTTCAGCCACCAGCGAAGGTCCCTACACTCGCCCTCGGGATCCCAGTGACCGCTTGGGAGGGACGTCCGTAGGGGCATGGAAGTAGGAGACGGGCTTTTCGCAGAGGCTTGCGAGAGGGCTCGTTTCCCTTGGCACCCGACCGACTGACCAGTCGACATTTGTTAGTGCTAAGGTTGTGCCTAGCTAGCAAAGGCAGCGGAGCTAGAGCCGGCGAAGGCCCAACAGGGTTGGCAAGAAGCCCTTAACACTTCCTCCTCTGTCAATTCTAGCTGGAGGGCAGCACACTGCGCCTTCCCGTGCAAGCCAAACCCCAGCCCCACTGCTCCCGAGAGCGAGTCACGCCCAAGACTACATCTGCACTAGGAGCCCTCCAGGGGCACAGCAGCTCTGCTGCTTACGCCCTCCAGCCATTCCTGGGGTTTTCCTGCTGCTAGAGGGCAGCCAGCCCTGGGGAGGCTGCAGCAAGGCTGGGAGGAGACTTCCGCAGCAGGGGTCGGGCACACCTTGCCGTGGGTACGTCTGCGCTACGAGCATTCAACCGCAAGGCTGCGCCGACACCGGCCGCTGCTAAAAGCCGGCACACGCACGGTCCAGCGGCACGCACGCTGACAGAACACTCCCCCCGGCGTGCCGGCAAAGCAGCAGCCACACCTGCCCTTGCGTGGCAGAGCTCCAGCCTTCACCGGCTGGGGGCGGGCTCACGCATCCGTGAACGACAAGAGGCCAAATGCGAGCCACAAGGCCCGAGTCTGTGGGGGGCTGTCCAGCTGACCTAAGCCCCAGCAGACACGCCCCCAGGGATGAGGGGGTTCTCCAGCATGCACCTGCCCTCCAGTCCTTCTCCACACGGAATGAGCCAGATCCCAGGGGAACGCAGCATCATGGGGAGCTGGATCCCCTTAGTGAGTCTGGCCCAGTCCCCTCCCCCCCCCGGCCCTCCGCCACATCCCGGCTTTAACCAAAGAGCTCAAAACCTTCCTAGCGCCGCCCGAGACTCGTCACTCTGCCGGGCCGGCTAAGTTGAGAGAGTCACCGGATCGCACTGGGCTTCGCCTGTGCTGAACTGTACCTGCCCACAGTCAGCTCTTCTGCTCCAAGGCTTGTGCAGACTGGCTGCCCCGGACACAGGCAGAGGCAGGCTGGAGGTCAGCAGGGCGGAGCAGAGCAGTACACCTGTTTGGAATGTATTCAAGAGACTCATTTCACTCCCAAGTCTAGCCACACCCCTCAGGAAATTACCCCCTAATCTCACTGGTTAGAGCCCCCTCCCCCGTATCCTTGGAACAGGCCAGAACGGTGACCCGACTGCTGAACGCAATGGGGAAAACCAAACCTCCACAATCCCACCTCCTCCGCCCTCCTCGGCTGGTAAGACACCGTGCTCAGCCGGCTGCACGAACTCCGAGGGCAGCTGCCTACACCTCTCGCTCTCCAGCCCAGCCGTTTCAATCCTGCTCCTCAGCCACTTCATAGCCACCAAGAAAGCTGTACACACTGTACAAGCCGCCAGCCAGTCGTCGCTTGCCACAGTCCAACTACAGCTGCCATTTGAGAGCCACACACAAAATTTACAGTCACGTTTCACAGGCACCAGGTCACAAGACCAGACCTCACTGGCCTGGATATCGCTGGCTATGTTAAAGCCAGAGACGGACACCTCCATATCCTCTCCTCCGGGCCTCTGCCAGGCATCCACGAAGAGAGCTCTCATCCCACCTGAGCTAGCAGGAGCCACAGTACCTGGCCCCACACCTCCCACTCACCTTCTGGGCTCCATGTTACCATGCAGAAGTCTCACTCCTCTCTGAAGGGTACGAACAGAGAGCCGCACCCACAGCATTCTCGCAGGAGACCAGTGACAATTTCGGTCCAAGAAACACACGCAAGGAAGTCCTGCAGAATTCTGTGGCTCAGCCGAGCCCCTACCTGCGTATGAGTTACCACAAGACTGCGTGCACAAGCTCACTGGGCCGGCCTTGTATTCGGAGGTGAATACGTTTGGCTCTCGTCCAAGATCTTGAGAATACAAAGTGCCTGGGCTGGAGGGATTCTTCGGAAGCTAGACAACAGAACTCAAAGCAGCAACTGCAAATATTGGACATTTACGGGGAGGGAGGGAATAGATAGCTTTCACCATTTATCTCCCTGGCAGCGAGGGGCAGAGAGGGCATCCAGACAAATGTTTTTAAATTAGAATTATCTGCAAGGATTTTCTTTAGGCTGCACAGAGCGCTTATCTTCTAGCATGCAGTAACAGAGAGGGACAAGCTCCCAGCATTCTGGAATCAAGGGGGGAAATGATGCTTCAAATCAGAAGACCCTTCCAGAGTTTAACCACCAAAGATAGAGTCCTGCACAGATACAAACTTGTATCCACAGATATGAGCTGCGGATATCCACAGCCACAGATATCTGTGGATTTGCAGGGCTCTACACATAGATCTGGATGCTGCCAGCATTTAGCTATATGGGGACTAAACTGGCTATAACCACTCAAGAGGGATCTTGGAGTCAGTGTGGAGAGTTCTCTGAAAATATCCACTCAGTGGGCAGCAGCAGTCAAAAAAGCAAATAGTATGTTGGGAATCATTAAAAAAGGGATAGAGAATAAGACAGAGGATATCTTATTGCCTCTGCATAAAACTATGGGACACCCACATCTTGAATACTGCATAGACATGTGGTCGCCTCATCTCGAAAAAGATATATTGGCATTGGAAAACGAGTCAGAAAAGAGAAACAAAAATGATAGGGGTTTGGAACAGGTGCCATCTGAAGAGATTAAAAAGACTGGGACTTTTCGGCTTAGAAAAGAGGAGACTAAGGGGGGATAGGACAGGAGTCTATAAAATCATGACTAGTGTGAAAAAAGTGAATAAGAAAAAGTTATTTGCTTGTTCCCATAACACAGGAACTAGGTCACCAAATGAAACTAATAGGTAGCGGGTTTAAAACAATCAAAAGGAAACTTTTCTTCACACAGCGCATGGTCGGCCTGTGGAACTCCTCGCCAGAGGAGATTGGGAAGACCAGGACATTAACAGGGTTCAAGAAAGAGCTAGATAGATTCACGGAGGTTAGGTCCGCTAATGGCTGTTAGCCAGGCTGGGTGGGAATGGTGTCCCTGGCCTCGGTTTGTCAGAGGCTGGCAATGGGCAACAGGGGAGGGATCACTTGGTGATTCCCTGTTCACTCCTTCTGGGGCACCTGGCATTGGCCTCTGCCAGCAGAGAGGACACTGGGTTGGATGGAGTGTTGGTCTGACCCAATATGGCCGTTCGCATGTTCTTACGTTGGTGTGTCTGCTCTATGGACGAGCTCTCTGCAATATTTCCTCCAATATCGTTTTACAACTGGAACAAGAATTCTCAGTTACAGTCCAATAAATCTCACACACACCCCTGTTATCACAAGCATGAGATCCAAGGATGGATCATTACACGGTGTTTCAGAAATGCACAAGTCAAACCACAGTCTCATTTACACGGATGAGCCAACAAAGCAAACATCAGTTGTTGGACTTTGAGATACTGCTTCTAACTCCCACTCTGCTTCTGGCTGGCGGATCTCTCAAGTAGACCAGAAAACATTCTGTGCGTCTGCACGAATCCGTTTTCCAGCGGCGAGAGGAGCGGGTCCCCTCTCAGGGTATGTCTACACTACGGCACTAATTCGAGCTAACTTAATTCAAATTAACTAATTGGAACTAAGCTAATTCGAATTAGTGCATCTAGACCTAAAAACTAATTCGATTAGCGTTTTGCTAATTCGAACTAGCATGGCCACACTGAGTGGACCCTGAACCGAAG
>JANRFK010003894.1:1597129-1638756 GCA_030068395.1 Apalone spinifera | reverse complement strand
GGGCTCCCAGGTCATTGGCTAGAACACGCTTCCCAGCCGGCGGCCCACGCGGGAGCCGGCCCAGGCCCAGTGCCTCGGCTCTGGAGAAGAAAGCTTTCCCCTCACGCCCAGACAAACGCCGGCCCCAGGAGCAGAGGCCTGGCCCTGGAGGATGCCAGCACCCAAAGGTGACAGAGCTGGGTGCACAGGCCCTGCCAGGAAGGCTCAGCCGCGTGCCAACCAAGCCTGGCACTCCCATGCCAAGCTGGCCACCGCCAGGCGAGCAGAGAGGGGCTGCGCCCTAGGAGCTGGAGAGCGACCGGAGCAGGCAGTTGAATCACCAGCCCAATTCACGTGCTGCATCGGCGCCGAGGGCTCAGGCCGCCCCTTCCCTGGTGGAGCCTTGGGGCAGGGAGGAGCCTCCCTGGGCATTTAGGTCCTGTTGTCATGGCCGTGTCGCAGGCTGGGGCTCCTCGCGGGCCACTCCCGGATGGCGCGGCACCAGCCAGCCCCTCACCTCAGCCAATGGCCCAGCAACCGGGCCCAGCGACCCCAGACCCTGGCACAGGGCCAGCACCCGACTCCGGAGGCCTCGCAGTCCTCGAGGTCAGTCGGGCCGGCCACCAGGCTTCACGGTGGCCCAGGCCTGGCCGGTGGCAGCTCAGCTCAGAAGGGAAAGGGGGAATGGCAGACGCCCAGGCCCATTCCCAGGCTTCGCGAGTCAGTACAAAGGGGGCCATGTGAAGTGTCAAAAGAAAGCTCATGTTCTGCTGATTTTATGTATGTTGCTCATGTACTTGTGTGATAGCTGGGTGTGGAGTTATAACTATGGCCTCTGTGTCGATGCAGGCCGATTCTCTGAGACAGAGCACGGGGCCAGGAATGGTCAGTCAGTGACGATGCTAATTAGCAAGGCTCCAGGGACGAGGCTCTCAGAGGCCAATACCCACCTGAGGAATGTGTCTGGGACCTGCAGACCAGCTAGAATAGTGACTGCTGACTTGGGACACAGGGACAGGTTACTGGGCCATGTGACCTGCTCCAGCTTAGAAGAGACCAGGCTTGGATATAAGATCCATGAGGCAAACTCCATCTTGTCTTCAATTTTGCTCCTGATTCCAGATGCAGCCTTGCGAGGGACAGAGAGCCGGGAAGAATCATTGGCCCATCCTGCCATAGGATGGACACCAGAGACTTTCCATAGAGGAGTTTATAACATCTCTGCTGCGAGCCTGCACTGAGAACTGGGGGATTCGCTGCATGTAACGTATTCTCCTTAACAATCTCTCTCTCGTGCTTTTCTGTCTTTCAGTAATAAACCTTTAGATTGTAGATTCTAAAGGACTGGCCCAGCGTGATCCTGTGGGTAAGATCCAGAGCGTAAATTGACGGGATCTGTGGCTGGTTCTTTGGGATTGGGAGGACCCGTTCGGGGGAGGTGAGATCGGGTTCTAGAACCTCTCACCTGTGTTAGGCCCGGGGCTGACAAGCGCAGGGAGAGCTGGGGTGTCTGAGGGGTTTTGCTCGGTGGGACTGGTGTGTGGCCTGTTTGGAAGGTCTCCAGTCTGGGGCTGTAAGGAGCCCTGATTTGAGCAATTCGCCTTGAGTGGACGCCCTCAGCGGTGCCCAGACCCGGCCCGGTCCGTGGACATTTCACATGTCCAGTATTTTCTGTTGTTTTTACCGGACGGGGGACCCAAATAACAGACAGTCTGGGCAAAAACCGGACACCTGGCAACCCTAAGCGCTGGCCCCAGCAGGTGCAGGGAGTCAGCCTCGGGGCAGAGACCCAGATGCTGTTGCTGGGAGAATTTCACCCTCAACTAAGCCCGGGGGCGCCCTGAACCTGCCGGCAGGCTGGCCTCAGTCGGGTTAATCCCAAGCACAAATCCTACTGCGACGCTCCGCTGATGCGCCATGTCCCGTAGCACTGCTGCAGCCGCCATTGGCCGCTCGTTACAATCCTGGCAGTGGCGACGCCAAAGCAGCCGGCCCGGCTCAACGGGGGCCTGACCCTGGCCACAGGCGGGGGTGGGGAGCGGAGGATGCCTGACGTCACTCAGACCCTACCGCTATGGAGCCCCAGTGCGTTTGGACGGTCAGCCAGGGCACCCGTCAGCAGCAGCCTCCCCGCTCCAGCTCAAGCGGAGGCTGGAAGAGCAGCACCGGCAGCTCACTCGACTCAAGAGAAGCAGCGCCCTCCGAGGCCCAGGATTGACCAGGGCCCGTTCCCAGCACTGCAGGCAGGACAGCGCAGTGGGCAGGGCAGGCTGAATTGGGCAGCAATGGCGGAAGCAGGCGGGGATTGTCCCCATCCCCCTACGTGATGCAGAGGGCACAGGAAGGTGTGCCCAGGCTGAGCCAGGGGCGGTAGCGCAGGCAGCGCAGTGCAGAGGGCTGGCACAGCAAGGCGTACCTAGGCCGGGCAGGAGGGGGAGGCCGGGCAGAGCTTGCACTGCAGCACCGGGCAGAGCACTGACCGTGCAGCCCTGGTGCCAGGCGGGCCATGTGCCAGCCAGTTCGGGACAGTCAGCACAATCCAAATCCGGGCTGAGCTGGAACGTTGAACTGCCCAGCCAGGCCTAATCCCACGAGGAAACGCGCCGTGTCGCCGGCACTGAGCCGGGAGGGTCGAGCTGCGCCGGCCTGTGAGCCGAGCAGGCGGGGACTGGAGAGGTGCGGCCCCGGCCCTCCCTTCCGCTGGCGCCTGGGCCCGTCCTGTGGGCACGGAGTGCAGGGGGAGGCCCAGTGCATGCAGCGCGCGCCTGGCCACTAACCCCAGAGCCAGGACGCCCAGACAGAGCCCTGGCCAGGGGGACCCAGCGAGGCCCATGGGTGCTCTGCTGGGACGCGCAAAGTGAGCTGGCACTGCTGAACGTACCTGAGGGGCCCCCATGTGTATGTTGGGGGGGGCAGGCGGGGGCACTAGCCCTGCACATCGCCTCAGCTCTGCTCCGGGCAGCAGGCACCAACCCGAGCGGCGTTTTCAGGCAGAGGCCCCGGCCGCATGCCCGCCAACCCTGCCCCTCCAGCGCGGGAAGCCCCAAGCCTGTGCTCCAGCAAGTTGCCTGTCGCCTTCCATTCCTGCCCCCAGACCCAGGGCCCTTGGCGCTGGCCGCTTGCTCCGCTCTCAAGGGACGTGGCGCCCCCCGAGGGCCAGGACTGGCCAGGGCCCTTGGCAGGGTGGGCTGACGCGGGCAGCAATGCCGGGGGCATGCTGAGATAGCAGCAAGGGCAGAGGGGGTGCAAACACACGGACTCCTGTTCACCTGCCTTCCTGCCGGAACCCGGCCCGAGCCGCTGAGGGATGGGACACGGGTCAGGGCCAGAAGCCGCCTATCGCCCCAGCTACAGCCAAGCAGCGCCGCCTCGGTGTGCGGGGCCACGAGCAGGATGCACAGCGCCCACAAGTTGCTCATTCGTCACCCCAGCACGTGTGACCAGTCATGGCTGTTCCATAGTAGCAGGTGCAGAGGACACAGACCTGGAACAACAAGGGGGGGCCAGAGCCTGGCCAGAGCTGGGAAGCTAACAGGACACGGACCCATCAGTTCCTGGGGGAGAGGGGCTGGGTGCCCAAGAACAGTGGAGAAGGGGGCCTACTTGCTGGGCACGGCCTCAGCACCCGAGCTGGGCACCCGAGCAAGTCAGTTCCCGCATCCAGCTGGAAAGCTAGAAGCTATTTCTGCATGGGACGCTGCTGCCCTGCTGACGGAACCAAGAGCCTCCTCCTCTGGAGGGGCCAACGTGGGAATAACAGTTGTTGGTGCACGGCTGGCACAGCCACTGGTTACAGGGCACGGACCCCACCAAGGGCCCTGCCCCACAGGCCCGAGCGGGGCAGGAGCGCCGACCACTGGGCTTGCTGTAAGCAAGGCATAGCGATGTCGATTTTAGTATTGGAAACAAGACCACAAGTGTGATGGGAGAGGATCAGTGTCTAAGGACTTGCCCATAAGTTCTGTAGCGTCTTTCGCTCTCTCTCCTGACTCGCCATTGTTACTGGGTGGCCTTGCTCCCTGCTAGCTTTGCAAATGAAGTTGTAGCCCTTGTCTGCATCACACACTAAATTGTGTCTTCTAGCAACTATGAACCTTGTGGGATATGCTGCACAGTTGTGCGGTGTGAATGGAGGGTGTGCGAGTACAGCAGCCAGCACAGATGCCCAGATGGTCAAGGAAGTGGGAATCTTGCCAATAATGAGGAAACAGCCATTTGTCTCAGGCTGAACTGAATTGCAGCACTGACGAACCCTGGAGCCAGGCAGAGAACCCCCCAAGAGTGGAAAGAGGGATGGGCAGCCTGGAGAACACAGCTGAACCCTTCCCAAGGGCAGGTAACGGCCCCATGACACTGCAAACCCACAGACTCCAACGGGAACGGACGTGTAAGAAGGGGGGCTCTGATTATGAGACTCTGGCTTGGCTCCTGCAACCCCAACTCCTCACTCAGCCTGGCCAGTAAGACTGACTTGAGCCACCACGGACTGGTAACTGCACTGCGGGCTGAACGGGACAGGCCCGTATTCAGCAGGGACACACACTGAAAACCAGAACTGGCGGGTATTTTCTACATAAGACGTGATGCTGTGTCGAGTGTGGCCGGTATTTTTGTTGAAACCAGTGGCAAGCCTAGTGTGTGTGTGTGGGGGGGGGGGGGGGGGGGGGGGGTATGCGCTCTCTGCCTTTTCCGCCCCAGGGCGTGCCGGGGGCTGTGTGTGAGCAGAACAGGTTCAGCTGGGCGCTGCTGGGAGCTGGATGTGAATGGGAAGGCTCCTGCACCGGCCCAGCTCTTTGCAGGCGGCAGAGCCACACCTCACCTCGCCGTTTGTAGTGCCGCCCTTGGCCAGGGCAGTCGGCCTCTCCTGGGCCCTGCCGGGCTGTTTGCAGTGGGAGCAGCGGCTTGTACGAAGCAGCTATTTCTTCAGTGCCGTCCTGCTGATTGGCCAGGCAAGGAGCCCACGGCTGCGTCCCTGAACACAGCAGGAGCCAGCGGCAGCAGGAAGCACCAGAATCCCACATTTGCCGCTTCAGGAAATACGGGAGGCCCAAGAATCTCTGACTCTCAGCTTCCTCCCAGGCCACGCTCATCACTACACGCCCCCTTGTTCCCAGGCGCCCCTCTCTCACGCATCAGTACCCAGGGAACCACCCTAGCCTTCGCTCAGATCCTGCCGTGCTCAGGCCTTGGGCAGTGGCTTCTCAGCTGCAAAGTGGCACTGAATTGCTCCTTCCTTTAGCCTTCAGCGTAACAGCACTAAGTCAGGGGAATCTATGCTAAAGCAGAAGAAACAACAAGGAATTTGTCAACGTGGGAGAGACAGGACTGGAGTCTCTCCAGAGCGGCCGTGGGCGACCTAGTGACCGCACAAGTGAGCCGCCAACATCTCAGAGTTCTGCCCGACTGCCGTAAGCCACACTGCCTCTGGGCCAGGGCCGTTTTACTAACGGCACTTGCCTACCTGGAGTTCGCGGGGGTGCCGCGTGAACCGTCGCTGCGCTGGGACTGGACGCAGAGGGAGCACCCGGCTCTCACCACCACCGCTGTGTGCAGCCAACACGCCCCCCTGCACGTGCATGTCACTGACAAATACCGGTAGGGAAAAACCGCCATGAAGGGAAGCCTGAGGAATCTGGCAACTCGGTACGTGGGCAACACCTAGACCCCCGCTGGGCCGCAGGGGGCCTGCCCCTGCTCCAGAAGCTGCTTGGAAAAGGGAGTGTGAAACTGAACACAGAAGAGGGCGCCTGGGCGAGGGCAGGGCCAGCAGCTCAGACTCCAGCTGGCTTCTCGCTCTCCACGCGCCTCGGGCCATGGGAAGAGCTCGCTGACGGGTTCCAGGCTGGGCCGGCAGGTACCAGCTCAGAGCTGACAGACCCACTGGCATCTATAAATAAGGCCACACAACTTGGGCTTGGTCTGGTTTCAGGCTCCTTCCCCCCGGCCGAGAGGAGACGACTGCGCACACACAACTAAGCGCCACGTCTTCACGTCTTGTCAGAAGAGCAAACCCCAGACGAGGTGGCAGCTGCTGCCAGCAGAGGGGCTGAGGGCCCTGCCCCAGGTCACAGCCAGCCCGCCTCCAGCCTGGCGGTTACGAGCCTTATGGAAACTGGAGAGGCAGCTAGTCCCAGGCGAGGGGAGGCACCAGCAAACACGTAAGTGCATGACGGGCCGTTTTCTGACAGGCCTGAGTGGCAGCAGGAAGCAGGGGCTGCGAATGGCGCTGCGCTGGAAGGCCGGTCCTGAGGGCCAGGGCGCACCCGGTTCTGAAGGGGGCCAGCGGCGGAGAGCCCTGGACTCCAGCAGGCGGGTTTGGGGCAGAGGTGCGGGAAGCAGGATGCTGCAGCCCACCCTGCAGTGGTTTCCGTTACACACCGGGAGTACGGCAGCACTCAGCACCCCCTGCACTCGCTGTCCCAAGCTGGCGGGGCAAGGGAAGATTGCGCACAGGGAGGGGGCAGCGCTGCCCCAAGCTGGGACTCCTTGTTTGGGGCAACGTGCCCTGGCCCACAACAGAGGCGCAGTCTACAGGGAAGCTAGCTGGCTCCCTCCAGCCTCTAAGCTCCAGCGCCTGGGAGCCGAGCCCAAACGTTTGTTCTGCCCCCGCAGAAGCCAGCGGTGGGAGGAGGGGACAACGTGCAGCGACAGGAAGCCGACAGGTGCCGCCGTGGCCAAGCAAAGAGCCCTAGGCCTCTGGAGTCAGGCCAGGCCCAGCAGGTGCGAAGGCCTCAGCACTGAGCAGACGCCAGCGAGCGGCAGACAGGCCAGTCCCACGACCGTGGCAGAGGGACGAGAGAAATGTGCCGGCTGCGAAGCTTTGCTGCCCACACGGTGCAGCCACCCCCTGGAGAACACAATGACGGCTCTGTGCACGCGGCCTCGCTGGGGCCCCGACGGCCTAACAGCCTCCCCATCGGCCAGCCACCCGGAGTTAGCATTTCCCTCGGCCGTTAGGAACAGCGATGGGAGCAAGGCCGGGAAGGGAACGTGGCTCACACAGGGAGGACTTGCGCTGGATCTACTGGGAAACCCGGGGGCCTGTTTTAACCCATCTCTGCCCTCTGAGCAAGGGAAAGGAAACAGGAACTTCGCCCCTGCACCCTGCCCAATGCTGCCCCAGGGGTCCCGCCTGCTGCTCTACAGGGAGCAGAGGCGCTTGGACTCTGCTGCCTTGTTTCACGCTCCGACCCCGGGAACCGAGGCAGCCTGGCCAGCTCAGCATTGCCCTGTGGGGCAGCGAGGGCCGCGGAGACGCGATCAGATGAGTTCTGTGCCCACAGCACCGGGCACGCGAGAGACCTGCCACGGAGCAACCCCAACCCGCACCCGTCACACAAGCCACAAGCGGGCAGCGATCACCCCCACCCGCCTGGGCCCAGATGGGCTTTACAGACCCGCAGGCAAAAGGCTCCATATGCAACCCTGCTGGGAGGGGGGGGGTGTTTGCCTCCCCATAGGCCCAACGCTTCCAAAGCTCCGGAAGACGCAGCGTTGTGTGCCTGCACAAAGTGATCTCCTGGGGGCTCCGCACCATCCCGGCTCTCGGTCTCCGCCACCCAGCACTCGCTCCAGCTCATCTTACAGGCAGGCAGAGCCTGCTCCACCGCCACACGAGCAGAATCCCTCCTCTGAGCAGCCACACCAGCCCAGCAAGCAGCTTCCAGGACTTTCCACCCCACCAGCCCCGCGCAGAGCCCATCCCCAAAGGGGAAAGCAGCCTTACGGCTCCGCCTGCCCGGGCAGGGGGCCTGAGCACGCCCGGCTAGCACCCCTGCCCGTGGGTGACCTCAGCCCTGCCTCGCACGCGCCTTCCACACACGCGGGGCTTTGACCTACCCCCCAGCTCCTTGGTGATGTCCAGAGTGGAGCTCCAGGAGAAGCGCTCCACTGCCCCGTCCTCCACCTCCCTCAGCGCCGCCGGGAGGGTTTCCAGCTCGTACGCCCCCCGCTTTTTCCAGTATAGGAACATCCTGGGGAGGAAGCGGGAGGCCTGCTGCAGCCGTTGGGATTCCTGCCTTCACGGCTGGGCGGCCAGGCAGGGGGTAGCTCTCCCCGCCGCACAGAGCCGAGCCCACAGCCAGGCCATGGTGGGACTAGCAGGAGGAGGCCAGACTTCGGCTCTTAGGCGCAGGGCCTGGTGGACGGACAAGTGCTGCATTCATGCTGAGCAATGGGAACTGTGGGGTGGCGGAGGGTGCTGCTAGAGACGGACCAATGCGCTGGGCAGTGGGCAGACAAAGGGCCTTTCTTCCGCCTCCCACAGACATTTCCCAAATTTCACTTTCCATCGTCTATGAAAGAAATTCGGCTGCGGAGACAAGACACATTTGTGAGGCTTTTAAGTCCTCGACAGAACGGGGCTGCTCAGCTATTTTGCTGTTATGAAAAGTTTCCAGAGAAGAATGCGTCCCCCAACCCCGACGACGGCACCTTCCTTCCTCACAGGAGGCTCACTGTGCAAAGCCACGGCTGGCGTCATCGGCCGGCGGGCACGGACAACGGGGGCTTTGACGTCTGCTGTGCTGGCCGGGAGGCTCAGTGGCCATGTGCAGCTCTTCGGAAGCGTGGCTGGGGCCCGGCTGGTGGGCAGCAGGCAGTGCCGCCGGAAGGAGCAGCGACTGACGTGTGCAGATGCCCCGCCGAAGGAGCTTCCGCGTGGGGGCTGCCTGCTTGCCTCTGGAGAGAGAGGAAGGGGCTCCAGCAGAATTCGCCCTCTGGCTCACCCCTGAAGAGCCAGCCATCTGGGCTCCTCAGAGCTGCCCACCCTGGCTGCTAGGAGCTGCCAGAATCCAAGCTACGTGGCGAACATGCCCATGGCCTCAGGCAGAGAAGCCACTGAGCAACCAATGTGAAGGGCCGCTTGGCCACTGTGGCAAGCTGGGTCCCCCCTCTCCTGGCTGGGTCTCTTTACATGGCTGGTGGGAGCAACTAACACCCCACGGCAGGGATCCCGGGGCAGAGGGGAGTGCACCGGTTCTTGCTTTCCTTTGGTTGCTGGACCACGAAGCTCAGCAACACCCATCTCCTCACGGTGGGAGGGCAGAGCCGCCGAGGGGCAGTGCTCACAGCACTGCCATTTACACCCGTTGCAAGGCAGGGTGGCCGAGGCTGGCACCCTGACGTCTGGGCTCCGATACCGTGCACACGAAAGCTGGGCCCAGAGCCTGCCTCTCAGGCGTCTGGGACGGCACACCGGTCCGAGCCGAAGGACCCTACGTGACCCTCGGACGGCTCACTGCAGCTGTGACTCCCGTCCGCTGTAGACACGGGCCATGCACAGGTGTCGGGAGAGCCCAGAGTTTAACTCTGTTTCTCCTTAACGAGGCTCTGACTTCCCAGACAGGCAATTAAGGAGTCCCATGGCCAGTATATTACAGAACATACCACTGCCCAGTCCAGCAGCCTCCTGCAAACTGCAGACAATTTGCATTTGAAACCAGTCACTGGTAAGGCACGTGTTAAATATAAAATATAAAACACGCTGCCAAATGTTCATGACCGTCGCCCTTGCAGACAAATCGCTCGTGTCCGCTGCATTCCCCGTGCGTGCCCACATGCACAGCCGCTGGAGTTCTGCCCGAGTGAGACCCGCTGGGCTGGCAGGAGCACCTGCTAGCATGCCGCACACGTACCAAGAGATAGCGGGCGCTGCCAGCCCACCCCTCCCCCGGCTGCAGCAGACGGGCAGGAGAGCAGGCAATGGGATGCCCACGAGCACACCCCTCGGATGAGATGCGAGCGGTAGCAGCCTGTTTTCTTCGAGGGCTTGGGCACGCTGATTCCGTTCCCGGGGACTCAAGCGGTACCCACTGAGGTGGGCTTGACAGGCTGTTTGCAGGACAGCTCTGCCAAAGCCAGCGCTGTCTCGGCCTGCTGGGTCAGTGCCCACAGCCACTTCCGCCAGCTCGCCGCAATGACACATGCAGGCCGTGATCCAAGACCAAACTCTGGGCTGAACTGAGGCAGCCCCTTCTCCTGGACTTGTGGAACAGCCGCACAGTAACCATGTAGCTGGCCCGTGCCCCCTGACACTCAGCGTCTGCAACCTGCTCACCTAACACGGGGGGTTTGGACAGAGGACCCGGCCCACGTGGAACTGGGCAGAAAGGCTGGACGCGGGCGCAGCTGGACCATGTCCCTGTAAGGATGGTCTGGGGGCCCTGATCTCAGACACCCGCTGTGCTGACGGTATGGGCACCAAGCCAGACACTGGCCAGGAAAGGGGCAGGATGCGAGGGCCCGTGAGCTTTGAGCGCGCCACAGTCAGAGCTTCCAGGAGCCATGCCGTCATGGGATGGGCAGAGACCCGCCCTGCAGCGGAGGGGAAGGCAGAAGGGCGGCCAGGCGCACTCTGAGCAACGACAGCGATGAGCCCTGGAGCATGCGGTGCAGCGAGTAGTCGGGGAGGACCTGCAGTGCGGCCTCCTCGGGACCAATATTCCTGTCCAAGGTCCAAAACGTGAAGCGCCTCCCCTTGGCAAGGGAGGCTCCCCGGGGGAGGGTTCCTGCGGGCCTGCCACGGAGCTCTCGTCCGCTCGCGCTCAGCCACGCCAGGCTGGGTGCGGCACAGTGCCGGGGTTGGGACAGCACCACCGAAAGACACAGCAGCGTGCCGAGCCAGTGAGAATGAGCCACGCTGTCCTGCTCCCCTGCAGCAGAGCTCTGAGCGCAGGCGGCACCGGCAGAAAGCCAGACAGCAGCTAACCAGGCAGCCAGCACAGTGCCCTCCAAGCTCTGCCTTGTCCCATAACCCGCCGGTCCCCAGCTCTGGCTCGGAGCCTCTCCTGGGACATGTGCGTCACGTGTGCGGCGCCGCAGGATGGGCGCTGCTCCTAGATTGGGGGGCTCCGCGCTCGGCCACGCCGGCGGCTGACAGAGACAAGGGCACTTTGCACCACAAACCCCACGCTGCAAATGAGCCCCTCCTGGCGCTGCAGTGAGGGGACTGGACGTCAGCGCAGGGAGCTCCCCCAGCTGGGTGTGAGCAAAGAACCCAGGGGAGGGGGCAGGGCCTGCAGACGGGTGGGCGCGGGGGGAGCCCATTTAGCAATTACAATTTTGGCAGGAGCATGGGGGGGAAGTGCACCTCCCAGATGCTGCCACAAGTTGCCTGTGGAGCCTACACCTACCTCTCGCAATAGCCCTGCCCCGTGGCCCACGGCAGCTCACACCAGGTTTCCCAGGCAGTGCAGATTTTAAACATTGCAAGAGAAAGGGTTGGGGGCTTCCCAGCTGGGGTCCGAGCACGGACAGGCCATCAGGACAGACGCGGGGCTGCAAAGGGCTGGGTGAGACAAGCGCGTTTTGCACTGAGGCCCCGTCTATACTTACCATGCCGGAGATAGACCTTCGGGCGTTCGATTTAGCAGGCCTAGTAAGGACCCGCTAAATCAAACACCCAGGGCGTCCCGGTCCATGCTGGTGGTGCTCAGTGTGAGAGGAGTAAGGGAAACCGACAGGAGCGTTTGTTCCCCTCGACCTCCCGCTGTGGAGACAGCGCCAAGCTTGGCTTATGGGACGTTGACTCCTGCTATGTCGTTTCCTAGCTGGAGATACGTCCCTTCAGCCGACTGCCTGGAGGTCGCCTAGACCCGCTTGATTCACTCATTTCCCTCGTGTGCTCGAGGTCTGACCAGCAGCAATGCAGAGGAGGCTCCTGCCCCAGGAAAGGGAAGAGCTGGAAGACCCTCCACTAGAGTATCAGCTGGCGCATCGTCTGGGAGGGCGCCCAGGCATCAAGCAAGGGCTGACCAGAACTTGGTGCCCCCGCCACATGGCTACAGCCCCAGGCGCTGCTTCAAGACTCCGACCCAGGCTCGGCTCTGTCTCGCAAGGCTCACTGCTCATGAGAAGGCCTAGTGCAGTGGAAAGCCGCCACGCAGCATGCACGCTCGCCGTTTGCGGTGCACAGGCTGTGGAGCGAGGGGCGCGCGAGACGTGCACGGGGACCACGCGACCGGCGGAAGGGAATACTGTGCCGTAGGGCAGGAGGTGGCACTTCCTTGGTGAGCAGACACCGCGTGCGATGCTCCGAGGGCTCGTGTGCAGAGTCCAGGCCTCAGGGATGTTCGTGTCATGCAGGCGTGTGTGAGGACTGCCTGCTACTGGATGGGGACCCGTCAGCCTTCAAACCGGAGCTCTGAGAGCTTGAGCTAAAGGAGGCCACCTGTAGGTGGGTGCTGTAGCATCCACACCCCCTGTGGATTGGCCAGACGATGGAAGAACCCGCCCTCCAGTCACTGCTGCCCTCCCCACACAGCCGCGCACGCCAGCTGAGGGGGAGGTTGGTGCATCGCACATGTAGCTGTCTGTCAAGGCTCCACCTCAGCGCCAAGTCCCAGAGATGCTCCAAGCCCAGGTCTATCTGAAAACGCAGTTCACAGCCTAGATGAGGCCCAGAACTCTCCCCTCCTCAAACACGGGGCAAGTCCTGAGCCAATTACGCTGTCGCTTTTGTTGAGCAGGGACCCGGCCAACAAGCAACTGCTATCCAGGAACAAGGAAGCGTCACATACAAGCAAAAGCAGTTGTAAACACTCAAGACAATTATGTAAATACATGTAAATTAGGCACAGGCTTCGGGCAAGCTGCCAACCGAGCCCTCAGTGCCAAAGTCTGGACGTCCCCGCTGTGGGCCAACTGCGTGGAAAGCCGGCCACAAACACAAGTCTCCTGCAGCCTTGGTTGGGGAGCCTTTAACCTGAGACATCAGCCCACCCTGCTAGGCCAGCTGGGCAGAGCGCCCAGCCCCGCGCCGCCTCGGGAGCTGAAACACTTGCAGCCGACGTCACATTTCCTGCCAGCAACGTGCCGCGGGATCCGTGCCGCAGAGAAAGCCCGGGGGCCCACGGCGAGAGCCCGCCTGCTGCCAGGCAGGTGCAGGGGTTTGCTTCCCTTCCGCCGGAGGGAGCCAGCCACAAAAACCAACCGACAGCTGAAAGGAACTGAAGCGCCTCCCTTCTGGGTGTCGGCACGTGCGCGTTACACGGCTGCCCTGGCTTGGGGGCATGGGTCACTCCCAGACAGCCACGGACCAGCAGCTGTGACTTCCGTCCCAAGAGAGCACACAAGGCATCCGCTTCCGTGAGGAATTAAACCGGGTCTCTGCAGCTCATCAGCTCAGCCTGATTAGCGTCCTTAGCCTTTAACTCCTCCTGCTCGCACTGCCCTTGCCAGCTCAGCCGAGGGCGAGGACACGCCCCACACTGCGAGCCAGACAGCGCCCCGCGCGAGCGGAGCCAAGCCCCGACGTGTGAAACATACCAGCCCCTTTGCAAAGCGCAACGGTCAGACACCCTGGACATCATGCGTAACACTCAGCCGCTGTGACGGGCAGCCCACTCCCCCCACCCACGGCCCGCTCGGCCAACCTCTGAACCCTTACGAGGGTCCTGCCCCCAGGCCCATTCTAGCAGGTTGGCCAGCTGTCTCCCCCGCACGCGCCCAGGCCAGAGGCTGCCCTGTGTCCTGGGGCCCAGCCAAGCCTGAGGAGGGTCTTGCCCACAGTCACTAGACAGGAAGAAAGGGCTTAGCAGAGCAGAGGTGACAGGGCAGTTGGCGGCACACTGGGAAGACCCCCCCCCGGTCACGGCCAGTATGGGAGTTCTGGGGAGCTCGGCACAATCTCCCCGTCACTCCTAAGAAAACCGCTCCCCTTCCACTCCCTGTCTCTCCCGTCAGCTTCCTCGCAGTCTGGCTCTGTTTTCCACCGCCCCGTGGCCTGGCTGCTTCGCCGGATTCTTGCGAAGCCGCCGCCAGGGCCCTTCCAGTCCCAACGCACTCAACTGCTGGCTCCTTGCCCCAGACGTCTCCATCAAACCGCATTTTCCATGCACGGAGCCACAGGAAGGAGCCGAATCCCTCCCCGGGCATGCCAGCTTGGAGGCTGCATGAGCTTTTCTTTCAGCTCGACGTTCCCTGTTGGGTAATCGTCAAGGCCAATCTACAGACCTACGGCTGGGGCGCCTCTTGCGTCAACTCCAACCCCCGCGAGTTCCTGGAGGGCACTGACCTGAGGGGCACTGAGGCGTGGCCCGGAGGCGCTGGGCGGGAGCGGAGTAACGGAAGGTGAAATCCCACTGCCAGGAAGGGGGATCGGGAAGATGAAAGATGACGAGTTCAAAGGGCTGGGCAGGAGAGGACAAGAGGGCAGGGCAGGGGTCTGCAGACACCTGAACAGCTGCCCTAACACCGGAGACCAGCCACGGAGGGCAGGACGAGAGATGGGGTCAAACGACAGCGGAGCAGGAAAAGCTCCCCAGCCACAAGGACAGCACGGCAACGGAACGGACGGCTGGGGAAGTGGGGGCAGGCCCTTTGCCGGAGGGTTTGAAAAGGAGGCTGAGTCACCACCTCTCGGGGCGGTTTAGACCCAGCCCATTCCGCACCTTGCAGGGACGTAGGCTCCATGACCGTGGCGGTCCTGTCCAAGCTTGTGGGTCTCCCCAGCAAGCACGCTTCCTGCATTCGGGGAGGTAGCGCTCAGCTGGCCTGGCCCTTTGGCTGCTGCTGCAGATCAGGATGGAGATGTTCACAGCTAGATTCCCATTTCTAAGGTCTGGTCCACAACAGGTGCCTGATGCCGGAGGTCGATGCTGCCTGTGCCAGGGCACGAACCAAAAATGGGCGGGGGGGTGGGGTTTGAAACCGTTCAAGAGGTGTTGCTCATGCCCACTCCACAGCAAGGGCACGGCTACCCAGCAGGGCTAATGTCAAATAAGGGACAGGAAGTCCCCGGGCTACGTACAAGATAGGGACTGTAGGTTTGTTCTTCAGTTGAATTTGTATGTAAGTCGGAACTGGTACATATTGTAGGGGAACCTCTAGCCCTAGGGGAAATCACGTTGCGAGAAGCAGGGGGAGCCGGGGCTGATGAGCCGCACGCCAGGCGTCTCCCTGGTCTGCTACGGGGGGGGGGGGCACAAAGTCACTATTGTGGCTAGTTTAGGCACGATTTGGGCCAAAGCACAGATGCTCTATAGTCTTAAATCCCAAAATTAAAGTCAGCTGTTGAATAATTTAAATGATCACAGGAGCCGATGCGGTCAACTGCAGCGGGATCGCTTGCTCTCTTTTAAACTTCCCTGTCCGTAGCCCCTGTCCGCTTTGCTCCTCTGGTCCCGCCGCCCGCATCCTCTGCGGCGAGAAAAGCCGCTCCGCGTCTCCCTGGTCTGCTGGGGGAGGGGCACGTTTAGTAAGTTGTAAAAGACCCTGACAGTGGAGACCTAGACTCCTGAAGTACCTTGATTTAATCTAATAGGATGAGTTTTTCAGCCCAGAGCTTTCTATTGTCAATATCGCTCATCGCTCTAAAGGACTGAACTTGTGGAAATGTAGGTGGTACGGTCACCTTAGTGAAAGTCCTTCCTCCAAGTCAATGACACAATGCTTCTCTTTGTAGGATGTATATAGCGGGGTCTTCAGATCCCTACTTACGAACGGGGTGGGGCAACCCCACACTAGCTGCGCCCCCCTCCCAGCAGACCAGGGAGACGCGGAGCGGCTTTTCTTGCCGCGGAGGACGCAGGCAGCGGGACTGCCACAGCGCGTCTCAGCGGTCTGCTGGTGGGGGGCGCAGCTAGTGCGAGGTTGCCCCACCCCGTTCTTAAGTAGGGATCCGACGTAAGTCGGATCCACGTAACCCGGGGACTGCCTGTACACAACTCGAGTGACGTCAATTGCGAGCTGCAGTCGAAATAGCTTCACTCGGCGCTTGGCGCTGGCTGCGCTGCAGGAAGCAGAAGGAAGAGCTCTCCTCCTCGTGAAGGGGGGGTTCCTGGATCGCAGTAAGCAGCCCTCCAGCATTTCGAAATCAAGACTCGTCGCGTATCCAAGAACGTGACATGCACTCTCGTTATTTAGGAATAACGCTGCTGCCTAGGTGTGTGCGCTCGCCACATGCACCAGAGCCGGAAGGTTTTACCCTCGGGCGGATCTTAGGCAATGGGCTCTGGTGCCCTCGGGAGTGGTGCATGTATACGCTGGTATAAGGGTGTCACTGGCCCCCCCCCGGTGGAATGCTGCCCCTGGGACCTAGGCAAGCCAAGGAAGCCCTAACGGCCAACAGCCCACCATGGTTCGAAGGGATGGAGAGGACTTACCACCCCAAGGATGTGCCATTCAGTGGTCCTCGCACTCTGCTCTGTCATCGTTGTAGTTAGCAGCTGATAGTGCTCTAGTGACAGGCAGTCCCCCAGAGACCGAGCCCAGGGATGGCACATGCCCCGCCCCGGGCATCAAGCCCTGGGACCCACTGCAGCAAGAAGCCCAAGCCGACCAGCGATCCACAGCGAGGTTGTCCGAAGTGTCTGGCTGAGTCCCACATTCAAGAACACAGTCGTATCTGTAAGGCCCTCAGGCCCGAGCCAGGCAGGAGACAGACTGTGCGCACTCCTCACGGAGCCAGCGCTGGCACCGGCCTCAGCACATACCGAGCAGGATTCCCTGTAAGATGGGCGGCCACTCAGGAGGGATTCCATTGCCACCCAGCTGATTAGCACAGTGCCAACAGCTGGTTTCTTGTTTCTCCTGGTGGTGCACATCTGCACATGCCTCAGTGCACAACAAAATTCATTCTGCACATGGGTGGAAATAATTGCACACAGAGGGAGACGATTAGAGACA
The DNA here is from genome assembly GCA_030068395.1 of Apalone spinifera. Classification (NCBI taxonomy): domain Eukaryota; kingdom Metazoa; phylum Chordata; order Testudines; family Trionychidae; genus Apalone; species Apalone spinifera. Next base: position 1,622,151 of record JANRFK010003894.1, on the reverse strand, counting down.
ACATTGGTACCAGGTCACCTTGGCTTCAACAAGAAACACATCCCCCCTTCCCGGCACTGAATTCCTCTTGGCACTGACCCCTGCCCTCGGTACCAGTCAAAAAGACACAAAACACGCAGGGAGAGGTTGTTCCCATCCTAGGCACCAGTAAAGGCAAGGACAAGGAGCCCAGCCTGGCTGGGGCTCTCTTGCTGTCCCTGGAACCCAGCCTCGGAGAAGGAAGCAAGTCGGCCCCATGATCTGCCTCCTACTCTGTGGCGAGCTAGGGGTGTGCCGTTCCTCACACTTTCAGGCAGCAAAAGACAGCTACTCCTGCAGGGGCACTAAGCAAAGACTCCTGTTGAGCAGACAGCCTGCCCAGCAGTCTGGGCCCCCATCTCCCAGCAGGATAGCCCTGCTCTTGTTCAGCGGGAACTGGCAACAGTTCGGAGTCTCAGGTGGCTGGGCGTGTCCCAAGAAGGGGCTGAGCCGGGAACTCAAACGCCAGACAACGCGAATCTCAAGGAGAACATGGAGAGGCAGAACGTGTCCAGCGGACCACAGCTTCCCAGGAACGAGGCCAGCAGGGGCAGCAAGAGAGGACCACGGAGGAGGAAGAAAGCGTTAAATTCAGAGCACCTCACGCAGCCACAAGCCTTCTTCCTGCCAAAGACCTCCAGCTTCCCTGTGAAGGACCCTCCCCGGAGCAGTTTCTGAGCAGCATGCCCAGCACTGGCAGGTGCATGAGCAGCGGAACCAGGCTGGATCACCCCATTGAAGCCCAGACTCGAAATACGCGCCTGCCCTGGCCCTTCCTTGAGGGGAGGCCTGTGAAGAACCAACTGCCCCATAGGCTGCGAGGCTAGTCAGGATCGGCGCGGTGCCCGAGTCTGACCTCCCAGGTCACAAGGTGATGAATGCCCCCAGAGCAGAGCTTTCAGAGACACCCCACTAAGTCAGGGCAGCAATCTGCTCCCCCATGGGCTGAGCACACTCACCGGGGAGTCACCCAGGAAACTGGAGCCAGCTGCATTAGACAGACCCGGTCTGGCTGAAAAAGGCTCCCCTTACTGCCCCCCGTGAAGTAACCCTTCCCCGTGCGCCTTCCGAGCCCCGGCGGCCTGGCCCCTCAGCGTGGGGCACAGAGGCGGCTGGCCTGGATTCTGGTACAGCACGAGGCCCACTGCCGATCATTCAAGTTCCTCCCTGTAGCAGAGTCCCTGTCGGAAGCCGGACACTGTGCTGGTCGGTTCTTGTTTCTCACTCTCAAGCTAAAAAGGAAACAGACAGCCCCTCCCTGGGGAGCCTCGGTTCATATTCTAGCCACATGCTGACCCCTCCAAACCTGGCAGGCTGGCCCATCCGTATGCGCAGAACTGACCCATTTCTAGAGAACGTTCAAAGGGCACACAGCACTGGGCCTCAAAGCAACGTCTCCAAGCCAGAGATGAATGTGTTGCAAAAGGCCGGCCGGCCGGCCCCACAAATTTCTTCTCTGCTTCCAGCAGGCTCCCGGCATACAGGGGAGAGGCAAGTATCTGGAGGCAGGCCCGGACTGTATCCCAGGGACGATGCATTGGTTTGCATTTCAACTCCAGCCCCCGTTCTCTGTCAAGAGTTCAAACCAGTGGAAATGAGCAGCTAGGAGTGTGGGGACCACAGGACCAGGTCTAGACAAACAGCGCAGCAAGCTGGGCTGTAAGCCCAGCCTGCTGGGCACGGTCTGGGATGCCGGCCACAGTGCACGACGAGCTCCCGGATATGCACTGCTCTCCGCTTTCAGACAGCGCACGGGGGGAACTCAGTGCTCACAGCATGTGGCACAGCCAAGGCACACAGATTTCCAGCCCATTGTGCCAGCACCACACCCTGTTCGTCAAGTGAGCCTCAAACTACACCCCAGAGAGCCCCAGGCCCAGAGCGGGGCTCCTAGCCACTGCCAGCCACAGGAGCTGGGTCCAATGAGGCCAATTAGCATCCAGGCTGGAAGTGAGACAGGCCTGGGATGTGCCAGTCATCCCTGAGCAATCAAGGCAGAGCCATCCACAGCACAAAGCGAAGGCATAAACCACGAGAGAGCTTCCCACCCCTTGGCCCACCTAGGGCAGAATCGCTCCTGTCCCGGGATCCTGTCTGCAGAGAGCAGTGCCGCTTCGGGTCTCTGCTCGCTATGGGGCAGGCCCACACAGCCGCCTGCAAGCTGGGGAGAGGGCTCTGGGGAGCAAGTGGCGGCAGCTGGAAGGAGAGATCTGTCCACCTATGCCAGGCCCCAGAGACCACGAGGAGAAGCGTCTTTTCATGCCACCCCGCAGGAGCCTTTGTCTTTTCCTGCCTGTTAAAGAAAAAGCAACTATTTCTAGCTTTTGCTAGCAGATCAAATCCATTCTCCCTGCTACCAGTTCAACTGCAGCCAACAGCCCTGAGAACATAAGAACGGCCCTACTGGGTCAGACCAAAGGTCCAGCCAGCCCAGTACCCTGTCTGCTGAGTGGCCAATGCCAGGTGCCCCAGAGGGAGTGAATCGAACAAGCAATGATCATGCAATCTCTGTCCTGCCATCCATCTCCACCCTCTGACAAGCAGAGGCTAGGGACACCATTCCTTACCCATACTGGCTAATAGCCATTGATGGACCTAACCTCCATGAATTTATCTAGTTCTCTTTTAAACCCTATTATAGTCCTAGCCTTCACAGCCTCCTCAAGCAAGGAGTTCCACAGATTGATTATGCACGGTGTGAGGAACTTCCTTTTATTTGTTTTAAACCTGCTGCCCGTTAGTTTCATTTGGTGACCCCTAGTACTTGTATTATGGGAACAAGTAAATAACTTTTCCTTATTCACTTTCTCCACACCACTCAGGATTTTATCGACCTCTAACACGTCCCCCCCTCAGTCTCCTCTTTTCCAAGCTGAAAAGTCCCAGTCGCTTTAATCTCTCCTTATATGGGACCCGTTCCAAACAGATACCAGAACACCGGCAGGGAGCTTCAAAAAGGACACAACCTGTAACTTGACGTGCCTCAGGGTTGTTGCCTGGCGAAGGCCCAAAGGGAAGTTTACTCTGTTCGTGTTCACGGAACTACATTTGAAATTCTCTCCCCATCCTCCCCCCATCAGGAAGAAAGCAAAATCCCAGAGGCAGAGCGTCACGACACAGAAATGATTCTTTCCACAAGGACCCTAGAAACAAGTTCAAGCAACATCTCTTTCTCCTTGGCAAAATTCTGCCCGGCGTTAACAGCGCTGGCTGTTGGCACTTTGTGCTAATAGAAGGTAAACACTCACACACACACAAACTAACGGAAAATTTCATTTTTTCCAATTTTTAAGAAACTAGAAGACACACAATTAAGGCAGATGGATTCCTGAGTTGCATAAAAACACTGCAGCTCCCTAAAATAGAAAAAAAGAAAGGGAAGAAAAATGAGACAGGCTAAGAACGTTCCAGTCCAATAATTTATCAGCGTCTTCACTATTTTCCTTGAAAACGCCACGCTTGCGGAGTAGCTTTGTTTTGTCTGTACCCTTTGACAGAAAGGTAGCCCGATCCTTATCTACTTCTATAGGAAACCCCCTCACTTACAACCATTTTTGTAAACATGGAAGGGGCTGAAAACCCCTGACTTACGTCCTTGGCCCGCATTTATGACGGCGCACGACGCCTATCGTAAATGAGGGTTCGAGTTACGACTCCCCCAACTTGCAACGCTTCCCCAGGAACTGATCATGTCGCAAGTCAGGGGCTGCCTGCATTTGCCATTTGTCTAACCTCCATGGGAAAATAAGTCACACCACTAACTGATTAGTCAACGGCACCAAAAATGTTTTTAAAGTTCTAAATGATCTCTGTTTTATTACAGGTTGAACCTTTTTTAGGCCGGCAACCTTGGGAAAAACCGGTGCCAAACCAGAGAATTTGCCAGACCATGGGAGGTCCATATTGTCTGGCAGCATCACTACTTCCACTGCTTGCTGGGCTCTTAGAGGACATTGAGGGGTAAACTGGAGCTACATAACTGCACAGAGCACTAAGAGCCAGGCCTGGGGGCTGTAAACAAACTTTCTGGAAACTTGGCCACACCCATGCTAAGTGGACACCCAGCTAACCAACACAACGGACCAGAGAGGTTCAACCTGTATAACTGTAAAATCTTAAACAATGAATAGTCTAGCAGCACCTTAGAGACTAACAAGACATGTCGATGGCATCGTGCGCTTTCATGGGCACAGCCCACTGCTTCAGATGACCGGAGTGTTAGAAGTCCAGATCAAAGAATAAATAAGGGAAGAGGGGGAGGGGTAGTGTTGAACCAAAACCTAACAGGCAGCCTGACTGAGGTGCCTAAGACTTAGTTTTTTATATTACAATGAATGAACGAACGATGCAGAAGAAAATGCAGAGCTCACTGAGTGACTAAGTTACACTGGTGCAAGCTCTCCCATTTCCCTGGCTCCTGCACACACCTCTCCTGCTCCCATAGCAGCAGCAAGCTGCAGAGGGAGACTAACACCTGCTCAGTGTCATCTTCCAGCCTCGCAAAGGGGAGATGTGCAACAGGCTGTTACGCACACGGAAGAAATGCACCTGAACGTTTCAGTCAGGTACGGAAAAGGCCCGAGTCAAGCAAAGGCAATTTATGGCTCAAACCACATAATCTTACATAACAGCTAGAGCGTGTGTGGCCATTACCTCTTCCTGTCACCTTCAAACCAGCCAAGCCAGCGAGAGGGCTCCCAACTGCAGATTATTTCAGTAACCTGGCCCTGTATTTTATCCATGCACACATGTGAGTTTGCATGTACTCACCACAGCTTCCGGCAGGGAAAGCGAGTCTGCAGCAGATTCATATTGTTGCATCAGCACTGTTTAAAGTTCTTCTTTTAACCTTGACTATAACCACAAGCTGCCATGAGCCAATGTCCATACTGATTTCAGGTTTCTCAGCTTTGGCTGTCAAGGCCACGGAATAGCCCATCTTTGCATTTCTGTTCATAGGTCTGCTGGCTAACGATTCAGGGAGAAGGATATGGTGAATTCAATGCACAGGCCTCAACCAAGCCGTGTCATGAGACGCAAAGTTATTGCATGCAGGAACTTGGAGATAAACTCAGAGGAAAGAGGAATTAAGGTGGACACAAACAATAAGCATTTTAATAGGTAGAACCTCGACGTTACAAACCCTGGGGAACGGAGGTAGTCTGTAAGTCTGAAATTTTTGCAACAGAACAGAACATTATGGTTCTTTCAGAAGTTTAGAACTGAATGTTGATTTAACACAGCTTTGAAATTTCACTATGAAGGAGGAAAATGATGCTTTTAGCCATCTTAATTTAAATGAAACAAGTTGAGTGCCCTTACCTTGTCCATTTTTTTAAACTTTCCCTCTTAGTAGTTTATGCTTAACAAAGTACTGTAGAGTATTTGCTTTTGGGGTTTTTTTGGGTCTCTGCTGCCTGGATGCATACTTCTGGTTCCAAATGAGGTGACGTATTTGTTTGTAATGGAGGTTCTACTGTTCAGCTAAGTATAAACGTATACATCTGGAAACAAAGAACACAGGCCGGACTTTAAGAACTGACAGCTCTCTCCTGGGAAGCATGGGCTCTGAGAATGAGGTAACCTGCAGTTAATCAGCTGAACACAAGATCCCAACGTGACATAATAGCCAAAAGGGCTAACACTGTTCTGGGATGCATGACCAGAGAAATGTGGAGTAGAGAGGATGCAATGGTGTTGCAGCCATGCTGGTCCCAGGATATTAGTGAGACAAGGTAGGTAGGGACAAGATTTTATTGGACCAACTTCTGTTGGGGAAAGCTTTCAAGGAGAAGTTATTTTACCTCTGTATTTAACTCTGTTGCAAACCCTGCTGGAATCATAGAAATTAGGGTTGGAGAAGACTTCAGGAGGTCAACTAGTCCAACCTCCTGCTCAAAGCAGGACCGATCCCAGCTAAATCAACTGTGTTCAGTTTGGAGAGCTGCAATCCAGAAAGGATGCTGATAACTAGAAAGAGCTCAGAAAATGGCCACAAGAACAATTAAAGGATTAGAAAACCTGCCTTACAGTGAGTGATTTCCTTGAGTCCATCTACTCAGCTTAACAAAGCAAAGGTTAAAGGGTGGCTTGATTAGAGTCTATAAGTATCTGCTTGGAAAACAAAACCTTAAAAATAGGCTCAGCAGTCTAGAAGAGAAAGGTGCAACAATCCAAAGGCTGGAAATTGGAGGCATGGATTTTTAACCCAGAAAGCAATTAAGAATTGGAACAATTTACCAAGGGTCCATGGTGGATTCTCCATCACTGGCAAGTCGGAAATCAAGATTGGACATTCTTCTAAAAGACCTACTCTGGGAGTTCCTTCCCTGGCCTGTGTTACCCAGGTCAGACTAGACGGTCTCTTGCGACGTTGGAATCTATGAAATATTGACGGTGCATCTAAGAGGGTAAACTAGGAGCAGAGATGAGGTGAGCAACAGAAAATTCAGGCTCTATCTCCCGAGCGTCCCATGAGCCCTGCTATATTTCATTCAGATCAAGCCCCAGGGAAAGCAGAGGATGCTGCATTGTTCAATCCAGTTAGAAACAGAGATGGAAAAGCACTTGTGAGCACACTGCAGAGAAAGCTCTTGCAGGGGCCGGGAGCTGGATGAAATTATCCACCAGATCTTCTCCGCGGGGAGTTCCTGATGGCTTGCACATTGCAGTAGACCCAGCAACTTTACTGCATGTAAGAAAGTTCAAGATACTGGGCTGAACACCTCCCGCCCCTCCCAAAAGGACAAAGGGTTAAACTGAGTGTTGCCAGAGTCCAGGCAGCTGGGAAACAAGAGGAAGTCCAATGCTCAAATGTTATTTCATGGTCTCCCCACCAAAATACACAAATCTGAGATTCGAACACTGCAGGGATTATCCAGAGTCTCCGGTTTCAGCAGCAATACTAGTTATCCCAAGCAGCAGAGAGGCCCTTACTTCGGTACTCACATTTGTAGGTGGCTGCGTGGAATTCCAGCATTTATGACTCCACACATACAGTGACCCCAATGGCAGAGAAGCTCCAGGACTGAAGAGAAGCCTTACGATGGAACTATGGCCTCCAATCCTATGCGCCTTCACTTCATTGTCCGCTGCACAGCTAAGCTACAGACTGTTGGTATGGGTTATTTCCTGGCCAAGTGCCGTTCCCCTCCCAGCAGCTTTGAGACTGGAGCTGTTACCGATGCAAGAACAGTTGTATCTATAGAAACTGGGACGTTTTTTCACCCTCCTGATGCTCAATTTTCTTTAAGCCACCTCAGGGATCGACCAAGCCTAGGAAAGTGACAAGCAACTGCAAGTGACTGAGTTAAAACAGAGCCAGACAGTGGCTCCCAACATCCAGCTACTGGGGGTGGGGGGAGCCTCGCGGCTGGCCAGCACAGACCCTACTACTTGCCAGTAGCAGGAGGCAGTATTGTGGCTGAAGTCCCAGGACAAACGTCCTATTACCATGCTCTAACAGTGACCATCCTCAGAGTCACTGGGGTCCCCAGAGCCCTCCCCTCGCCCGACAGGCACAGCCCCAGCCTGCTGGTCTGCCATCTGAGACACTGTCTGGCTCGGAAATGAAGGGGTTTGATCGTTCTCCTTAAGGTCGTACTAGAACACCCGCCATTCCCCAAAAAGCTGCAGGGAACTTCAGGGCAGCTGCTATGGAGGCATGAAGGGCAGAGTCTGTGCTTGCAGGATGCCTTAAAAACAGCCTAAGAACACAAATGCAGAGCATACAGCAGGCTAACGGGCACGAAGCAGCCCTGTGAAGAAAGGCTTTAGGTTCCAGGCCTGGGAGTTTGTTCCACCCCCCCATGCTCAGAGTGTGCTGAGCGCAATAGGGACTGAAGATAAATTGCCAAAAGGCACAAAGTACTTGCATTTGGAAAAAACGTGCTCCACTGTGAAGATGGAACACAACGCAGGAACCCCGGGAGCTTTTCAGCAGTAGATTTCAATTCACTTTACAAAGGAGGGCAGGAAAACTAATCCCATTGTCCAGATGGAGAAACCGAGGCACAGCACAGCAAGACTTGCCCAACGCCACAGTAGGTCAGGGACAGATTTGAACCTGTATCTCTAGACCCTGTCCAGTGCTATAACTTCTAGGCCAATGGCTCCCAAACTTCACTGGTGCACAGAGCATCTTCTTCGAGCAACCCTTGGGAAGTGAATGGAAAGAAGATCAGCGCATGTCCCACCAATGGGATAGAAACCCCAGAGCCCTGCAGATCATGGATATCCACGGAGGTCAATGCGGATACCTGCAGCTCATTTCTGCAGATATACATTGTGTATCCACACAGGTCTCTTGGGATAAATGCAGTTTTACTCCTTGCTCCCCACCTAAAAACCGGCCCCTTCACCTCCTTAAAATCCGAGGCGGCTTCATTGATGTAACATGCTCTTTTTATGGAAACGGGTCTCATGGATTAGGTTACGGGTAAGGCCCAGCACATGCTGCAATGATTTCAGGGTTAGTTTTCAGCAGAGTGATTTTTAAAGAAAAATGTTCTCAGATAAAATCAAGGTTTGAAATGTTCTTATCCATCCTGGTGGTGATGATGCTCCCTGCTGTCCCCATGGATTGAGTTCCCCTCCACCGAAATTCACAGCCCCTTATTCAGTGGTAAGAATCAGATACCAGAGATTTTGCAAAGGCCCAAGGCAGCATTAATGAGATGTGATGCAAGCAAGAGAGAGGTGTCTACAGCACTAGCTGCAGAAGTGAGATTTTAGCTTTACTAGCCCAGGGGCTTCCGAGCCCGAAGCGTTTCCTCATCCTGCGAAGCCCATCTCCTTTTCTCCCTTGCTGTGTTGTGAGCTAAAAGTTCTTTGCTGCAGCCTGTTCTTAATGCAGGACGCGCGCGCACGCACGCACGCACGCACGCACGCACGCACGCACACACACACCCCTCCCCTGGGCTGTAGAGAAACCCCCATGACTCATAGAATCCTAGGGCTGGAAGAGCCTCAGGCTAAACCCAAGGCCTTTGGGAGTATTGCAGACCGCTCTCCAAGCTATGCAGAAGGAACCCGTGACAAGCCAGATACCTCAGCTTTAGTGCAGCCCCACGGCCTCAGGATATCACTCCGCCCATTTGTAAGTGCTGCCTGTGTGTTCCCACAGTGCCACGGGTGAGGATGAGCCTCCCAATGAATGGGCGGGTAGGTGAGAAGGATCTGCAGGGCTGCCCCACGGAGCCCTTCCATCAATGGTGCAGTGGTTTTGTGATGGTGCGAGCATGCTGAAACCAGCTTTGCCTCACTCACTCACCTGGCCAGAATGCCACCTGCTCCAGCGTGCCCCTCCCTGGAAGTCTGACGCACGACACAGGCCAGGCAAGGCCAGAACTAACCAAGCCACCGGAACAGCAGACATGAGTCAGCCTTCTCCTGTTCCAATGACCTCCGAGCGACGCCCTTGCCCTAAGCTCCCGACCTGCTTACGGCAGACGACTGCCACCCGTGCCAAGAGACCTCCAGCCAGATGCATCATCAGTGAACAGGATACCCCGTCCCACGGGCTCACGCTGGGCCAGGCCCAGGTCTCCCTCACGCAGCGCAGCGTCCGAGAAGGCTGCAGCACAAGGTTGGTCATTCAAGAGATGGGCCAATAGAACGTGAAACATTTCTGACCGATGTTACGTATCAAAGGCTCCAAATCTCATCCCTCACCCCCCTTGCCTGGCTTCCTCTTGGCATGTATACAGGGGGCTGCTGTCTGTGGAGGCCAGGGATCTGGGTCTTCCCCTGACCAGTCCTGCACTAACTGAAGAGGCAGGACCTGCCTTTAAGCATCAGTTAGGGCGTGCTTTGTTCTCTCCCTAGGGATGCAAGGGAGCCAGCTGTCCCTGCGCTGCGCCTTCCTGCTGGAGAAGCGCTCCCTAATTTCGAGCCAGACCGTCTCTCACTAGTACATCCCTGCTAATTCCCTGCAGAGCTCTCTGCTCCTGCACCATTAACTCATTACCACGCCAATTAACGAGCCCACCTTTGGAGCAACACATGTGAGATGCCAAGTGTGTGATTAGAAGCTATTAGAAGCAAGCAGCTGATGGGTCAGTTCCTATCTGTCCCGAGCCAAGCATTGCCGAGAATGGCAGCTGCCTGCCTTGCACTGGTTTTCAGTGCAGAAGAGAATTTACTCACTCATCCCCAGGCGTAGATTGAGCCAGCTCCGAGGAGGGGAACCATACTTGGTGAAGACCGAGTTCATAGCCGTCAGTGTAGGAGCCTGGCTGCACAGCACTGGGCCCTGCAGGGGAAGGGCCCCGTTAACACCGCGGGGGTACTTCACGCAGCAGGCGGCACAGCGGCTCAGGGATCTGTTCGCTGCAGGAAGGAGCTCACTGCACACTGCTCTCCTCCAACAGCCACACCGGAGAGTGCGGACTTTGAGCTGCTCCACTGACCCGAGAAGCAGCCTGTGCTTGGCCTCTGCAGCTGGGCTCTTCCCAGACCGAGAGCCCCTTGGGTACGGTCGAGTCTAGAGCTGCGCACTCCCCTCGCCTTCCCATTTGGGTTTCTGTATTTCCCCTCTCCGCCAGTCGTAACGCCTCCCTCCCCCCGCAGCTCAGCCCCACCAGTCTCCAGACCGCAGCCTCTCACCCTTGCCAGCCAGGGAGGCTCTGACGTTTTGCAGCAGCACCAAATTTGCTCCCCCCGGATATTTTGCTTCTCCACTGAACCAGAGCCCCAGTCCCTTTGAAAACTCAAAGCACAGGCCACTGGGCATCACCACGGCAGCAGGACGGGTTGCCACAGCAACCCAGCTGCTCAGAGGCAAAGCAGCAGCTTAGTCCCCTTGTCCCGCCCTCCCTCCATTCAGACGCGAGGCTCCTTCAGCACTGACGTCACAGACAGACAGCAGACAGCCCTTTCACAACTGGCCCGTGTTTCCTTTCTGCTCCCCCGCCTTGCCTGCAAGCCTTGGCTACACCTTGAACTTGGCAGGACCTGTCTGAGGCGGCCCCGTGGTTCACAGGCGGGATTTTTCCCCTTGCTGCACAGATGGCCCCCATATTTATTTTAGCCACTGTTCAGGCGAGTTTGTCAGCCAAGTCTTTCCTGTGCTGCCAGACCCAGACATATGGGGAGAATTAAGACTGGATTAAGTTAAAGCCTTAACTCTTTCCGAGGCAGCAGTGCAGCACGTCTTCCCGTAAAAGCAGTCCCCGTTCCATTCGCTGGCGCACACATCTCTGCATGTGATGGGGATACAGGACTCTTAAAGAATCGGAAAAAAGCATTTATTGGGGGTTGGTGGGTTATTCAGAGCAGTGTTAGTGCAGCCCAAGAGCCTGAAACTCTGGACAATGCTGCAGCCTTCCTCCTTTTACAGCCTAGTGTTAGCCGCGTCAAGACGCCTGCAAATAGAACCCAAGTCCCAAAGATTTCAGAGTCTCCTTCACAGAAAGGTAACTTCGCCTCTCTCAGGTCACTCAGGACTGGAAAGCTTCTCTTGGGTCAAGTTCAGTCCGCTGCTATTTCCTATATGCCCCCCATTCCCCTTCTGGCCGCCACTAGAGTCTGTGTATTACCTCCAAGCTCCCCAAACACTGAACCAGAAGCTGAGTGGACTATGGCCTTGCCCACATTGGTACATTTACTGTTGTTACAAATAGGTTTAAGTCAAACCAGGTTTAAAAACAACTTCACTGCAAATGTAGACAGAGCCAAGCTGTCTTCAGTGCCTTTTGAGGAACTGCAGTCAAAAGCCAGAAGTCATTTTTAGCACAGACAAATTAAGAGCCCATTTCCCAAAGATTGTTCCTTAGATACTATTTCTGGCTCCAAATTGAGATGAGAACAGCCAACAAGTCTACTCAACAACTGGAAAGAATTAGCACCCCAAATTGAAGACCATGAAATATTTACTCTACTTCCAAACCATATCATATGCCACTAAATGTACAGACCAGCTCTTCTCAAAGGAAGCAGAACTTAGTGAGACAGTGGTTACTGCTAGTGACACAGGTACATCACAAATGTATTCTCCTTTTATTAACATTTTAGTCTCCATCACCAGCGTAGCTGATTTAGGAAGATGTGGATAGTTAGATGGAGAGAGACTAATCGCTCCCCCAAACATGGATACTTTCAGACTGAAGTAAAAGTAAGATCCAGGAATCAAAGACAGACCAAACCAAGATGAATGTTGTAGTTAAACAGCATGCTTTAGAAGCAACAAGTCTATTGCCATTGCCTATTGCCAACAGAACAGCTCCAGCTTCATTCTGGAGTTGCACTGGGTTGCAGACACAAGCGGTCTATGCTTTTAGCAAGCTTAGATAAAGTCTATTAGTCACTTCTCTTTTCATTTGGGTTTTTCTCACCCCTAAGTGCCATCTTAATCATACACAACTCAAGGTCACAACACTTGACAAGTGACCGGTTTCCCTCTAGCAGCCCTATTTGGAAAGTTATAGATCTTGAAAAGCTACAGAAATATTTACAAGATGTTACTGGTTTTCAGACAGAAATGATCCAGCTGAACAAAAGACATGAAATGAGGATCAATCCAGGGCAGTTAAATCACTGAAGATTATTAAGATTATCAATACACTGAAATTAGCCAGAGAGGTTAAAAAGTATCTTTCCATGGCGTCCCCTTCCTATGGTTCAAAGCACAATGGGGCCTTTACTCAGGGTACATCACCTTCAGGATAAATGGGACAGAGTGATTCCCGCTATATGCGGGTCAACGGGGGATTTGAAAGAGAAACAAACTGAAGTTTAATAGATTTTACTATAACACACAATGGTAAATAAACAGAAGTATAAAACCTGGCTGGCAGGTAAGCACTACACAATCTGCACTGGATGCTAACTGTTCCTCCTCTCACAGTTCTTGGAACCAGCAAAGGCGACAGAATGTGCCAAGTTCTCTGGGAAGCTCCCCGGCCCCTTAGGAACAAGCCTGGTAATTCACTCTCTCAAGGCTTTAAATAGAGCTTATGGTCTACTGTGTTCTCTTCTCTTGAGATGCTTCTTAATTTTCAACTTCCCAGCTCCGGAAATGTCATAACTGTATTCGGCTGTCACATAAGGGATCTCCCCCTCAGTTCCCTGCTGAGACACACCAAGACAAATGAAAGACACTGCCCATCTGAACATTACTTTGTTCCGTTTCATCTATGCAGACTGACAGAATTGGGCAGCTCTGACCATCCTGTACTGCAACACACAAGATTTTAAAAAGCAAATTTAATACTGAAAACAGAAATCTCAACTTACTGGGTCACATGTGTTAACTAGCTTATACACTCAATACAAACTGTTCCTTTCTCAGGAGCCCTAAACCACAGCTAATACCCATAAGCCTCCCAGCTCATGCATGCCTCAACACAGATGATTTAATATAAAAATAGATTTTATACTTTATAACTAAAATGCATGTCACCCTGCTGTGTAGGGAGAAGCCGTTTGAAAATCCTCAGAAGTCGCCCTTACCTGGTTTGTAAAGACACAGTCTGGAATGGTGATGCTTCCCAGAAGCAGACAGTTGACAAGTTTTAAGTTTTCTGGAGGTACTGGGGTCAGAATATGGTAAAGCTTCCTCTCCATGTCAACCCCTCGTATAATGCCTTTAAAATATATTTACAATTCAGTCTTAAATCCTCTGAACTACTGTGGGATGCACAATCACCACACAGCTCAAAATCCTCACACAGCCTGGTCATTTCTTATACAGTGTGTTAGGCATAAATAGGAATCATGCTCTTAAAGACAAGAGGCCGAAATCAGAGTGTCCTGGCATTCCTGTTGGTCTCTCCCCCCAACTCTCCATCCTTCTTCAGTCATGAAAAACCCAAATACCCCAGATGTCAACACCAGGCTAGTTCTTTCTAGGAGCAGCAAGAGACTCTTCAGATTTGCCACACAGAATGCTGTGAGCGTTTTCCAAGCAGGAGTCAAGGCACACATAACTACAAATCATTGGAGGAAATGTAAATATTTACAGTCCAATAGCAACATATACTGCGATGGTTTGTAATAAAAGGTATTTGCCATTAAATGCAGATTAAACAAAGAACATGTGCACAGCAGTGTCACGTTAAAGCTGTAGGGGAATCCTCTTCTTTGCACTTCTGGACTGATTTCCCCTGTGTGCTAACATTGCTTCAATGGTTTCCCTCCCTGCCCTCCACTGCAAAGTTAAATTTTTTTGTGGCTACGTCCCTGCAGAGTTGGAGGAACCCTGTATACTCCTGATATAAAGCAGCTGAGAATTGTTGCATCAAAACCAGACATTATTCCTATGGTAAGACTCAGATTTCAGGCCACTTTTGCTGTAGCCCTGTTGTGAGAAGTGTGCTTATTTTTTCCCCTCCTATTTTTCAAGTCACATTTGAAAGAGTGATTAAAACAGAACAGAGGATTCCTTTATGCTGCTGTTTCAATATATGATAAGAAGTGGCCGTTTAGTTTAGGCTATGCTCAAGTCTACCCAGGATTCACTCACCAAAGCCCAAGCAATCACAGACTGGTGTCTGTGTAAGCAAGATTGGCCCATCAGTCTGACACCTGACCTCGTCCAATATCCTGCAGAGACCGACCCAGCTGGCATTTACTGAATACATGATTTGTGTAGGAGCAACATCGGTGTGAATAACTCTGAGCGCAACAGCATTGAAAGGTACCTAGAAAATAAGCCCTGAATCATTAGTTCAATTAGTTCGCTATTTATTTGTATCATAACTACAGGCAATGTTGTTGTAGCCATAAATGCACATAAATTGCACTGCACTGTGTCCCGTCCCTACACTAGAGACAACACAGGTTTGTAATTGCAAATGACTGACCAAGACAGGTACAGTATTTACCACAGACACACACATTTCAGGGAGTGCCAGCATAAATATTAATCTGAGAGACGTTTTACAAGTTGGTTATTACTGTTTCTGACATTGGGATGGTATTTTTGCTGACAGTTCTGTAAAACCCAGTAATCTAGATTATTAACAATCAGCCTTATGAGTCCAGGCACCAAAACGGCATCTTCAGTGTGTTCACAAATGCTTACGTTACCTGGTAGGGAATCAGACCATGTAAGGGAAGTACTGATCTTGTTTCCAGAGGCTGCAGCTGGCCAAGATAACCTAACATTGCCATGTCCCGGAGGATACTGCTATGGACCCGTCTGGAGAAATAAGACAACAAATGACACAGTTGAAACACAGGCACTCCCGCAGTTCAGAACTGGTGTGTACTATTTGTTTTAGTTAATATTTTAGACAGCTTTATTTTAAAAATTCTGCTGTTTGGATCTATTTCAGTAAGACCAGCCATACAGGGTCAGCCCAGTATCCTGCCTTCTGACAGTGGCCAATGCCACATACCCCAGAGGGGGTGAACAGAACAGGTGATCCATTCCCTGTGGCCCACTCCCAGCTTCTCACAGAGGATAGGACATCATTCCTGCCCATCCTGGCTAATGGCCATGGATGGACTGAACCTCCATGGCCTCTCCTATGTGAGTCTGAGGGTCCCCGAGTTCAGTTACAGAACAGAGCTAGAAGGCTGTTGGCTTTAGGTAGCAGTCATTTTTCAGGATTCTGACTCTCTGCTCCTGTCCTGACAACCAGGAGAATTTTCTAGTAGCCAACTGCGAGCAAGGAAAAAAAAACAAACCCCACGGTCTTAGCCAGTGACCCCAGTCATGCTTTATTAAATAGTCCTTCAGTGAAGATTTCTGCAGAGCCAAGTCACAGCCCCAGCGACATTTCCAACTGCAGAGAACCAGGAGGCAAGCGACAGGATGAGCGCAAAGGAAAGGCTACTCCTGATGCATTCAATCTTTGGATGAAGATCAGCTATTTAAGCTTGCCCTTAGACCAGAGTATTTGAATATTAAAAAGTACATAAAAAGCAAAAGTGTGTAAATATTAAGGCCAAAAGAAAACATTATGACAGTCTAATCTAATCTGCCCAAAACATGCCACAGAACCACGCCAAGTAACTCGTGCACGACAGCTACGATTTCTGTTTAAGCTATGGATAGCTAGAGAGAGTCTAGTCTTCATTTAAATATGTCAAGTGATGACAAATCCATCCCATCCCCTCTTATGTTATTCATAATTGTTAAAAATGTGGTTTCTTGTCTGAATTTGTCTAAGTCCATTTCCAACCACTGGATTTTGCTATGCCTTTTCCCATTACATTAAAGAGCCAGCTACCATCAAATCTCAATCTAGCTAGTGTGGTGCTATGAAAGTAACATCAAATAGAGAATTCTGCGTTCTGCATTTACAGTTTAGTGATTGGGAAGGACCAGTGCATTTTTTTCTGATGGTACAGCCCAGAACGGCATACCGTCACCTATTTTCCCCAGCACACAGTAAAGGAATAGCATTTCCCCCATGCGTACCAGCACCTGTTTTCCTGGGTCAGCTCGTGTCCTGATGGAGGCCTACTAGGGACGTGATGAGTTTTTTTCCAGCTCCCAGTGCAGCGTTTTGGCTCTTAAGGGGGCCATGACTGTATTTCGGCCCCCAGCGCGGCTTTTTTTGGAGGGGGGGGGGGGGGGGGTGACTTTTTTGGTCACCAAGTTTGAGTCTGGAATACTGGCACCATTTTTCTTACCAAAAAAAGCACTGGGAAGGACATGCTGAAATGCAAACTACTGGAAACACTGTACTTCAAGGCTAGAGCAGTGGCTTTTTTACTTACGCTTCACCAGCATTCCCTGCTCCAGGGAATTCAGGTCGCACGCACAGCAGTTTATACCCTGTAGTCAGTGTCTGAAAGTCGCTTTCCCCTTCATACTGCTTCCAATCCTCCATTCCACTCACATCCATATTCTTACACTTGCCCTGTAATTTGGCTTTTGTATGTAGGCCAGCAGCAAGATTAATATATTCTGGGGTAAAGTGAGGCATTTCCTTAAAGCCTTCCCCTCTGATTTGAACAATGTGACTGGGTGCCAGCAGTCGAATGATATCAATCAGGAGCAGCAATCCAACACCTTTGGGAATCGGGGGAGGGAGAGAGAAAACAGTTTGCAAAAGGTAGTGCAGTCACACACCAGCTAAGCAGCTTGCAGATCTGAACCTTAGTTGAGACACTCAGGACCAACGTTCCCTCTAATATTTTCCATCCATTTGCATAATAACCTTACACACACGGAGGCACACGTGTTCCAAAAGTAAAACTAAAACACAGGTAACTGTGGGCACGCAGCTAATCAGCTGGATGGCATTAGAATCTCTCCTGAGGGGCCACACAAGTGCCCAGCTTACAGGGACCCCGATGGTCCTAACGAGACTTCCGATAAACTCACATAGAATTAGAGTCATATTTTCCAGTCTCAGCATAGTTACAAAATGTGCGTTATGGCACGTATAGTGTTTGGTGCATGTGGGCATACCTTTCACCCATCCCATTGTATTGATGACCAAAGGCACTTCTCTCTTGTAGGAGTTAAACACATACTTTACTGTGTCAATATATCTTTCGGTATCTTGATCACAACTAGCTTCTCCGTAATACACCATTTTACGTGGCATTCGCTGATGAGTGAACGGTGGACCTGAAAGGGACACACTGAAGATAAATAGAAACACTTGGGAGTTGTTCAGTAATTCAAAGAAATCTGCCATAAAAAGTTACCAACAATCCCTATTCCATGCACCATCCCTTTCTATACTGATGGAAGTTACTCATATTCAGTCGTTTTAAGAGTTTGTCCACTTATTCCAACAAACCCTCCCTCCTCTATTAGGGGTGTCATAGTGCAGTCGATTAACCGATAAGCAAAAGCTTATAGGTTAATGCTATAAGACTACACACATCCCCCCAGCCCTGCGGACCAGCTCCTGCCTGGCACCCTGCACTGCTGCCTTTGATACCATTGACCACACTGGCTCCTGGCCCCACCTCCAGGGACTAGACAGACTAGCCGAGTAACCAGTAAGAATTCATGAGGTTAATCGATTATTCAATTAACGGATATTTAACACCCCATCCTCTACCCTGCAGATTACTTCTTTTCAACTCATTGTATACAGCCAAAGGTAACCTTGATGCCTGGTATCAGAAACCTGATCAATCCACTCATGAATGAAAAATGGACAATTCTTAAACACACCAGTTTATCAATGGATGCAGATGAACTACTCCTCTAGAGCAGTGTTTCTCAACCTTTTTTATAAAGCTTTTAAAAAAAATTATAAGTACCGGTACCCCAGTACCTTCAGTTTTCAGACAATTTTTTTTTCCTACCATTGCAACACATTTGTTTAAATAACTTAATCGTAGCCGGGCAGATGATGAAATTTTTGGATGTAAAAAGTACAAAAATAATAAAGCGCTGTAAAACTTAAAACAAAACAAAAATTCAGTTTTTTCCAAATTTCAGTTATATTGACGTACCCCTCCAGATTTTTCTTGCGTATCCCTAAGGGCACTCGTTCCACTAGTTGAGAAACACTGCTCTAGAAGACAGTTTTAGCTGGGTAGCAGTTTTTGGTCAGGAAGTGGAAAAGGAACACTACATTGGAATGCCAAATGGACTGAGTGCATGACTGTAAACACGTTACTTTCTTCCATTCGTAAGGACAGAGCAGCCTCAAGGCAAACAGCTGATCCAAAGAGTAAACCAACTATGACCACGCGATGTGGTGGCTGGAAACTAAAGCTCTTTGGAGAGACCCAAGGCCATACCTACTAGCAGCCTTTCTACTTACAAAGTTTCACAACTTACAATATTCTTCCCTCTTTTTCTCACTCCAAGCTTAATAACTTCAATTTAAAACTGGGATGAGAAATGTAAAACCCCCAATGTTACAAGCCCAATGTCCTAGAGCCTTTTACATTTAAAAACATGTATTTCTATGACCCAACCACTATCTGCACATCTCAGACACAAATAAACAGATCCAAAAGCTTCAGTGACATATGCAAATATTATTCCCACTTCTAGAGCCCTGTGCAGATACAAATTTTTAGCCGCATCCACATCTGTATCCACAAAAATGAGCCGTGAATATCCACATCCCCGGATGTGGATACCTACAGATTTGCAGGGCTCTACCCACTTACACAGATGGAGAACTGAAGCAGAGAGATTAAATGACTTGCCCTCGGAGTCAAATGAAGTAACTTTGATATATCCCAGGCCAACACCATACCAGAAAAGATCATCCACTTCCATAAAGTATGCAAAAACCAAGAAAGGAGAGTAACTTGTCTTGTAGTTCTGATTTCCTAGAGATATCAATTGGGAGGATTTCACTCCTGGGCCTCAGCTCATTACCACAAGACTGGCAGGCCTCCTTCAGTAGAGGTAACATGGTTCTGTTAAGACACAGGCGTGAGAATCCTGCATAGAGAGTACCTTTATTATCTTTACTATTTTTTTTAATAGTAAAAAAATATTTGTGGTGATGCGAATATAGAAAAATACATACCAAGACAGGGCTCTGACACATTAATTAAGGACACACAGCCAGGTGGTGTAAACTCTGTCTGTCCCAGATCACATTCCAAATACTCAACACAAGGAAGACTACAAGAAAAGAAGATACATATTTTAAGAAGTCCTGCATATTAGCATATCGGTAAACAAAACATGGTAGCATTTTATTTATTATGATGTCAGAAAAACACTGCCCGCCTTGAACACAATCAGAAACTCAGACACCGAATAAGAAAACTAGCTTTCTCCCTCCTCCCGGTCTGAGGGACTGTTATGCTATAGCTAAAAGCTATAACCACCTACAACACCAGGCAGAGTGCACGGTGTGGACCAGCAACAGCCCAATACCATTCCTACAGAGAGAGTGCCAATCAAAGCCAAATCGCACAAGTAGTACAGACAGATGGGGACTAGACAACCAAAGTCATTTAAGAAAATGAAATAATCTTGTATTAGGACTGCCAATTAATTGCAGATAGTGTATATTAACATGAACAAATTAACTAGATAAAACTGCAATTAATCACAATTGCTTTTTATTCACACTGTTATATACTATTTCTTTTATCTTTTATACAGTGAAAATATTGGTAATAAAATTATAAAGTGAGCATTGTACATTTTGTATTCTGTATAACTGAAATCATTTGAAAATGTAGAAAAACATCCAAAATACTTATTATACATGTAAATTATTATTTTATTATTAAAACTGGTTATGATCTTTTTAAATCTTGTGATTATTTAATTAACAGCCCTAATTTTAACCACAGGCCAGAGTCGGGAGACCTGGATTCTACTCCCAGCTCTGGAAAGAAACATGCGAGACTTTGGACAAATCAAAATCTTCTACTTAAATTTCTCCCCCGCAAAATAGAAGTGGTCATATTCCCTCCTTGTATTTCACTCTCTCATTCCCGAAAAGCTTGTAAATACTCAAAGACATAGTTGTCATCAAATTACAATAGAATATTAAGTAGTCTAAGAGTCTATTCTACAAATAACATGAAGCAAATCTTATGTTGTCAAAAATCTCCAAATCCACATCAATTATTTATAAATAACTCCCTCAATTTTCCTTGCCCAGATCATAACACATTTGAAAATTTGAGTCTTATGGGATGAAAAAAACTCACTGATTCAGCAACAGGTTAATAAGATATCTGTTAAATGTTGATTTTCCAGTACTTTTGGGGCCACACACCAGAATGACAGGGCAACCATCATCTTCCTCTGGAAAAATAAACATACCCTGATATGGATCATTACTATAAATTAGTCTGATGTGTCCCTATGCCACAGAATCTCAGGATTTGCACATTTTCATTGACAGAGCAGTTTACACAAAACAGGTTTATACTTGCACTTGGGAACCAGAACAATATAGCTTTATATAAAGGGGAGAAGGGAATCTATTTACAAGCACAAAATAAAAAAGCTTTCTAAAAAGCAGACTCCAAAATCTAGACAGAACCAGCCTTGCAAAATTCTACTTGCCCTATGGGAAACTGCTTTTGGGAGGACAAACAAGAAAACTGCCTCCACACCACGCAACACACACTGAAAAGCGGGCATCATAAAAGCAGGCACATTAGTCTTGGTGGCAGACCAGTAAGGCTGCAAAAAGTCTTATGGGCGATATAAACACTCTCCTCCTCCTCCTAACTCAAGATGAGGTGATTCAGATTCAGTTTGGTTCAGAATCAGTCCAAGGCTTGAAATGAGAGGATATGACCCCAGCTTTTCACTACTGTCAAGGCACAAGTATGAACTTAAGACACAAACTCTTAAAAAAAAAAAAAGGAGCTTTTGCTCCCTTTAGATCACAGCAAAGTTTAACATTCTAGTCCATCAATTTCAGATACCCACCACAACACGCTTGGATTAACTCTTCAACTGCCAAAACTGAACTTTCAGACAAAAGCAGGCCACTTTCAGAATCACGTTTCCCAATACCAGTAGAAGCTAGAGCTGCATCTTCAGGTGTGAAGCAAGGACCCTTTTGTCTCTAGAGATCAGCAAGCAGATAGCAGAAAAAGGTCATCACTGCAAATCATACGAAATAACTCCTATTGTCTTATTGGACTGGACAGTGGAACTAGCCTAGAATGATCTAGTCACATGAACTTTTCTCTAGGACAGAAGTCTTAAATCCAGGTAATAGGAAGGAAATGCATAGGAACATGGTCTCATCTTCACTGACAACCTAGCTCCTACTTACCACAACAAATGGCACCTTATAAATACCACAAATGTGTCTAAAATGGGGAAAATGAGACTTCCTTTTTAAAGAACGTGGAGATCTACTGATGAAAAACTATAAGAGCTATGTATTATTATATATAAGTCTACAGTCTTCAGATCATTACAATCCATGAGAAGCCAGCCTTATAATTCAAAGGCATGGCAGCACATCTGAAAGTCACATGACAACACAGGAAGACAACATGACTGAAGCATGAACCAAGTGCTCTGTAAACAATAAGGGGGCTAGGCCAGTCAAGCTGCACTGCCACCAGCTGCAGCTAGAATAGGAAACACTAGAGGGCAGGGGAGTGTAGGGAGAAAAGTACGTTAAGACAGTAGGAAAAAACTAACCAGAACAAAAGTAGAGAGAGAGAAGTTCTGGCAAAGGATACATCCATGCATCATAGCTACGCGCACGCAAGCACGCACGCACACAGAGAGAAAAAATTATAACTAATTTATAGGATTATAATTCTATCACTGCTTCAGCAAATAGATTAATGTAATAGCTGTTAAATGGGCACTTTAATGACTACTGGTTCAACCACTCTAGTCCAGCGCCCTTGGGACCTGACTGGTGCCGAACCAGAGAATTTGTCGAACCATGGTAGATAAATATTGTCTAGCAGCATTACCACTTCCACTGCTTACCGGGTTCTTAGAAGAAATTTAGGGGTAAATTAGAGCTACATAACTGCACAGAACACAGACCCAGGACTCATGGGTATAAACAAACTTTATGGGACCACAGGAAGCTTGCCACACTCGTGATAAGTGGACAAGTCGCTAATTAAAATCATACCGGACCACGGATGTTGCAGGACTAGACAGTGCTGGACTAGAGAGGTTCCACCTGTACACGACTCAAGCTTTGGTCTTATGGTAAATAACCCAGAATACCTCCATACACCATAGCCCCTTAATCACACTTCCCTGGAAATTAGTTTGAATTATATACACACAATACATGGTTTTCTGACGCTATTTT
Source organism: Apalone spinifera (assembly GCA_030068395.1). Taxonomy (NCBI): domain Eukaryota; kingdom Metazoa; phylum Chordata; order Testudines; family Trionychidae; genus Apalone; species Apalone spinifera. The sequence continues at coordinate 1,599,484 of JANRFK010003894.1, read as the reverse complement.
TATTGCTCCATTTACAACTGACCATATCCTGAAGCAATGCAATTTTTTTCTGCCTCTTAAAACAATTTCCACAGAAATGAACAACAACATGCAACATTTCTAATAAATAATTGAATGAAAAATGCATTTTACCTTTACTCGGAAGATATGGGAGAACGCTGGGTGATTAAGAATGAATCTTGTAACTGAGGTATCGAGACTTTCCAGAAGCACCACAGAGCACAAAGGGGCAAAATTTTTCAGCAGTTTAATTCTAGCATCTGTAATGTGACAAAAGTTAGTCTTAAAACACTGTATTTCATGCAAATTAGAATTTGTTCAAAAATGGTACGGTGGGGCAAATACTTTCTATATTATCTTTCATAATACTTGTATGGCAGATAGCACCCTCATGTGACAAATGTGGAAAGAGAAAAGCACTTTATGAGATTTGTCAAAGAAATCAGTGATGTGCAGAATTAGAATTCATGAGTTCCTATCTTCCAATTCTGTACTTGAAGAAATAAACTACACTGCCCCATAGAAAAGGAGGTAGAATATTGTGTCCTAAAGTAAAGCAACAACAGTCAGTCAGTTTCCCTGCCAAAAAATGGTAAAGGCAATCTTTACCTTGAGAGTTTCCCAATGATTGCCAAGGATGTGAAAAGTTAACAGCACAAGTTCTGGTTAACCAGTAGGGGCTGGAGCAGCTCCCCAGCCACTGTGGGAAGGGAGTTTCATTGGTTAACCAGTTAAACATCAGGTTTAACCGGTTAATCAATTAAATGCGACTTTACATTCCTAATGACTACATGTACAACTATACACAAAGACTACATCTAGACTGGCATGATTTTCCGTAAATGCTTTTAACGGAAAAGTTTTTCCGTTAAAAGCATTTGCGGAAAAGAGCGTCTAGATTGGCACGGACGCTTTTGCGCAAAAGCACTTTTTGCGGAAAAGCATCCATGCCAGTCTAGATGCAGTTTTGCGCAAGAAAGCCCCGATCGCCATTTTAGCCATCCAGGCTTTTTTGCACAAAACAGTCCTGAGCTGTCTACACTGGCACTCGCACAAAAGCATTTGCGCAAGAGGGCTTTTGCCCGAATGGGAGCATCATTGTATTTGCGCAAGAAGCACTGATTTTGTACATTACAAACTCAGTGCTCTTGCGCAAATTCAAGGGGCCAGCGTAGACTGGCCAGTCTAGACACAGCCAAAATGTTTGTATGTATAATCTTAGTGTGAGAAAGATACTGTCTGCACAGCTTGATAGGCTATAGTGCCCACTGGACAGACACTGCATGGAACATAGGAGCACAAAGTCCCAACATGCCTCAGTCCAGGTGAACAATTACGGTTATGTAGTCTGGCCTCTTATATAAAACAGGCCACAGAATTTCCACCAGTGATTCCTGCACCTAGCTCAACAATTTGTGGTTGAATAAAACACATATTTTAGAAAACCATCCCATATTTATATAAGGACTACCAGCAATGGAAAAATTACTACAGCATTTGTTAATCTATACCAATGGTTAATTACACTCATTGTTAAAAATGTTATTCTAATGGGAACTTATTCTGCTTTGCCGCTACAAAGACACCTAGAAATGGCATCAACAGCAGTAGTGGATATGTAGCTAGGCTGAGACCACCCTAACTCATTTCAGAGGCCACTGAGTAGTGTCATGTGACTGAGTCACAACTCTAGACCTCATTCCGAATGGTGACAGATAAAAAGGCTTCTTTCACTACAAGGCCTCTGGAATTCTTAAATCTCCCCTAAAGCAATTGGTTAAGGGCAGCCCTACATGTAAGCAGCTCTAATAGCATGGCTCTGCACACGCCCAAATAGGAGACTCCAAGGCACATTGCTCAGTCCAGCATACCACGGGGCACGTGACGGGCTCTGAGCATTGCCCTAGCTGACATCCTCATCTCCTTCTTGGATTTCTCCAGCGTCTCGTAGGTCACCGCTTCGATGGTCAGGGCGCAGTGGGTCTGCGGGGAGAAGAGGTTGTAGGGAGGCTGCTCCTGAGTGATGGTAAATCCAAACACCTGAACTGCACCGTAGAGGCAGGTCAGGCGGCATTTCCCAGTGAATGTCAGTTTCTGCAGCGGGAACAGGAGAGGATGAGATGCTGAGTGAGCCTGAGACAGGGCAGCGTCCGGCAGACAATGGGGCAGCCCCTGCCATGGCAATTCACGCATTGGGGGGGGAGCAGCTGTGCCAGGCTTATGCCCCCCTCCCGCTCTACCCAGGAGTGGCCACGCACCTCTACCCTGCTCCCGGGACCAACAAAATGCCCCCGCGCACCTCCAGCTCGCCCTGCAACCGCCCCCCCACAGCCCTGCAACCGGCCCCACCCCCGC
>JANRFK010003894.1:1532374-1566805 GCA_030068395.1 Apalone spinifera | reverse complement strand
GGAAGGAAGCGACTAGCCGACTCGACTATCCAATAAGCATTTGCTTGTCGGATAGTAGACTAGTCCTTAGCACCCTAACCTTGCACCATGACTTGCAGCAAGACAGCGTGAACTGGCAGCACATGTGGTCACCGCTTGCTTTGGGCTTTTGGGACAAAGGTTGGTATTTGGTATGGAGACAGTGTGGAGGGGTGTCATGCCAGCAGCGTCCTAACCAGACTCCCGAGTCTGGATTCTGAACGGCACCAGATTCCTAGGTCAGCTTGCTTTATCGTCTGTCCCCTTTTCCTGTGTCCATCCTTTCTTGCCTCTCCATAAACAGAGCTGCTAGGGTCCTGCTGATCTGCCTCCCCTCCTGTCTTTCAGGTTTTCACCTGTTCGGTCTGCCAGGAGGTATTTAAGAGGCGAATGGAATTACGGCTGCACATGGTGTCGCACACTGGGGAAATGCCTTACAAGGTCAGTCGAGTGCGCTATGGAGCATTCCTGGGAATGGCAGAGAGGCCATCCTGAAAGGAAAGAGGGGCATGTGTGCAAAGATGCCTTTCTATTCTGGGGTTCAAGGCAGGCCTTGCACCCAGAGCATGCGCCAGGAATTGGGCTGGTGCTGGGACAGGTGGGGGTTACTGGGCTCTTGCCTACGCCTGAACTCTGGAACGTTGCTTTGGTTTATTCTGGGTCTGAAAGAACTAACTCCACCAAGCCCTTCCTGTCACCAGACCCAGCTGTGCAGCGCAGAGCCCAGGGGTCCTGGCCTGGGGGGAGGGCCAAGGGTGCACCTGGTACTTACGGCCTTGCTTGTGGTTGTGTGTTATAACCAGAGGCCAGGGGAAAGATTTGTGTCTTGCATCTTTTCTGCTGCACCAAGCCACGGTGGCCATGCTGCATTAGGGAAGCATTAAGCTCATCTCAGTTACTGTAAGTGCTCAGGAAACAGGCAGAGGCTGACTCTTGTCTTGTCTTTCAGTGTTCCTCCTGTGTCCAGCAGTTCATGCAAAAGAAGGATCTTCAAAGCCATATGATAAAGCTACATGGTGCTCCCAAACCCCATGCGGTAAGGGGGGGGAGGGGGAGGCTGAAGGGGGGTGGGTAGAGGTGACGTCTTGGGGGTATAACATGGAATCTTGAATTATTGAGGGAAGAGGGAAGCAAGTGCAGGGGCATGTGGGAGTTCTGGAAAAATCAAAGGTTCCTCGCCTGCATCTAGTCCTAGTATGGTTGCGCACCAGGCAAAGAACAGCAGCGGGGCTGGCTCTGGCAGTCCCTGACCCTCACCGGGAGGGGACCTGTTCCACCAGAGGCTTGGCCTGGGCCTTCCCTTTGCTCTTGTCTGTTCACTGGGAAGCCAGTTCCCTGAGCGCGTGACAGAGCTTCCTCTATTGTCTGATCCTAACTCCTCCCTATGGACTCGTAGTGCTCTGCCTGCTCCAAGTGCTTCCTGTCTCGAACGGAGCTGCGCCTGCACGAGGCATTCAAGCACCGCGGAGAGAAACTTTTTGTCTGTGAGGAGTGTGGGCACAGGGCGTCGAGTCGCAATGGCTTACAGATGCACATCAAGGCTAAACACAGGTATTGCACGAGGGGGGAGAGGCAGTTGTCCCCTGGGTCACAAGCATATGCACGTTCTTCACCCCCACTTACTGTCTTCCTTGCAGACGTGCTGATCTCTAGACCATGTTGCAGGGACCTGTCCTGCAGAGGGCAGAAGATGGACTAGGAGGGCCTGGGCTAGGCATTACCCCCCTTTCTTTGTCCTGGAGGGCAGATGATAAAGGCCCTTTCAGGAATAGTAGCACAAAAGGGCAGCACTGCCTCTTCCCCCAGTGGTGTAACTTACCCATGTGCTGTCTGTGGTTCATGTGACCTCCACAGGCTCAGTCTGCCCTTTGTCTTTGGAAGCTGATGAAGCAATTTCCGTGTCTGGCTTCGGGCTGTTCTTTAGGTCACCGACACATTTCAGCAGTTTTCTTCATACTCACTGTTGGGTACGGGGTCCCCAGCGCTTAATCAGCACCCCATGTCAGTCAGCTCCCTGCAAGGAGCCCTGAGCCTCTGGCTGGCGGTTGAGGCTGATTAATCACCCGTGAAGCTGTGCTGCCCCACAGCTTAGCAGGAACACTGCCCAGTACTAGCTGTAATGGCAGAGGGGGAAGAGACTGGCTTCTGCTCTTTGTACCTGCAGCCTGGCTAGAACATGAAACAGAGTTCTTTGGCCTCTGCAAGGCTGCCTGTTTTGAGAGGCTTGAAACAGGACTGAACCCCAGAAGAGCTGTGCAAGCTGCTTTCGCCCCCAGGGGTCTCACCCTTCTTGTGGAGAGCTGGGGTGGGAATTGTTCCCCAGCTAAAGAGGCTCTTCAGGACAGGAACACACTGAACGTGGCTCTCCCCCTCCTTCCAGGAACGAGCGCCCATATGTGTGTGAGTTCTGCCATCACGCCTTCACCCAGAAAGCCAACCTCAACATGCACCTCCGCACGCACACGGGCGAGAAACCTTTCCAGTGCCACCTCTGTGGGAAGACATTTAGGACTCAAGGTACAGACAGAGGATCCTTTCATTGGCCTGCAAAGCTGGCTGTCATTCCAGTCCTTGGAGAGCTGCACTGCTTGGTGAATGTTCTTCCACTGCTGGGGCCCGAGCAGTGAATGTGTTTGTCCTAACGTCAGCCTTGAGTGTTCTAGTGGGCCAGACCACAGGGCCATCTGCCGCCAGCAGTTGGTTCCTGAGACTGACTAAGCAAACCCTAGGGACAAATGCAATTTGTTCTGGTCCCTTCTGGGCAAGTGCTACACACCAGACTTCCTTTGCTTGGTCCAGAGGCAAACAGAAGCTAAAAAACACTTAGCAGCTGGAAAAGGGGGGAGAAGTGGCCTGTGGTAGCAAGACAGGATGGTAGCTGTTTTATTTCCAGATTTAAAGGGCCAGCTACCAGTAAAGCATATTGGGAAATAGCAATTAAGGGAAGAGTTGAACTCTCCCTCCCACCTTTCTAGATGTTGAGGTGCTAGGAATGAAAAATGTATCCGAATGTTTTCAGAGATGAAACCTGGTATTATTCTGAAGCTCTTAAAAAACCACCACCCCATCTCAAAAGTATGACTTCCAGACATCAGCTGTGTTCTCTGCTTAGAATTTACCAGCATGTCATGACAATGTTGAAGTAGATTTTATAGACCTATCCTGGAACCTAAATAACTTGTGCAGATTTTTTAAGATGTTACATCTGTGCTTTTAAAAATACAATATTTGCCTCCCCAGTTTGTCCCTGCAGGGAGCTTCATATACAGTAACCTGTGGAACTAACAAATTAATATACTTACTTCATTGAGCATCCCTTTCTTATCCCGGGACACTGTGGAAGGGAAGACAGCCACTCTTCCCAATACCCTTAATTGGAATGATAAAACCAGTGAATTCCCATTTGCATCTTTTCTAAAAACAAAATGATATTGTCTGAATGCTGTGCTGTCTCTGTAGCAAGAATAAGAAATGGCAGCCACTCTGTGATAAGTGTTTCTGTACATGAAGGATACATTGCATGTTTCTCATCTGTGTTAGCGAGTCTGGATAAGCACAACCGTACACACACTGGTGAACGCCCCTTCAGCTGTGAGTTCTGCGATCAGAGGTTCACTGAGAAAGGGCCCCTACTGAGGCACATTGCTAGCAGGCATCAGGAAGGAAGACCACACTTCTGCCAGATCTGTGGGAAAACTTTCAAAGGTAATGTCCATTGCAGCAATGCTACCGTGTCCTCCTGTGCTGGCTTATGAGCCTTTTTGTCTTAATTCAAAGTGACCATGCAAGTGCTAGTCTGGGATTTGAGAGTTTGCTTGCTGTGGCACGAGGAAGCAAATGTTTGATTGTGCTCCCAACTCTTAACACAGCTGTGTGCAGAACACAAGTGGATCCAGCATTTGTGTTTTGTCAAACATGCAGTCTAATGTCCTTTGTTGATGCAATATTCAGCAGAACTGCACTAGTGAAAGCAGAGCAAGTGGTGGGCAGGAAGGAGAAAGAACACTTCTCCTTCAAGCTTTCCTGTGACTTAGTGGGGCAAGTTTGAGGCCGTAGCATAGCTGCAAAATGGAATCTCCCTTTCACTGTGTCCTGAGATAGCAAGGTTGTCACCAGGTCCCTTGCCATGGTAACATTTCCAGCATAGCTCAGGCCTGATGTAGTGTTCAGACAACGAACACGTTATTATGTTCAGCCAAGTGGCTAATAGCTGCTAACTTTCACTTCTCAGCTGTTGAACAGTTGCGTGTCCACGTCCGCAGACACAAAGGAGTGAGGAAGTTTGAATGCACTGAATGTGGTTACAAGTTCACCCGGCAGGTATGCGTTTTTCCTCATTCTGCTTAGTCAGCAAATGTACTCTGCCTGGTTCAGTCAGTAGCTTCCTCTTTGCGAAGAGTTGCACGTCCACGAAAAGAGATGGGGAAACAAGTGTGGTGTGTTCACCACAAAGAGGTGTATTCCTTTGAGAGGGAAGCTGAGGGGTCCTGAACAGAAGCCTGTTCATTGCCTGTTGTAGACTGGAAATAGGCAGAGCAGCAGTTGGAGTGTCTGAGCTGCCAGCTGCTCAGCAGAGGGGAGAGAGGAATGCGAGTCAGTAGACTTTCTCCTTTGACCAAGTTTCACCTCAGTAACCACACCAAGATCTCATAGTCTTTTGGGGTTGGGTGGAAGCGGAAGCAAATGGAGACCCCTCCCCCGCCCCACAGAAAAGAATGAAATGCTTTAATCATTAGTTGAGGCAGAAATCAAGTCTCAAAACCTAAATCTAGTGTGAAATAGGGGTCTCTGCTTTTTGCTCCCAGCCTGGGTAATGGCTGCGAATTGGTGGATAAATTGAGGGTTGAGTCTCCGCTAGAGCAACCTGGAAAACTTCAAAAATGGGATTTCTTTCTTACTAGTTGTATCTGCTGTTCCCTCTCCACAGCTAGAAGCCTGCTCTGCTGCCCTAAGGAGAAAAGGCTAAGTTGCCCCTTCTCTTACAGATAAAGTGTTGGGAGGCAGAAGCCTCTGTGGAAGAGCGGCCCCATCTTTGCCTTCTTCCCTGTTGCCATTTTCCTCCTTTGTGGCCTTTTTTTGTGAATTCACTATGCATTTATTTCCCTGCATCCCTCCTCCACCCCAGTGCTAATTAGTTCCAACTGTCAAAGCAACTTCTTGTGCCCTCAACACTCCTGCATCCTGGGCCTCCTTCCTCAGCGAGAGGCAACTTTGCTGGGCAGGTTTTAGTGGGGTAATGACGGACTTGACTCTTCTTTTAAAGGCTCACTTGAGGCGTCACATGGAGATTCATGACAGGGTTGAAAACTACAACCCCCGACAGAGAAAGCTGCGGAACCTAATCATTGAGGATGAAAAAGCTGTGGTGGTAGCACTCCAACCCCCTCATGAATTAGAAGTGGGGCCAGCAGAAGTCATTGTGGAATCCCTCTCTCACAGCTCCCTGGCTGAAGAGATTCCTGTACAGAGACTCTGTTCAAATGAGACCTTCTCCATGACAGATGTTATTGAACAATCTCTTATCATTACTACTACGATCCCTGAAGATTGTGAAACATAGCACTTGTGTGCTTGTACACGCCTTTCCCTTTCAAAGGAATAAAATGAAGTGTTAGGTTGGACTGTTGACAAGAGCTTGATGTTTGTGTTTCAAAGCCACTTCTCAAACTCTGCTCCCGCCTAAATCCTTGTGCCTAATGTGAGGGCCTGACCTCCCTCTCAGCCCACACAGCTGGAAGGACACAGCTTTTCACTAACTTGTCTAGAAAAAGTAAAGGTTGGTTTAAAGAAAGGTCTACCCCTCCCCACCTCTATTACTCCAGCGCGGTGGCAGTAACAGGTAAACTATCCTCCTAGGCGGCAGTTTGACAGTGACACTTCACTCTTGACAAGTCATACTCCTAGACCCATCACAGCTTGGGAACCCTAGCTCTTGCTCTCCCAGGCAGATGTGTGGCAGTCTGGCTTTACACAACCCCATACCACAAATGCCATTAGGAAAGAGCCTGATAAAATTGTTTCATAACCCGATTTTTGCTAGGGACACTCCAAAACTGGATTGAGATAGAGGTTTATTAGAACTGTCAACAAATTAAGTACCTGAATCCCATTGAATTTTAATGGGAGTTGGGCAACAAGCACCACTAAAAATCCCAGCCCTAATGCCAGAACAACTGATAAAGAGCACCACTAATCAGTCTCTCCAAGAGTGAAGTTACTCCCTGCCCCTCAGTAAGGCAGAAGGACCCCTAGAATGCAATTCCCTGGTTGCCTGCTATGGGTGTTGAACATGACTGTGTAACCATATTCCAAGTATGCTGTATTGGTGGGGGTCAGCATGGTAGACACAAAGTATGTGAGGCAGGATTTATTGGACTAACTTCTGTGGGAGAGAGAAATAAGCTAATTCAGAGCTCGTAGCATAACTCCTTGGCCATCTAACTTTTTATCTGGCTTAGAATCCTACACAGGCAAGTACTATAGCTAAAAGGTGCCGTTTTGGCCAAAGGAGATCAGCCTAGTAAAGGCACATCTCTGCTGGCAGCGAGGTGCCACACCTCTTCCCTCTTCTGACCCTGCTGGGGTTTTACAGGGCTACTCTTATTTTGGGCTGCTGGCAACCAGCACAGTTTAGGAGTGATAAGGAGTTATGGAAGGGAGTGGGTCTGCTTCACAGTACAGCAGCTACAAGGTGCTAGTTTAGCTTAACAAACCTGAGAAAACATCTTGGAATTGAGTTGGCTCAACAACTGTTTGATTACTCTAGATAAGGGCACTTTGAGCTGCCCTGACAGTATCTCAGCTGTCCTTTCCCTCATCTGGACGCATGTTCCAAGTGAGTTTAAAAGCACCAGTATGTAAAGGTTAAATCATACAGCCACCTTTAAAACAGGTGGCTGTATGATTTAACCTTTACATGCTGGTGCTTTTAAACTCACTTGGAACATGCGTCCAGATGAGGGAAAGGACAGCTGAGATACTTAAGTTATCCACTTCTAGTAATAGTGAGATGCTAATTCCAATCATAAAAGGATGCATAAATGCACAAACACCTTAACGCTAGTTCTCAGCTGTTTAACAGTCATGGTAGAGGCTGATAAGCAACTTTACAATCTAGTCATACTCTGTCTAGATGGCTTGTAAGTGCCTAACAGTAACGTCAGCTTTTTACATTGAGGACTGTCTGCACAGCTTGTGAAAAGCGGTGTGCGCTTAAGTATACCAAACAGTGGATAACACTAGTTGTTGACAAAGCACTTCTATTTAAGATGCAAGTTCTTAGGATGAACTTCCTTATACATCAACTGTGAAGAAGCATTTCAAGAACTGAACTGCTTGAATCCCTTGGTACTTTCACCAAAGACTTTTGCAGACTGGCTGAAAGTTGCTTTAGCTCTGAAGTGGGTTTATTTTAAGTTGTGTCAGTGCACAGATCAGAATTCAACCAAGTTATTCTGGAGCATTCCATTAATAGCTGATTAGATTCCAGAATGGAGTACAGATAAGAGAATCAACCTTCTTCCAGGGTTATTTCTTAGCTGACACTATACAGTACCTTGGCCGCTCAACCTCATTTTCTGGTTATCAGAGTGCCACTTAGAATACTGACTCAAGTCACTTAAAGTGGGACCATATATGGCAGCAAGGCAGCTTAAGTGTCTGCAGTATTAGCAGTACTCAATCTGTGACAGCCATGTGAGACATTTTAGTAGAATTCATTTGTGATAGGAAGGCAGGAAACAAGTGACAGTGGAACAAAAATGGGATGTGTTATAACGGTATACTTAATAGTGACTAAAACATCTTGAAAGAGAACTCTTAGATCATACTTCCCGTGTGGGTGAAGACAGACACCTCTTCAATGTTTGCTCTTTGGAAAGTGACTATTTTGACAAAGATGGATCAGAAAGAGCTACCATGGGTTAACCTTATCAGACCTAGAACCCTCTCTGCAGTCACAGAACAAAATGTTTGCATTTCACGTGTTTTATTTAGCTTGATCATTTCAAATAAGTTTAAACACAAAAGTATGAGAATAAAAATGTAAAATGCCTTTGATTCAGAGATGGTATTTAAACAGTATTTAAAGCTTTGGACACAAGGAAAGTCTACAAAATGTTATAAATCTAAACCTAAAGTTACCTGGCTGGTTTTGGAACTTCAAGATGACATAGATCCAGCAGACAACACTACAGTATGAGAATGTTATACATAAATAGACTTTAATAGTTCAGCATAAATACTTTACCATTGTTCTATGCAAATTAAGTTATACTAAATGACAACACGTAGGCAGCAGCGTTCCATATCTTAAGATGGACTTGAATATATGTCTTAAATAACTTGCACCCTCCTACTGAGCACCATACACTCATGTTTGCCACTCCCATTACAATAACTGCACAAGCTCTGTGGAAGAGTGACTGACTTGAGGTTTCAATTTAATTTGGTGGGGACACACATTACTCACTGGCATACTGCTCTATAGCCACAAGTGAAGAAATTGCATCAATTCACTCTTCAGAGGCATGTGTGCAAGGAAACAGGCAAAATGAGCCCTGTATCTTGCTCAATATAAGCATGAGAACAAAGCACAGGTGGACCTAGAAATAAGTATGTAACAAACACATTTATAGAGCTGAAAACCTCAAAGAAGTTATCCCATGTTCTTGCTTCCTCACCAACTAAACAAGAGCCAAGGGAGAGGGGAATATATAACAGACCTCCCCTTTCTTTATAGGTTTCATACTGGTTACTATAACATTTGTGATACTAAATAAAAGCCTGACAGACAACGACATGGTCCACTCATTGGTTTTCTCAACTCCCAAGTAGGGAACTCGGTTTTTCATTCTTTCCAGCTGATAGCACTACCAAAGGTCAGACAGCGACACCCCACTCAATGCTCCTTTGCCTAATGCAGATGGAGGAATGCCATCACCATATTTAGTCATTCTTTGCCAGCAGACTGATGTTCATGACATGAAGCACTAGCAAGAGCTTTTGGAGCACGATCCCCAGGACTCCCCCACAACCCGTGCAGAGGTTTCCAATACAAAACAGAACTTAGGTTTGCCAAATCTATCCAGTTTATTTATATGTTGTCTTTCTTCTACCCGTTGTGGAGTCTTGGGACACTGAAGTCTGCCAACACAGTGTAGTTGCTTCATAACCCTGTCTCAAGCTACATTCTGATAAGGCACTGTCAACAACTTATCTTAATTGAGAGTTGTTCTAGTTCAGGATAATGGGAAGAATCTCTGCTCAAAATTTGCAACAGGAAATGTTTTAGAAAGTACTGACTGGAACTTAAGAAAATGCTTTAGCCCCTGGCAATCTACAACACTTCAGTGAATTAGAAATCCTGAAGATTTTAAAGAGGAAGAAGCCTAAAGGATGTGTGATTGAATGTCTGGGTTTGTCCTTTGTAAGTAAAGTTTAAATTCATATAGTTTTCCCACTGAGAAAGTGCACAGCTACAATCTTACCCACTGTTTCACTTCATTTATTTCTAATGGACATTAATGCTCATTTTCAACTAGACCATACTGCATTTTGAAATATAAGAGCTTTGTAGGAACAGTCAGACAGACATCGCATCAAAGAATTAGCAGGAAACTTTGTCTTCCATTTAAATGCACTTGCTCAGATTCAATACAGGAAATAAAATTAAGCCTGCCAAATCACTTGAGTACGTCTAAAAGTAGAACTTACTGATTTACCAAAGTAATAGAGACAAACTAAATTTAGGCTCAATGCACTAAACTAAATCCTAATTAGCATTTAGAAACTGCTAAAAAATTCCAACAGTGCTTTATATTATTTTGATTAATGTCTCAATTCTCAGGTATAACACAGGTTGAACCTCTGTAGTCCAGCACTCTCTGGTCTGGCAACATCCATGGTCTAGCATGATCTGAGTTAGACAGATGCCCACTTACCATGCATGTGACCAAATTTCCTGCAGTCTCAAAGTTTGTTTATAGCCTCCATCCTGATTCTCAGGGTTCTGTGCTGTTATTTAGCTCTAATTTGCCCCTAAATGTCTGCTAAGAGCCCAGTGAGCAGTGGCAGTGTTAGTAATGTTGCTCAACAATATTGACCTTATGTGGTTTGTCAAATTCTCTTGTTCGGCACCAGGCAGATCCCAAGCGTGCCAGATTAAAGAGGTTCAACCTATGTTAACATGTTAGTAGGTTTCTATCACTCAGCAAATTGATTCATTTATAAACCATCTACTTACCATAGCCACCATTGCTTCAAACATTTGATAAAGAGACTAAAATTATTTTTCTATATACCAAATAAAGTATAATCAAGCACTTTGCTCAAATCCATTGGACAGTTCCCGAGGAAGCTCTTCTATATTTCCTCCCTTTTAAATAAGTTCTCTCCTAAAAAATACTATTCAGATTTACTTCTTTAGTGTCTAAACAGTGAGAATACACTTGCTGCACTTTACAGTGCCCTGACCACTGCTCGGGACCTATCTGCTCAATTTAGCACATTCTACCCCTATAAAGAAGAGACAAGCTGACGTCTTCAGAGCTTATGGAACATCAATAATGCATGCAGAGACTTCTCTGCCAGGTTAAATAGTTTGATATAAACAGAAATATTATCCAGATTTGAATGCTGATGGAGGAGGATGTTTTTCTCCAAGGCTGTGTCTAAACTACATCCCTTTTCTGAAAAAAGGGATGTAAACTGCAAATGAAGCCGGGATTTAAATTTCCCGTGCTTCATTTGCATAATGGCAGCCGCAGTTTTTGTTTGAAACGGGGCTTTTCGAAAGAAAAATGGCTATTTAGATGGGGATGGATTGAAAATAAAACTCTTTTTTGAAAGATCCTGTACTCCTGAAAAAATGAGTACAGGATCTTTCGGAAAAGGGTTTTATTTTCGATCGATCCCTGTCTAAACAGCAGTTTCTCTTTCGAAAAGCCCCGTTTCGGGAAAAAACATGTCCGCCATTATGCAAATGAAGCACGGGAAATTTAAATCCCGCCTTCATTTGCAATTTCAAAGTGTCTAATTTACATCCCTTTTTCCAGAAAAGGGATGTAGTTTAGAGACAGCCCAAGACTCCCTAGCCCCTAATGTTTTTCCCCACTCTAAGACAGATATTTACTTAAAAATGAAACATATTTGAGATTTCACTCAATCTAGGTTTGTGAATGTGCATCACTTTTAAAAATGAAAAGTTTCTAAAGAAAAATTTTCCTAGCAAGTACCAATAAAAATGCAAGCTGCATGGAATAATGGAAAAATCTGTATAAACTTACAGTGCTATCCGGGTTTTTAATAATTAGTTTATCATACATTTAAGGTTGCAGGGAGGGAAATTTCATACTTCATGATTCTGAACCTTAATATCTATACACTGAGTTTTTTAAACCATTGCAATGTAATAGGTTCTTCATGAAAGTATGATGAGTGACTAAAGTTTATGGTGACTATCAGTATATTTAGGGCTAGATATTTCTATCCTCATATCTGCACATCTATAATGAACCCACAATTTGTGAGTGGAAAAATTTCCCCATAGCTCTCATTGGCAAAGACCTGAGCAAGACGTCCATCTTCCTCCGGAGCACATTAAATCTGGAGGCACACCTTACCAAACCAATCTCTCTTCTTTTAGGCAGTCTCTGATGTTAGGGAACTTGGGTCTCCCCAGTGTCTATGCTTCCATAAAACCTCGCACAACAAAATGGAATTTGGTGGCAAATATGAAATGTTATGCTGTGAAAAGATGCTGACTTCAGAGTACTAGTGAAAGTTGTCTGATCAATTGCTGTGCACTGCTGCCTGGAAGAGCAACAGTGCTGTTGAGTAATGAATGCTTTTTAAAAAAAAACAACAACTGGTTTCTCCAGAATTCTCATCTCAGTGCTTTTCTGTAGCTAATGCTGCAACTTCTCTATCCACAGAAAAGTGCTGAGGGACAATGCACCCGAAGAGGCCTCTAACCTTTTGCCAACTACAACAGCATTTTAATCTTTCAGGCTCTTACTTTTTCCCTACTTGCAATTTCTGATCAATCTATTTCAGAGTTTCCCAAGCACCAGCTTGCCTCCTGCCTTCCACAAAGCAACACTGGTTACTTGTAAATAATTGACTTCAAGCCCCAGAAGTTTTTCCACTGTTAACGCAACTCATTCAGATTCTGATTATGAAGATTCTGGCGCTGCCTGTTTAGGTTAATGGCATTATCCAGAGCGATACTGTCATCTTCTTGTGTCGTTTGTGGCATGAACTGTCGGAATATGCTAACGCTCCCATGCCAGAAGGTGGGTTCAGGCAACCGGCCTACTATGCTCCATGTTCGAGTTTCTGGATCATAAGCTTCCAGCACATCGGAAAGTTCAAATGTGTTATCGTAGCCACCAGAGACATAGAGCTTTCCACCAAGTACAGCCAAGCTTCCCCCAACGTGAACCTATGATTGAAGACACGTTATTAGAAAGGACCACACTAGCTTAAATCAGGAGGTTTTCAAAGATCTGAAATTTAAGAAGTCATATGAAAAGTGGAAGATTGTAAGTCAAATTATGAAGGATGAATATACAAACAAAAAAACCAACAGAAGCATAAGAACATACGAACTGCCAGACTGGGTCAGACCACAGGTCCATTAAGCCCAACAGTGGCCAATGCCAGGTGCCCCCAGAGGGAGGGAACACAACAGGTAATCCTCATGTGATCCCTCCCCTGTCTCCCACTTTCAGAGAAACAGAGACTAGGGACACCATTCCTACCTATCCTGGCTAATAGCCATCAATGGACCTAACCTCCATGAATCTATCTAGATCCTTTTTGGACTCTGTTAAAGTCCTGTACTTCACCACATCCTCTGGCAAGGAGTTCCACAGGTTGACTGTGCCCTGAGTGAAGAAAAGCTTCCTTTTGTTTGTTTTAAACCTGCTGCCTATTAATTTCATTTGGTGACCCCTAGTTCTTTTATTGTGAGAAAAAGTAAATAACTTTTCTTTATTCACTTCCCCCAACAGTCATAATTTTATAGACCTCTCTCCTATCCCCCCCCCCAGTCTCCTCTTTTCTAAGATGAGAAGTCCAAGTCTTTTTACTCTCTCTTCCTATGGGACCCATTCCAAACCCCTAATTATTTTTGTTGCCCTTTTCTTAGCATTTTCCGATGCCAATATATCTTTTTTGAGATGTAGGGACAAAGCCAGAAAAGCCAAGACACAAAGTAAGATTTAACTTGCTACGGACTTAAAGTGTAAAAAAAAAAATCTTTTAAAAATACATTAGAAGCAAGAGGAAAATTGAGAACAGGTAGACCCATTATTCAATGAGAAGGGAAAGACAACAACAGAAAACACAGTAATGGATAAAGCGTTAAATGCCTTGTTTCTGATGTCATCAAAAAAGTTATCAGTGACTGAACAACCAACATCATGAATACAGTGTAAAGGGGGACAGGATTTGAGGCCAAAACAGGGAAAGAACAAGTGAAGAATTCCTTAGAAAAGTTGTGTGTGTCTTCAAGTCAGCAGGGCCTGATGAAATACATTATATAATACTTAAGAGCTCTCTGAGCCAGTAGCAATTATCTTTGAAAAATCACAGAGAATGGGAGAGGTCCTAGAGGACTGAAAATGTGCAAACACGGGGAGTAAGCACAAACGAGGACAAGAAACCATGGGCTTACATTGCAGCAAGAGAGGTTTAGACTGGATAGTAGGACAAAGTTCCTGTCAGAATAGTCAAGTACTGGAACAAATTTCCTAGGGAGATTGTGGAATCTCCATCATTGAAGGTTTTTAAGGGTAGATCAGGCAAACCACTGTCAGGAATGGCCTAGGTAATTTGTAGTCCTGCCTTGGTGCAGGACCCTGGACTAGATGACCTATCACGGTCCCTTCCAGTCCTGCATTTATATGATTATGCGTATGTACATTAGATACATTGTTTGCTAGGCTAGGTATCAATCTCAAATGTCTGGGTTCTCTGCTATTGCCTGGCAGTTGCTGTTCTGGAACAGTTATAGTTTTGCTTGTAATATGCCACCCACCCAATTCTAACAACTGACAAGTCCCAGCTAAAAGATCAACAGCTCTCTACTAAACTATGCAGCTCCGCCACATGATGGCTTGGGCACTTGTGGCTTGTTTACACTGTGCATTAGTTGGCACTACAGGGTGTAATAGCGAATGATAGAATGTCATTCTCTAACTGGTCTACATGGCTTCTGTTAGCACATACTAAAAGTTCCCTTACGCATAGTGCAATATTGTATACTACTACCAGGGATGTAAAAAAAGGTTAATAATGTAAACTGTGTAACCTTTTAAAAACAAATTTAGCAGTTACATGTTGCGGGCTCCCTCGGATTGGGGCCAGCAGCTAGTGCATGCCGGGAGCTGGCTTACGCCAGCCCCACTTCTGTGGAACCAGCTGCTGCTTTTTACAGCAGAGACCGCAGCACAGGGCGACAGACAGCTCCCTGGGAGCAGGGCTGGCTAGAAGAGTCAGGATGTGCTGGGAGCCAGCTTACGCACACCAGCTGCCAGCCCCGCTCCCAGGGAGCCAGCTCCCAGCACTTACTAGCTCCTGGCTGCTGTCCCTGCTCCTGGTGGGCAGCAGCCAGCTCCTCAGGAGCAGGGCTGGGAGCTGATGTGTAACCGTAATAAAAACCAGTAAGCTGTTGCTTATTGGTTAACCATTTAAACAATTATACTCTTAACATCCTTATATACTACACTAGTGCACACCAGAGAACTTCTAGAGCAGGATAGTTAGTGTATGACACCGTCATGTGCACTGGTATTTATACCCTTCTAGTCTAGACTAATGCACAGTGTAGACAAGCCCTTCATGTTCGTTGTTTGTTATCTAGACTACATGTGCTCTGAAGGACGGACCACCTTTTTCTGTCCAAAGTAGGGATGTAAGCGACTAGTTGGCTATCCGATAAACATAAGCTTATCAGATAGTCAACTAGTCATGTCCCTCCCTTGCTGAGGGGAAGGGCGTGAAATCAGGAGCTGGTGCCGAGGGGAACTGGCTTAGAAGCCAGTTCCTTCCAGCACCAACTCTGCGGGGGGCAAGGGAGGTAGAGGCACAGTGAGAAACGGAGCAAGCGGGGACTGAAGCCGTCTCCACTCATGCAGGTTCTGCAGTGATTCTGCTTTTGAAATGTACAGAGGCCTGGCAGGGTTCTTGTACATTTCAGAAGCAGAAGCCCTGCAGGGAGCCCTGGCCTGCCGGGCTTCCTTTTGAAATGTACAAGAACCTGACTGGGGCTCTTGTACATTTCAAAGGCTCACGTGCTGCAGGGAGCGCAGGGCCAGTCCCCCGCTGGCCTCACATTCCCTGCAGGGCTTCTGCTTTTGAATTGTAGCAAGAGCCCTGCTGGGCTCTTGCTACAGTTTGAAGGTGGAGGCACCCTTATCAACTAATTGAATAGTTGATTGAAATCCCATCAACTATTTGATTAGTTAATTAATCTAAATTTAACATCCCTAATCCAGAGCTGAACAAACTGTCAGCATTCACCGAGTTTATTTTGGGTTGTGTCAGTGTGTAGATAATTAAGTCATTCTCCTACCCCCAAGAAATTTATAATCCAAAAGAATTGTTTCCAACAGTTTTTTTTTTTTAAATGAACCCATTTTCAACATCCTACCTGAAGCATAGGAGGGATTTTGTCCCATTCATTCTTCATTGGATTGTAAACATCTACTTCAGCAGAGTCATCTCTACAAAAGACAAAAAGAAACTACTATTCAAAAGGCTGTAAAGACTCTGCATTTCATCAAGCACAGGTGAAAGTGGTCCAAGCAAGTGTCTGAAGTGCTACATTAGCATTTTTGCTTCCACTGTTACATTAACAAACTCATGTACATACTGATCAAATGGCACTTACGCCAAGACGCAAGATACGGCTCACACCGAATTCCAGTAACTGGCTCCTACCATACAGCATCAATGGCCAGCCCAGATGTTAATCAAACTGCATTGCAGTTGGTGCCAAATAGCTAGGTATTAGAGGAGGCTGCATCATTATGCACAGGAAGTTTCCTCTCTACTTGTGAATTGGTGCTTGTGTCCAAAGAACATGAATAGCACTTCCTTGCTTCTCCAAAGTCAAAACTGCATTTTAAAAATTCTGGTGGAATTGATTTTGAAAAGATTACCCAACTGGACAAGCTAGTTGTGATGCAGTGAACCATACACTGGAGACAGAAGGAGTCCAGGCTGTGTTTCTGCCTTCCCCTGCATACAACTGCTCCATTGCTATTCCTGGTGCCTTCTCGAGACAGGATGCAAAGTTATTTATATTACAAATAGTACCTAGAAGCTCCATTCTAATAACTACAGGCCCATCTTAAACATATTATTTAAATACATTTATTTTCAAAATTTGCGCTTTTGAGTTCCATTACAGATTAATTTCCTGAAAATCTGTACCTGGTAATATCATCTGTCTTTGGTGATATGAGTGCACAAGAACATCTTAGAAAAATAACTGATAATCTGGGGTGACAAACCTCTCCCAACCTAAAATTACTATTAAAAGGATCCCTGTTAAAATAAGACTTTGGCCAGTGCCACGCCTAGGGAGAAAGGAGAAAATAAAGGATGGAGAGAGGTCTGTAATGGAAGAACTGACAGCAGCACTCTAATCCCATATGGTTTCTTTTACCCATTCCACTCATGAAACAGGAGTGTGACAGTGACAGGTGAGGGATTATTGTGACACAGAAATGCAATTTGCTGACATACAAATGTGGCGACTACAAGGTCAAGGCAGTCACAGCAGTACTTAAAGTAAATCCAAAAAAGTCCTATCAGGAATGAAGTTGGAAGATTATCTAAGAAAACAGAATCGTCTATTTACGTCAAGTACTAATTAATTTGAGCTTCCATTTGAACTGAATTATCAGTCTCAAGAACTAAGTTCACTGAATTTAAAAGTAAAAATTATTTACTGTATTAGAATCCATTTCAATTGGTATAGGAATTTCTTACTGGATAATTCAATCTCTGGCTATTGTCATTTTATTAAAGTTAAATATCTGTATGAGAGATGAAAAAGTGAGTCCAAGGAAATTAGAATTGAGTGTTATATTTTTCAAACATTGTTACTGACTTTCCAAGAACTACCATTTTCTTTGCAATCTACCACAAGCACTCTACTGACGAAATAACAAGATCATATGCTTTTTCCAATCAAAGCACTGTAAACAGAGTTTGTCTAAAATAAGACAAAGGTGAAATAAATGAGTCTTTGCAGACCTCCCAGAGCATGACCTCTCCAGATGGCCATTCATTTAGCAGCCATAATTCTTATTGAGTGTGTGCTTAGTATACAGCAAAATCTAGATTTATGAACTATAGTTACAATTAGTTTAAAACAGGATGGATTTAATGAAATTTAAATATTTTATTTTAATCACCAAGCAGGAAATCTTTTAATCTTGTTTTGCATTTCTACTTTAGTTATTTTCCTAAAGAAAGTTAATTCTCACTGATGGGTAACCATTAAAACATTGATTTGCAACTAAATATACTTTTACACTCAATTTGGTGTTTTTTGTGCTAACCAGGAGGACACACTATATTGATGCACTTCATTTAAGCAAATATAAAGCTCAACTTATACTTATTCAGAATCTTAAATTTTGCATTCTTTATTGTTCTTTTTTTTACTTGCTAAGCTATTAGTGTCAAGCTCAATTTGAAAATTCTGATTCAATAACAAAGTGTACAAAAGCAGCATTTTAATTTTTGTATTCATTAAATAAAACTACCTTAAATGTGCAGATACATTTATAACTAGTTGATCTCAACCTCTTCATACCCAGTTTTTCTATGTAGACTGGAAGAAGAAAACTTCTCTTTCCAAAATACAATTAATTTAACTTTGACTAAATTACCTGAATAAACTGAAACAAAAAATATTATCTGTGCATCTGCAGAAGATCCTACTACTGTCAAAAGCTGATTAAGTACTTCAACAAACTCTGGTCACAAGTGACTTTCACCAGTTCAGTGGTTTAATTTCCTGTAAAACTTCAGCAGCAAACATGTGCTGCTTATAATTATTTTATTTTAATATCGTTTCAATATATTGTTGTAAGTTTAAGCCTTAACATAGGTTGTCAATTTTAAGGTTTATTAAAAATAAACTTGTATTTAATTAAAAAAACCTCCAAATTAAAATTCACAAATCTGCTTTTTAAATATTCTCAATCATTTTTATTCCCCCAGTTTCAAAAAACAGCACTGTACAAGTTAAGGTACCTGATTTAGAACCAGTTTCCTTAGCTTCCCAAAGCAGCTCAAACTATCTCCCAGCAGAGGTGTGTATGGAGCAGGAAAGATGGCCAATGGAAGTCAAACATTTATAAGTCACTCTTGTTTATTTCTAGTCTATGAACCTAAAGATTCTAAACAAATTAACTATATGGGGAGCTCCTCTTCCACCTGTTGTACACCTAGGAGTTTCACATATTCAAGTGAAGAGCAAAGACACCCTTTAATAATTCTGATTTAAAAACCCTAAAGTTGCTGTCAAGCCACTTCTACGGAGTGTTACATGAGGCAAACACTTCCAAGAATAAAAGTAAAAAACATACTTTCAACAAACATTGGCTACTGTTGGCAGACAGGGTACTGGGCTGGATGGACCTTTGGTCTGTCCCAGTACGGCCGTTCTTATGTTATGTACTGCTCGTGTGCTGGGAGGGAAAACGAGCAGGAAGGGTTCCACAGGCTGTTCTGAAGAAGAACAAGGCATTCCCATCTCACGGTTGTTTCTAATATAGAAGTAACCCAGGAGGCCAGTTTTGGTATGATGCTGTATTTATAGCTGTAACTAGGGTTGGTCAAAGAAGAGGGAGATATTTTATTCTCACTTAATAAAAGGAGAAAAAAAACCCCGCTAAACTGAAAGTTAGCAGCTTTGGTTAATAAGTTACCTTTTGGTCTCATGTGTATGAGACTACTGTTCTGAGATTGTCCTTATAAACAACTATCAGAAAAATATCCCCTTTGCAGCATTTTTTTGGAGAGGTGGAGTTGGGGGAATAAAGTAGAGGAAGAATTTTCCCTTTGCTGTGTCAAGTAATTTTCTCAGCTATTCACCCAAAAGAACCATCAATGACTTCCTACTGCTGCGACAACCTCTACAGAGGTGTGTATGGGCCATTAGACATTCTAAACCTCGAGTCTGCTGAAAACAGAATATAAAGTTGGTTCTGCAAGTGTACAGGATATTTTGATGAAAGAACCTTTTCAATATTAGTTGAATACTGAAAGAGTGAAAGGAATAACTTCAAACAGCTGCTGGAAGCCAAGATGCTGAACTGAGCAACAATAAATCCAAATGCAACAAATAAAGATCTTAGATACAACTTACTGCTTTTAAGCAAACACAAAGGTAATAAAACAAAATGTCTGGGGGCTGTTTTTAATGTACATTTGCTCTCACCAGACAGGATACTAGATGAAGTGTTTCAGTGATGGAATGCTTTTCAGTTTTTTATTAAGTGGATAAGTTTTTGAGCCATTACAACTCAAATAACAATAGTATGTAAAGCCTGGTTTAAAAACAACAACAAACCATTTCATCCCATGTTCTCTTACCACATTTCACAGGAGCTATCTGCTTTACCATTGAAGATTTCCTTGGAGCCTGTGCGCCTGTATGTTTGCATTTTACGTAATAGTAGGACTGAATTAAAAGCCAACAGAACCAGTGTTCCCTCTAAGCTGCACAGCAGCACAGCCCCACCTCTGCTTAATGAGCCCCATCCACGCAGGGGCTCAGGACTCACACACGGAGTTGACTCTCCGAGACGCGCTGCTCTGTCCTCAGCAAGGAGCTGCTGCTGTCACTGAGGGAGAAGTGCCTCTCCCTCTGCCAGGCAGTTCCATGCACAAGTCCTGAGCCCCTGCCTGGGCAGGGCTCATTAAGTAGGTGAGCCACACAGCTTAGAGGGAACACTGAACAGAACTCAAGTATACCACTTTAAGGTAGGGATACAAAATCCCATTTAAAATGTTAACCGATTAAATGATCTATTTAATTAACTGGCCTGTTGCACTGCACTGAGGGCAGGGTTCCACTGGAGCACCCAGTGCCCACAGTGTGGGGTGGTGGGTCTGGCTGAGTTGGAGCAGCCCCTCTGCCTGTGGCATGCTGAAGGTGGGGGCTGCTCTGGCTAGGCCAGGTGCCAGTTAATGGGTTACCCTGGTAAGCATACTGGTAAGGCAATGTTTGCTGGGTAACTGATTAACAAGTTACTAGGAATGTAAAATCAGGTTTAATTAGTTAACCGGTTAAACATTAAGTTTAACCAGCTGACTGATTAAAAGGGATGGGGGGACCCAGACTGCGCCTTTCCAACTCATTCTGGCCCCACACTGCAACCTGGAAGGGCTGGAACAGCCCTCCACCCACTGCGGGCTGCTCCTTGGGTACTGGTTAACCATTAAAGTCCATAACAGTTACCTTTTTACATCCCTACTTCAAAGTAGATTTCTCCTCAATTCAGGTTTGTAAAACAGTCCCCTTTTCCCAAATTGTGGATTTATCCAAAAATCAGTCTGTCATGGGAGAGGGGGAAAAGATGCAATATTACTTACCTTACAAAGTAGATAAGTCCATTAAGAGTCACAGTTTTTGGTGCAAAAGACCATGGAGGCAGCTGTCCACAGTTCACTAGGGACCAGAGGTCAGTTTCAGGGTCATAGCATTGTATAACCATGGATTCTTTGCCTGCTAGAGAGCCAATAGCAAAGAGTCTCCCACGACAAGATGTGGTAGAACAGTTGTCCATTGGATATGACATAGGTTGCAAAGCCTCCCAGGTGTCTATGGAGTGGTCGTAACGTTCTGTGCTGTCTGAGGCTATAATATACAGCAGTCCATCCAAGACTGTAGAGCTGTGGTATTCTCTTGCTTTCAACATTGGAGACACTTCTGTCCACTCATTCACACTGGAGTTGTATCTCCAGACACAGTCATAAAGTCTTGATCCATCCGATCCTCCTACAGAAGAGAGAGCATTTCAGAAGTAAATACTTTGCAATATATCCCATTGTACATGAGGGGTGTTAAGAAAGATAGAGGAGGGGTTTAATGTAATAATTCAGCCTTTTATTGGGTATTCAAAAATGTTACGACTTTCTAATACTATATTGCTACTTCTCCAGCTTACTAACTACTAAAAGTATTTAGGCACAGGAGGAAACTGGCGATTTGTTTCACAACAATTTCAAGGATAATGGTAACACAACCTCAAATTTTCTCCCTTTCCTATTTACAATCCCCATCATACATCTGACCAGAAAGCTTAAAGCTGTCAAAGGAATACAGAGCAACTTCCAACAACATTTAGCCAGCCAAGATATGGATAAGGATCCAACCAAACACTTCTACAATTGTTGACCTATCAGTGGAGCAATCCTACCATGCGAGCTTCATAAAGCAAAGAACAACCAGAGACACCTGACCCCACTTCACTACTGCTAACCATGCAAAGATCTACTTCTTAGTTTCCCCTTTACATCTCCTCTCCTCTGAGCTACAAGTGTAATATGAAATACAAAACAGTTATCCATTCTTCTCCAGTGACAATAGCTCCTATATGCAAGTACAAGACTCTTGGAAGAAGTCAGCAAACACAAGGTGTGTGACAAAATGCTTGGCATTAGAATTCCAGGTCAATCTCTCTTACATTGTTTTTTAATACTACCATACGTAACTTACTTTTGTTAATATAAGGTTATTCTGTTTTAGCATATCATCATGCTTATAACAAAAAGCATGGCTATGATTTAAGTCAAGTCAGAGATTGTAAGCTTTCTGTTTACTTGGGCCTGGAGTACTCTAAAAGCCTCAGTATAATCACATCTGTTAAGAATGTGAATTTTGAGGACATGGTTATATGGTAAAAGACCTTGGGTAGATGCAGCTATACTGGTAAAAAGGTGTCTCATGCAGTATAGTTTATTTCAGTTTGAGTCCCTTTACACTGGTATAGCCACACCCACCCTGGGACTGAGGAGGGGTGGAGGATTGCTGCTTTATATTGGTATAGCTGAAGCAGCAAACTTGACAAACTGACAAGAGCCAGGAAGTACACTGAAGAAAGAAACAAAACTTTTGTCCTTTAATACCATAAACACAATGCTGTGCCAAGGTCAATGGCTTTAGAAGTCATTTACAGTCTGGAGTATCAGTGGACTTCCTGGCATGTTTCCACCTTGGGTGTACATGGTGTACTTTCTGCTGTGTCCTTTGTTCTTTTCAATACATTCTGGTTTTCCTCACTGTTCTCATCACAGCAAGAATTTCAAAACCATCTGAAGTCAGACTCCTACTCTGTCGTCTTGAGTAGAAGTTACACCAACATGGGTCCTGAAATGCTGTCTACATGCTCACTAGTATTAGTCATCGTGAATCAGCTGCCTGTCTTGAGATCAGCTACTAAATCCATCCCAAAACAAGAAGTAACTTTGGGACAAGGAGTCCCTATTACAAAATGAAAACTTGCTAAATGCTACCAACATCTAAATAGAACTTTAAACATGGTCCATCTGTGAAAAAAATCAAGAACCAATGTAGACAACCTAAACATTTGCACTAAAACGTAAACATTAATGTAACCACAAAGTGCTAGAGTCTCCTGGATGGTGGACTCCATACGTTAAAAATAAAGTGTCCAGGAAGTTCCTTCTCCACTCAGTCAAGAAAGTAATATATAAAGTTGAATACATTCTTATCTTCCGGTTCATGACTGAGTTCCAGGCTTATCATCACTTGAGAATAAATCCGCCCCATGAAGCCAGTTATACCCCTTAACAGCAGAACAACAAAACCATTTCAGTTTTACTCACATACTGCTTTTTAGCCTGTACTTAGAACCAACCACAACATCCTGCGGTCTGTCAAAATAACAACAAATACCTTTACGCTGACTTGTATGCAAGCCTCCAAACAGGACAAAATGTTACTGAACTGTGGGGATGCTGAGGTCCCTTTGAAACAGGCTGTTGGAATGTGTGTCTGCTTATGATGTATGCAACACACTCATTCAACATTTTCAGAGATGCCCAGGAATCATTTCCCCTACCATTTAGTATAGAAGGAGAACAGTTTGAGTCTTTACAACAAACATCCTAATTATGAAAGCACATCTCACTTCAAAGTATCTGTACTCTGCAAACAGGAAAAGCCATGCTTAGCTTATTCTGGGACTAACAGCAAAGAAACGAGGGAACTTTTTATACAAATACTAGCGCTCTGAAAATTCAGGGATTGTATTTCTGGCCTTTTCTAAAGTTTGCCAACGCCACTTGATTGTTAAAACTAAAACCATCCCCCATCCCTTGCCAGACCTGGGCTTCCTCCAGACTAATGCCTAGCTTTGGCCCTCTCCCAGACAATACCCTGCAGTGCATCAGATCCAACGTGTCTTGTCCTTACCAGTCACGTAGATGTCATTGCCTAGTGCTGCTATGCTGTAGCCGCCGCCCAGGTGCTCAGGAAACTCAGCCAGGTAGCGCCAATGCCCCGTGCGTGGGTTGTAACAATCAACAGTGACCAGCTCATCACAATCACGGTCACAGCCGCCAATGAGCACCAGGATCTCTGCGAGGCCGGTGGATGGTCGTGGCCGCATACGAGCACATGGCCCTCGGTCATGCCGGTCATAGCGGGCAGCCTGGAAGTCGCGGGCCTCCCGCAGGAGACGTAGGCAGGGTTGACACCGGGCCACCAAGGGCTCACCTTCCACATGTGCCAGCAGGTAGAAACGGCGCACAAAGGGCAAACGCACATGGGCCAGAAGTTGTGGCAGCAGCGGGGCACGGGCAGCTGGGTCGGCGCGTACCCAACGCAGTGCCAGCTGGAAGGCAGCTTCCTCCTTGGGCACACACAGCTCATCATCCCGCAGGTAGGAGATGAGCCGTGCCAATGGCAGCCGCTCCAACTGTGCACTCAGCTCACCTACGTGGCGCAGCACAAAGCGGTGTGCAGCGGCCGCAAGGGCTGGGCAAGCAAAGGCTTCAGCAAAGTCTTGCATGTCCAACGCGTTGGCCGGCTCCAGCTGCTGGGCCAGCCAAGTGCCACATGCCTCCTTCACAGCTGGAAACTGCAGTAGGTCAGCAGCACGCAGCAGCCGCTCCGCAATGTCGGGGCCCAGCCGTCCCACCCGACCAGTGTAGGCAAAGTCGAGCAAGAGTGCCAGGCACTCCGGATCCACCCCATGTAGCCGTACCCGCTCCGCTCGGGATTCCCGCAGTGACCCGCCGAACATGGCACGGAAGTAGCCAGAAGCTGCGGCCAGCACAGCTCGATGTGCCCCAAACTCACAGCCCCCAGCCACCACCGTCACATCAAGCAGGCTCCGCTCAGAGCGCAGCGCACTCAGACCCCGTAGCAATGCCACGGCATGTGCTGATTCCCCGCCTCCTCCTGGGCTCGGTTCCATGATACGCCTAGGGAAAAGCAACACACAGCAGGTTAGCATAGGGCTTTGAAAGCACACATGGCCCTTATAAGGACCAGAGCCAGCTGTAACCACGTGTGGTTCCCACCCCCAATTCCCTGTCACCGCCTCCTTAACTCCTAGTGGCCCACTGGGGCCAGGCAGCATCCATGGCCAGAGCCCACAGATTACTGTACACCCCTCCCCCCCACATTCATATCAGGGACAGCTGTTCTAGTTTATAATATTCCTGTCAAAAGGGGAAAGGGGCCTCCCTAACTGATGCTAACCCAGCAGGAACTCAGCTTATACAGGGCTCTATAGAAATAACAGGGATTCGGCAAGCTTTCATCTGTGGTGCAGGGATTGCTTCTGAATAACTGCTTTGTCCTCCCAAAAGCAATTAGCAGAACATCACAATTCAAAATCAAGGCATGTGAAAAAACCTGTTCTGATTTTTTAAAATGTTGAAGACATTCAAGGTTGTTTGAAAACAGGTCTGGTGTATAGTTTTCAGTTCATCCACATTCATGATCTCAATTTGTTACAGTACAAACTTGCTGAGGAAGAAAGGTTAGCAGGATAAATGCACAGCACATTCATTTATCACTGTTCTACTAGCCTTTCTAGGTTTTACATATATGCTTTGCCTGAATGCATCTAAAGTCTTTGCCTCTTCATTCTGATCCGTCCCACTACCTAAAGACATTTTTGGGGACTGGTTATTACTGTCAGAATTTAGTAAAAGAAAGAAACTAACGTTACCGTAATTAATAGTTATTTAAATGGACACTGAAAACAAATGGAATGTTACTGAAGAAATAAGTGATGGAATTTCTTATTCCACTCAGAGAGAGAGAATCTGCACTTGCAAAACACTGTAGTCTACAAAACTGATTATTTTACTTTAGGTCACAAAATGTACATGTTGCAAAGAATCTCAATTTCAGACCAGAGTTTCTCACTCCCCCCACCCCGTGGGGGGGACTATATTTCAAGTTGTCATGACAGGGTATTGGGAAAAAAATTTCCAATAATCATGCCTCAGATTAACCTCATTGGCTACGATACTGCCGCTGCGCAAAGCAATACAACAGGTCAGCCCATACTGTTTCAGTTGCCTTTACAAGCACTGTGACACAAATCATACAAGCTGTAAATATTTTAAAAGAATCAGTAAAGACTGCTATTTGCATGCCTCCAATAATAGCAATCCCATTACTTGGCAAACATTTAATAAAATACAGAAAGTCAAGCTTGAGCAATCAAAATATATTACTCATCAGCAAATACATTTGTTTTCTCATTTCCAGCCTTCAAATCTTGCATTTCCCACTTGGAGATCTCTGACAATCCAAGTAAGAGAGCTTTTTGAATGCTCGGTTGAAGTTTTAAAAATGGGATAATTATATAGTCTTCAGAAATAAAATAAAATAAAGAGTACTTTATGCATCCCACTAATTGCACTATAAATGTATGTTATTAAAATGCTTTGCTAGATTCATTCTGCAGGACAAGTATTTTCCCTGAAATGCAACAAAATTAAACCTTTAAATGCCTGATTTCTTTGCATACTCCACAAACGCTCACTGCAGTCAGGGAAGCGAGTAGTTCTGTTCACACCAAAAACTCATTGGCAAGGACTATTGTACACATGCAAGAACTAAAATAACCCATAGGGAGTTAGTGTCTTTCACGAAAAGCAATGCATGGTCTTCATGGGATTAAAGGAGCAAAAGTCCAGGCTAGCTGCCTTGGGATGGTATAGCAGTAGCTCCTTGTTCTGGCTTTAGCACCCATAACATACCCCTTACCGTGGTGTCCAACCAGTTCTGAAGCAGTAGCTACTATAGTGGCTACTGCTATAGCGAATTAACCAAACTCGACCGGCTAAATAGCCCATTGTTCAAGCCAACTAGCCACGCTCAACTGGCCAAATAGCCACATGTGGCTAGCGTGCTGGACATGGCAGCCCTAACGGGTATCTACTGTGGGACATTAACAAATAATAATTACAGCCACAGAGCAAAATGTCTCCACAAATGAAGTCCCTCATTGCAAGAATTCTAATGTAGAACTACATTAATATGTGTACTACATAGCCAGGAACAACATAAAGAACGGAAGAAAAAAAAAGTTAAGCAAAGAGAAGCTATCCTGGAATCAGGAAAACTGAATAAACTGAACAGCATTTAAAACATTCCTACCTACATTCTTCAAATGTGGAGACGTAGCAAGATGAATTACGTAATGTGCTATTAAACTACTGCTCAGCATTTTTTACACTTCAGTCTCATAATAGATATTTTAGCAAGAATTCAGATTTAAAGTTTGTAAGAATAAGACTGAATCAGATTTGGGTTCTATGTTGACAGAGCACAGTCAGAATTGATTTAAATCAAAGTTTAAATCACAGATTTTAATCATGCTTTAGATAAAGAAGGAGAAAACCTTGGTTTAAAATTTTAATCTTGTTTTGCACTTGTACATTTTCTTAATGAAAAGTTGATTAATTGCATGGTAACCAATTATGTAACACATGGGTCTCGCCCTATATATAACCTTTACCCTATGGCTGCATCTAGACTGGCAAGTTTTTGAGCAAAAGCGGCTGCTTTTGCGCAAAACTTGCCAGCTGTCTACACTGGCCGCTTGAATTTGCGCAAGAGCACTGACTTTGTAATGTACAAAATCAGTGCTTCTTGCACAAATACAATGACGCTCCCGCTCGGGCAAAAGCCCTCTTGCGCAAATGCTTTTGCGCAAGAGGGCCAGTGTAGACAACCCAGAACCGTTTTGTGCAAAAAGCCCTGATGGCTAAAATGGCGGCTAAAATGGCGACTGGGGCTTTCTTGCGCAAAACCACATCTAGATTGGCACGAATGCTTTTGCACAAAAGCATCCATGCCAATCTAGACGCTCTTTTCCGCAAATACTTTTAATGGAAAAACTTTTCCATTAAAAGCATTTGCGGAAAATCATGCCAGTCTAGACACAGCCTATGTGTATACACATTTATTAAGGAATTATGTAATTTAACACATTTATTTTGATTAATGTTTGCATTTTTGTATTGTGTTAAATGGTGAATGATGCAATGCCTATTTACCAGATTATTTTAATATACATGTCAAGCTCAAATTGGATGGAATTACATGTAAAATGCATAAAAATGTTTTAAAATTGAAAGATAAATAAAACTAGCTTAAAGTATTAGATATATGAGGACAAAAGTAAGTATCAAAATATGTTTGCCATTTAAAAATACAGATGTTTTTGTTTAGTCAGTTATTTAATTCAAACTGATCTTTTCTAGTAACATTTGTGGATCTGGGCCCATCTCCTTTCAAATTTTAGATCTCATCCTCCCATACCTTATTTTTAAACATATATTGGAAGAGGAAAAGAAGTTTTACTGATTTTTCAGCTTGCAGTCACCCTCTCAATTTTCAAAGACCTAATGACTCTATTGAATTAACTGAAAACAAAATATTCTTTCTGTAACTGCAGAAGAAGCTACTATTAAAAGAGGTGGTTTAGCACTTAAAATCAGGTTCCAGATGTCCACTAGTTCAGTAGTTTGATTTTTTAAAAACTTTGGCAACACGTGTACCAACTAATTTTTATTAAAATTGAATGTAATCAATTAATAGATCATAGAATCATGGGACTGGAAGAGACCTCAGGAGGTCATCAAGTTCAGCCCCCTGCCCAAAGCAGGAAACTAAATCAACGCAGCCAGGGCTTTGTCAAGCTGAGACGTAAAAACCTCTAGGGATGGAGATTCCACCACCTCCCTACGGAACCCATACCAGTGCTTCCCCACCCTCTAGGGAAATCGTTTTTCCTAATATCCAACCTAGACCTCCCCCACTGCAACTTGAGACCATTGCTCCTTGTTCCGCCCTCTGTCACTACTGTGAACAGCCTTTCTCCATCCTCTTTGGAACCTCCATTCAGGAAGCTGAAGACTGCTATTAAATCCCCCCTCATTCTTCTCTTCGGCAGACTAAATAAGCCCAAATCCCTCAGCCTCTCTAATCATTTTGGTTGCCCTCTGCTGGACCCTCTCCAATGCATCCACATCCTTTCTAAATTGGGGGGGAGGGGGGAGCCAAAACTGGATGCAATACTCCAGATATGGCCTCACCAGAACCGAATAAAGGGGAATCACTTCTCTAGATCTGCTGTCAATGCTCCTCCTAATGCACCCTAATATTCCATTCGCCTTCATGGCTACAAGGGCACACTGTTGACTCCTATCCAGCTCTTATCCACTATAATCCCCAGATCCTTTTCCGCCCAACTGCTACTTAGCTAGTCAGTCCCCAGCCTGTAACAATGCTTGGGATTCTTCCGATCCAAGTGCAGAATTCTACACTTGTCCTTGTTGAACCTCATCAGATTTCTTTTAGCCCAATCCTCTAATCTGTCTAAGTCACTCTGGATCCTATCCCTGCCCTCTAGCGTATCTACCTCTCCCCCTAGCTTAGTGTCATCTGCAAACTTTCTGAGGGTGCAATCCATCCCCTCCTCAGGTCATTAATAAAGATGAACACAACTGGCCTAGAACCAATCCTTGGGGCACTCTGCTAGAAAGCGACTGTCAACCTGACATCAAGCCATTGATCACTACCGCTGGGCCCGGCCTTCTAGCCATCTTTCTATCCATCTTACAGTTCGTTTATCCAATCCCTACTTCCTTAACTTGCTGGCAAGAATATTGTGGGAGACCATATCAAAAGCTTTGCTAAAGTCAAGGTATATCACATCCACTGACTTTCCCACGTCCACAGAGCCAATTACCTCATCATAGAAGCTAATCAGATTGGTCAGGCACGACTTGCCCTTGGTGAATCCAAGCTGACTATTCCTGATCACTTTCCCCTCTTCCAAGTGCTTCAAAATGGATTCCTTGAGGATCCCCTCCATGATTTTTCTGGGGACTGAGGTAAGGCTGACTGGTCTGTAGTTCCCTGGATTGACCTTCTTCCTTGTTTTAAAGATGGGCCCTCCATTTGCCTTTTTCCAATCATCCGAGATCTCTCCCGATCTCCATGAGTTTTCAAAGATAATGGCCAAAGGCTCCTCAATGACATTTGCCAACTCCCTCAGTACCCTCGAATGCATTAAATCCAGATCCATGGATTTGTGTATGTCTAGCTCTTCTAAATAGTTCTTAACTTGTTCTTTCTCCACCAAGGGCTGTCCACCTCTTTCCCATACTGTGTTGCCTGCTGCAGTAGTGTGGGAGCTGACCTTGTCTATGAACACATAGTCAAAGAAAGCATTGAGTTCTTCAGCTTTTCCCACGTCATCTGTCACTAGGTTACCTCCCTCATCCAGTAAGGACCCCACAACCTCTCTGATCACCCTCTTATTCTACATGCCTGTAGAAACCTTTCTTGTTACCCTTCACATCCCTTGCTAGCTGCAATTCCAGTTGTGCTTTAACCTTCCTGATTACTCCCCAGCATTCTTGAGCAACATATTTATACTCTTCCCTAGTCACCTGTCCAAGTTTCCATTTCTTGTAAGCTTCCTTTTTGTGTTTAAATGATGTTAGTACATTTAGACTTAACACATATTGACAATTTCAATTTAATCTTAAATAATTTATTTTTAAAATATGTATTTAAAATGTAAACAAATCTGATTCAAATGAATTGAAATTTTTTAAAGATCACTGATATTTCCACTCTGAGAAAACATGATAATTTTTATAAATACCATTACCTATTCCTGCAGCCATACCATCTCAGACTGGTATTTTGTCAGACATGACAGTTAAGCAGTATTAGGCCTGGTCAATATTTGCATGGGAGACCACCATTTGCATCCAAAACAGAAATCCAAGGGATGACAGAAGTGACATGGGTGCCCTAAGACTCATAGTTCATCCCTCTGAGTTAGTGGCCAGGGTCTAAGCACTATGCCTCTCTGGGCTCACAGTTTCACAGGTCCAATCTCAAGCCCAAAAACCCTGACCAATTTTAGTCACATAAGACCTGTGCATTTTTGCACAAGTTGAAGTGTTAAGGTTAAGGTCCTGGCTAAATTCTAATTTTTAATATTTACATTGTCTTTTAAAATGCTCCCATGTGTATTACATTTGTTTTTTTCTTTAATAAGAAAATTCAGCCGTCTTAATGGCTGTTGCATTTCACTCTGGCAAGTTAAGTGATCTCTGTTCACAGTAAATCTAAATAATCTTGGGATCTTTCTGGATACAAGTATCCTATATAATGTAAATATATAGCTTATAGGATGCAAGAGTAAGTAGGATTCATTTAAAGAAACAAATATTTTAATACTAATTTATTAGTACATTAAAGAATTGAAATACAGCAAAAAACAGAAAATAATTTAAACAAGAAGGAAAGGTAAGTTCCTACAAATACTAGACAGTGCAATTTAAGATACAAATAATAATAAGACCCTGCTTACATAGACACCCTAACTGAGATCAGGTCCACATTATGCAAAGCACTATATGAGCAAAGGATAAGTGGTTTCTGTCCTGAACAGTTTACCATGTAATAGAAAAGATAAAGGATGGAGAGGGGAGGGGTATCATGTACAAGCAAAGTAAACATATTCTGCAAACATTATGTTAGCACCTCAAGAAGCAGAGGAAGTTCCTGTGAAGCAGTGGTCCCCAACACGGTGCCCGTGGGCTCCATGCACCCATCAAGTGCTCGGGGCTGGCCCCGCCCCAGGCACGTGGCGCATGTGTGGTGCTGGCCCCAGGTGCGCTACGCATACGCGGCGCCAGCCCCAGCCTCATGGGAAAATTGGCTTCCTGCGCCGCAGGTGCAGGGCGCATGGGGAGTGCCGGCCCTGGGTGCGCGGCGAATTGGCTGCCTGCGCCCCGGGCGCGCGGCGCATGGGGAACGCTGGCCCTGGGTGTGCGGTGAATTGGCTTCCTGCGCCCCGGGCACGCAGCTATGGGAGGAGGCGGGGTCACATCCTCATGTGATCCCGCCCTTCACCCACCACCAGAGAAACAGAGGGCAGGGACACCATTCCTTCCCACACTCTGGCTAATAGCCATTGATGGACCTAACCTCCATGAATCTATCTAGCTCTTTTTTGAACCCTGTTAAAGTTCTAGCCTTCACCGCATCCTCTGGCAAGGAGTTCCACAGGCTGACTATGCACTGAGTGAAGAAAACTTTCTTTCGTTTGTTTAAAACCTGCTGCCTATTAATTTCATTTGGTGATCCCTAGTTCTTATATTGTGGGCGTAAGAAAATAACTTTTCCTTATTCACTTTTTCCACACCAGTCATGATTTTATAGACCTCCATCATATCCCCCCCTTAGTCTCCTTTTTTCTAAGCTGAAAAGTCCAAGTCTTTTTAATCTCTCTTCACATGGGACCTGTTCCAAACCCCTAATTGTTTTTGTTGCCCTTTTCTGAGCGTTTTCCAATGCCAGTATATCTTTTTTGAGATGAGGTGACCACATCTGTACACAGTATTCAAGATGTGGGTGTACCATGCTTTTATAGAGTGGCAATAAGGTATTTTCTGTCTTAGTCTCTATCCCTTTTTTAATGATTCCTAACATTCTATTTGCTTTCTTGACTGCCCCTACAAACTGAGTGTGCAAAACAGCAAAAACATTATAAAATAAAACTCTCAGTACTGACCTAATCCCAAAGAACTAGAAAAATAAAAATGAACCAATAAGACAAGACATCTTACAGAGTTACATAAAACAGATACGCTGATGGTGCTTTCTGGAAGAAACTGAACCCTACTGAAGAAAAGCAGTAGAATTGCTAAATGGGCTAGCCTGGAAAAGTAATGCATTGTCCAAGAGGAAAGCGTGATGTTTCCGAGGAGACATGGACTGAGTGTCTGTAATATTTAACAAACAGCAATTTTGTTTCTTAAAATAAGTTGTTACATATAATTTTGTTTATATCTTCCTCTAGTGATTCGCAGTTTACTCTAGCACCTTAATACATAAAACAAAGAAAACCAGCAATGTAACCCTTGTTGTATAGCAATAGCAGATATATTTTCCAGAGCTGTACAAATTCATACACATATGATCACTGTTGTTTGCCTAAGTTCTGTTCCAGGGGGAATCATCTTTCCTCCTCTCCTTGCCCCAAAAGGGAGAAGGGAATTCAGCCTTTATGGTTCATTCAATTATTGACCTCTCTGCACACATTGCCAAGGGAGAGACCAATTACTAATCGTGTTTTTTTTAATCTTGACGTCCACACTAGGAACATCATTGTAAATCCTCCCTCCACCCCTCTTTTTCAGACCATCATATAGACATCCAGTGTGACCTGCTTTCAATTACTAACTCAGCTTAGAAAACATAATTTCAGGTGTAAGATACTATCTGCTCTGAATCCTGAATTGTTAGAGAACAAACCTTGATTAACAGAGCTGTAAGAAAAGCTGACAGTAGCAATAAACCCAAGCTGATGACGCTAAATTTAGAATGTAATGACACAGTTTATGAAGACCAGTAGCATAAACATTTGCACCTAAAGTAATGTACAAAGTTAAGCTCCTAGTTAGACTGCTATACTTGTGATATGGCTAGGGTCACAGTGTCTCTCCAATCAGGGGAGCATAGTCAGTGTACTAAGGGTCTTTCACTTTCTTGTTGTTGCAAATAATGTGTTTCTTTTAAAAATAAGTAGGTTTTCATCAGGACTGAAAAGGAATCAGTTCCCATTTATAAACAAATATTAGGATATTTGTCACATCTCATTTCTAAATTATTTTTCACAAGTGCTTTGGCATGAGAGTGGATTCTTCACCAATGCCTGTACACTGCTACGGAGCAGCACTCAAGTTGCTCACAATGCCTCCCTTTCCTCCTTGATAAGCTCACCTATTACTTACTGGCGGCTTAGGATGTGATGGCCTAAATTCTAAGGCAACGCAACTAACTATGCAGGTAAACAGGAAAAAAGGCAATAGTGCTCCTTGCCTATAAATGGACTGGACACAGTGCTATGAGCAACAGCGTTCCCAGCTCTGAAATAGGTGCCAATACGCTACTTTCCCAGGCAGGCTGTGGCAAGGCAGCTCGCAGTCGGGAATGTAGAGTGCAGCCCGCTACAATCGGGGGGGCTCTTCGGAATCTCACGTACAAACCTGCATGATACATGCAGCACGAGTCAGTGCCCACCGCCTACTGATATGGCCGCTCCCACCACGCCAACAGGGTCCGCGCGCTCTTAGGGAAGCGCCGGAGAGATCTCGAGTTAGCCCGTCGGAGGGGCAAGCGCGCGCCCCGCGCCCCGACCGGGAGAAAACAGCCGCAGCGCGGGGCGGAGGCGCCGTTCCCCGGCAGCGCTCGGGCCCGCCTCGCGCCCTTTGGGCTCTGGGCCGCTCTCCTGCGGCTAGACAGGGCGCGACACTCGTGCCCGCGACCCGCGCCGGGCTGAGGCCGGGCAGGGGGCTCTGCGCGCGGAGAGCCCGGGGGTCCCGCTCCCGGGAGGGGCTGCTTTCCTCACGGACCCCGCCGGGCGACAGGGCCCCGATCCGCGAGGGCGCGCGCTTACCTCAGGCCCAGGCCCAGGGGAGGAGCCGCCGCGAGGCCCCGCGCAGCCGGCGCCCGAGGCACAAGAGAGCCGCGCGTAGCGCGCCGCCGCCGGGCCTGAGGGGCGCGCTAGGCATGCCGGGCGCTGTAGTTCTCCCCGGGACTACGGCTCCCGGCAGCCCCCGCGCCCCGTCCCGCCCGAGCCGCTCGCGGGGACAGAGAACTACAGCTCCCGGCAGCCCCTCTGCCTCACGCGGCCCCGCCCCCTGCTCGCCTCCCTCCCGCCGGTACCGGGCGGTTCGCGGCTCGGCGCTGCCAGGCGAGATCGCGCTGATTGGTCGGGATCGGGCCCGCCTGCGCTGGGACATGGACCCCGAGCCCTGCGCCTCCCCCTTCCCCCCTGAGGTGAGCCCGGGGGCCGGGAC
>JANRFK010003894.1:1481696-1511463 GCA_030068395.1 Apalone spinifera | reverse complement strand
TTCTCCCCCCCCCCCCACTTGCTGCCTCTATATCAGAGGCAGCAAGCAGGGGGGAAGCAGGAGCTGGTGCTGGGGGGGAGCCTGCTTCAAAGGCACCGCCGCCACAGTGTGGGGAGGGGGCAGAGGAGGCAGAAGCACAGCAGCTCTGCCTTAAATGTAGTTAGAGCCCAGAGGCTCTCAGTACATTGAAAAGGTGGAGGCACAGCGGGGACGGCTCAGTCCCAGATCACGCTGCCCCAGGGAGCTACCCCCAATGCAGCTCTGCAGTTAAAATGCAGCAGGAGCCAGGCTGCTGGAAATGCCATCGACTATTCGAATAGCTGATTAATCGCAATTTTACAGCCCTACCTTGTATCAGAGGCAGCAGCACAGGATGGCAGGGGCGGCCCGGGAGTAGGGCTGGAGCACACAGGGACCATCGAATAGTCATGCAAGCACAAAAAATCCGTGCGGTTCCATGACTATTCAATTACCCGCCTGCGGGTGGCTGCTGGAGGGACATTTCTAACTCTCACAGGAGCAGCAAGGAAACGTGGTAGGTCTCTAGCCCTGACACTGCTTGCGCGCTCTAAACACACCTACGGCAACGTGCTGGCCTGCTCAGAGCGGCTTTGCTGTGTCCATGGGCGCAGGCGTTTGCAGCTCTGTTTGCTGAGAGGTCGGCTGCTGAGCAGAGGTCTCACAGCCTCTGCTGCTGGATCTCAGAGCCAAGGGCTGCTGTTCAATGCGCTCCGCAAGAGGGGGGCAGAAAAGCTGATCTGAGCAGACACACGTTTTAGGGTGCGCCGACCAGAGAGCTTCCCTTGAAGCGCTTCTGCTTCTTCCCGCTAGATGGAGGACAGGAGGGGGAGGGGACGACTTCCTGGGAATCAGCGGTGACACCACCATGTCCACCAGCTGGCTGAAGGGACTAAGGTAGCACAAACCACGCCCCAAGAAGTGAAACGGTCTCCTGGGGAGGAAGCTGCTGCCCTGCTCTCCCTGCCTCCAGCACATTGTGAGCTCGCTCCTTCAGCACCAGCCATCAGCTCGGGACGGAGGCAGCCAAGTGACGAGCTAATCCACAACCCCCCCCCCGATTCCCGCCGGACGTCCCTGACAGGCAGGAATGGCTGCTCCGCCGCGAGCGCTCAGGGACAGCTCTTTCCACGCCCCGAGAGCCGTACCTGCAAGGCCACGGTGAAGTGGCTGGTTTTGGTGTCCCGGACGATGCTCGTGTTCATGGCTGACTGGATGCCCCATCGCCACTGTAAATAGCCCATCGTGTTCTTGTCCAGGTTCCGTGCCAGGACAGTGGTGAGGCCTGGTCGGATCCCGCGGGAGGAAAACTGCAGCGCACAGTTCGTGGTGATGAAGCTAGAAGAACCAAAGAGCAGCCGTGGTAAGAACAGACTCTCCAGAGGGCCTCAGACGTTCCGCTCCCAGGAGACGCGAGTCGCATGCTCTGACGCTCGCTGCCCCGGCTCCAGGGCCGCAAGCAGTTCGCGCGCTGGACGCTGGCAGGGAGCCAGCCCAGCAGGAGCGCACTCACTGCCCAGGAGCCTGCCCACCCCATGCTGCCCAACAAGCGTGGACTCGGGTCTGCTATGGAGGACTCCTGCTGCTGCCCAGCAGCTCCCCAACGCTGGCAATAAGCTGTGGAGGGGTCCACATCACAACCTGGCCTGAGAATGGGAGGCCTGAAAACCAGAAGGGCTCAAAGCCGTGATGGGCAACCTAGGCGGGCGAGTGCCGCACAAGTGACCCTCCTTCGACAGTGCCCCGGGACAGGGCCGTGCTGCCCTGCGCTGGTGTCCCTGGAGTTCGCGGGGGGGGCCGCCGGCACCGTCGCTGCGCTGTGACTGGACGCCGAGGGAGCGCCCGGCTCTCACCGCCAGTGCTGCCCCCCTGCACCCGCGTGTCTCTACGTGTGTCACTTCAGTAACAGTAGGAAAAAACGATGAAGACAGAAACCAGCAGAATGTGGCCACCCAGCGCATGGGCAACGGCCAACAAAACGCCTCGTGGGCCGCAGCTTGCCCACCACTGGCTCAAAGGGAAGGAGACGGCATCAGGCAGAAAGAGGCTCCAGTACACAAATGCAGTCAGCATCCAGCTTGTACTTTTCTGCACAAATGAATGGCTCTAACCAGCTGCAAATCGCCTCCCAGCGGAGGGCAAACCTTGTGTTACTTCTCCAGTCGGTGACACAGCGCTGTCAGCCCCTCTCCTGGACGGCGAATCCCAAAAGACCCCTGGACACAGAGGCCAGGACTCTGGAGAAGGTCACTGGGCGCTGCTTCTGCACAGCATCACGAGGCTTGTGACCGATCTCCTGAGCTTCGCTCCCTCACTCTGCAGAAAGCCGTTCCTGGAATGTACAGCTTAACAATATGTCCCAAGGCAGCCTCCACTTGGAGTTCTTCCTCTGAAACCCCAAGGCATCTGGCTGGTCTACTTTCCTCCCTCCCCCCTAATTAAGGGGCGATGTCGTGCACTGATCTTGTTCCCTTCTTGGATGCCAGTACCAGACCGTCT
This sequence comes from Apalone spinifera, assembly GCA_030068395.1. Taxonomy (NCBI): domain Eukaryota; kingdom Metazoa; phylum Chordata; order Testudines; family Trionychidae; genus Apalone; species Apalone spinifera. The sequence continues at coordinate 1,508,946 of JANRFK010003894.1, read as the reverse complement.
CCCTGACCCTGTGAAAGGGGGAAACCAATTCTCCTTGTGTTCCCCGAGTATCCCAACAGGAGCTACTGCCCCTTCTCACAGGTGGGAAAGGGGGACTGAGCCATGTCTGCGGGCTCACTTAGAAAATGAGCAAACTGCTTCCTCCAAACACCCTGCTGGTGACAGCATGGAACAGTGGTTCGTGTGACAGGCAGGCACCGGCGCCTTCTGGCCTAGTCTCTCTTGTTCTCTTGCTCAACAAAAGCAAAGGAGGAATTGAATTCAAGCGTTTAAAGCTTTGCTCTCAGAGCGGACTACTTCCCTACAAATCCTGCCCGAGACGAAGCTGCCTTCTTGGCCACATGCTCCTGCTGATCACAAGCCAGAAATGTAGGAGTTGCTTACGAAAGTGGTTTCCAAGGTGAAAGACGTGCCTGCTTCTGGCTACAACAGGGCACATGACCCTTAGGAAGCTGAAGCCGTGTACATAAAGCCTCCCATGCCGCATCAAACGGAGACCGGAACAGCACCCGTCCCCTCAGCCACCCATCCCTAACGCAGTAACCACCATCACCAAAGAGCAGGGACAGTTGTCAAAGAGCACTCTTCGCTCCCTCCATTAACACTGGGATCAGCTCCTGGGTTCTGTAACAAATACTGCGCTCAAGGGCATTGCATGGACATGGGGGGGGGGGAAGTAGTTTTGAGATAAAGTAACATTTGCTCCCTTCACTTTGTGTGCGTATGCTTGAGTGGTTGGTTTTGGGTTTTCTTGCTAGGACTAAAGATACCATTGTCAAGGAGTCACCTCCCTGTCTGGTTTCTTCATCTGCTTGACTCTGGACCACACGCAGACTCCTGTGTTTAGGAGATCACAATCGATCACAATTGATTGTGAGGGCATAAATCTAGCAGGGTGACCTTATTACAAGAGCAAATATGGAAAGGGCCTCTCCCTGTTCAACCTGCAGAGCAGAATTAAAATGCACGGTACCAGCAACCAACGAAACTAAATCGAAGCACACGCCCTCGCATGCAAGTCCTCAGCAAGGATGAAATGTGGTCTGCCATGTTCGATGTGATAAACGAATCCCCACGAACCCAAAAGGGCACCGACAGGGCAGTAAAGGAGACGCTGTTTCTCATATTTACCATCTTGGCGTAAGGTTACGAAATATCTTCAGCCCAAACAGAGGTCCCTGAAGGTCTCCAGCTCCAAATTCTAACTGTTTAAATAGAAGAGACAAAGTGAGAAGGCACCATCTTTCCCATCTGGGCGTCTCGTCTGTGTACTGTTGCTGTACCCTAGGGCAGGGCTGGGGAACCTTTTTGGGGTAAGGGGCCATTGACCCACAGAAAAATTAGTCAGGGGTTGCACATAAGTGAGGGAAAAAAAAAAACCCCACACTCCTCATCAGCATGGACTCCCCCGGTGCTGGGGGGAGCCCCGAGCCTCAGGGGCCAGATCCAGGCAAGCCGGGGGCTGCATTCAGCCCCCGGGCCTTAGGTTCCCCACCCATGCCCTAGAGGATGCATTCAATACCCCAACCTAGCCTAAGTCATTTCTGTCTGTCCACGTTAGCAGTCTGTCTTTTCTCCCAGCGCTGCATACAGGAGCACAAAGGGTCTCTCTGCGTACACTCCCAATGACTAGAGAAAAAAGTCTGTCAACCACCGTCAGAGTATCGTCATCGGAGCACTGCCGACTGTGGTCCGAGACGATGTGACAACACGCAATCCTTTGGCCCCGAGAGGATGCCTTTCTTTGTTCAATTAGCCCCCCCCCCCCAGTTCACAGGTTAGAGATGTTCTACTCCTGTGACTATGACCTTCGCCTCGCGGATCCCCTGAACTGCGGGTGGATGGGGATCTCTGCTGCCCAGGCCAGACTGGAATAGGGGATTGAGAACTGGAGACCCCCGTCACATCTAATCTGGAGGTTCTCAGAGACGCCTCCTTGCAGTCCTTAGCAGCAGAGTCTCTACTGCTGCGCTGTAGGGTTGGTGCATGACAAAATACTGTAAAACAACATTTGGATCCTGGAGGAAGCTGCATTTTAGTGATTCTGTAGCTTGGCTTAAATATTTGTAAGTATTTCCTTTGGGACCACTTTGGGTTATCCAATACTATTGCTACATGCTCATATGGGCACAATCTGCACTGAAACCAAGAAACTGGGAACGTTGTGTGTCATTTTAGATAATGATCCAATATCCTGATGTAGCCTCCATCCTCAATAAAGTGTGGCAAAAATCTAGACTGTATGCTATCTGAAGCCAGCCAACCCAGCCCTAGGGTTTGACACTTCCAAAATACTCCATGCATCTTCTTAAGGCCTCCACTCAGATGTCCCCCGAAACTCACAATATGTACACCCTGCCTCACCCAAACTGCTCAAGCCAGTTACACTGAGCTCGGTATACCTTTGCCCCTCCAGTGTTCCTTCCCAAGCAGGGGAGAAGTAAATGTACATTATTACTCACAGCTAGTGCTTCGCTTGGTCTTCGAGCTGTACAAACTAACTCAACCCTGCAGCTATTTTTATCATTCTTGACTGGAATCCAGTTGGTTTTCCCTATAGCTTTGTGCAAGCAACCAAGCCTAAATCTGAAAGATGCCGATGGTCCCAATGGCAGGATGCTGTTCACAAGCCCCAGGGAGGCAAGCTTCTGTAGGCTTTGTGCACTAGAGTGACTGCTGATAATGCTCGTCAGGCTGGTATGGCAGCATAATGGTTAAGAAAAATGCAATTAGAAAGATGCAATGCTTCCCTCTCCCCTTATTTCTTTGGGGAAAAGTACAAATTAAAAAAGAGAGACAGACCCAACGCCTGACCAAACACGAAGAGGACTTAAGAGAAGAAAAACAACTATTAAGGCTTCTAGCACTTTCCTTTATGTCATTTTATCAAGAGCAAAGACAGGACACGCCAGACTACCACTGCAAACCAGGTTGGCAAGCTCCTGTGAGTAGCCACTCTGGGCCCTAAATAACCAATCAACCAAGATTTCTCAAACTCCGGCACGGTTTCTTCATTTTGGTTCGCCAAACACTGTAGAAATGGCGATAAACACCTGATACAACTGGCTAAGAATAAAACTCGGTTGAAGTTCCTACCTCTCCCCATCCCTTGGCTGAGGTCACCCGTCTAAGAGCAAAGTTAATCGATCCGCCTCCATTCCCATTCTGGGTGGAGAGGCTACCAGAGAGTATCGCTGTGTCTGTGGCAGTCAGTGGAGCCTGGAAGAGAAATGTATTGTTATTGGATTAACCTGAGGGATGAGCAACCTCAGTTACAAAAACACAATGAACACACTGCATGGACATAGTCAAAACTGTGGATGATCGGAGAATGCGTAGGCACAGAGGGCCACGTAATTATCCTATCAGTGTCAACATGCTCCCACCTCCTGTTCCTGGGTCTTAGTGTGGGTGAACACACGCAGTTCAAAATTCTATAGTTCAGCTTCACAAAGCAAGAGGGCAGCCTAAAGACAAGCGCCATCGACAGCACAACCCACCTTATTGGACATTTATGCAAATACACTTATGACCCTACGCCTTGGGCTGCAATCCTGTTAGATCTCATAAGTTACACAGGGTCACATTGGATTAATCCCTCAGCGGGAGACCTTTAAAGAGCATCTGAGTGCAGCAGCAGGTAACATGCTAATTCAGTATGGGGCACACGTCCCATGGGTCACACTGAACCAACGTGCCAGTGTTGTTCTTCCCAGGCCAGAAGTGAAACAAAAGTCTTTGACCGCTCATGCTCACTGAAGTGCCATCTGCTGCTTTGGACGTGGGCTCCCATGCCTTCAGGAAGTGCCAGGCACATTAACAAGCTCTAGAAATCCAGTTTCAGGTGAAAGCAGTTGTGAGCCTACTGGGTATTAATTCCAAGGAGAGTGGGGAGGAAGGGACCCACACTGGAGCATTCTTAAATACAAAGCCCAGTGTTTGTCCTTGGAATCTGGGTTTACATCTTAAACATTGCTTTGCAGTCAGTCTATCCTCGCTAAGGAAACTTGCTGGGAGTGGGGGCAGAGCCTTCTAGAATGCAAACTGGAGCCAAAACTCTGGCATTTGAATCCTCAAAAACGTAGGTCGTCACATCAACGCATGGCCCAGTTGTATCCATCTCCCCGCCCCACTCCCCTAAAGCTGGAAACCACAGATCAAGAAAACCCCCCGAGCAGCGTTCCAGGTGCTGTGGACTTCTTTCTGTGCCTCACTGACTCAGAGCCTTCCTCGCACTCGGCGTGCTCTTCGTTGCACTTTACCTCGATGGACTGGGATATGTGCATTTTGTTAATTTCAATCTGGGGAAAGCTGCTCCCTGGCACGTCTTCATATTCTTCATCATAACGATCGAAGAGGTCAGTGGCATCTATTCCCACACTAATGGTGCCCTGGGGAGAGACAAGCAAAACAAGTTCTTAGCACTAACATCTTCAGTTCACATAGGCTGAACTGCTCCTCCTCTGGATCTTACAGCATTATTCCACCCTAAAATACTTTCTCACCCTTCTGCTGTAGGAAAAGGTTCCCTCAAGGAAACGGCAAAGGGTTGTCACAGGCACAAAGCAAACCGACTGGACAGCAGACTGGAGAGCTCACCGTGTTTCTTACAACAATAGCAGCAAAACGTCGATTGAAGCAGCTACAGAGCAGTGGGCAGAACATTTTCAGACAGAGGAGGGATATTTATTCCCTCGGAACTGATCATGTTCGGCCATTCTGTAAAGCCAACCAACCGAATTTGTAATTAACCTTCTCAATGAATCGGAGCTAGATGTTCGCCTCCTCTTATCCGAAACAATCGACATTTGAACCAAGGTATCACTGCCCACAGAAGTCACATGCTGTTGGTTCTGTTCCCTGATTGGGTGAGCCTGATCCCTGTCATCAGTAGGAGTGCTTGAAGATGACAACATTTTAGAATAGAGTTAGAGGTGTTAACCCTTCTCCCCTCCAGGTCACACTCAGGCCTTGCCACTGCTATGGCATTCCTACAAGTAATTGTGCCACGAGTCCCACAGTGGTTAAGGAGATGGTCAGATCCTCCCCTCCCTCCCTCACGCCGCTGCCTCAGTGGGGAGAGGCCTTGGGAATCCCTCTCTCCTGTGGCTGTGTCTAGCAGAGTCCCATCCCAAGCGATACACCCACTTCCCGTAGACCATCAAGTACATGAGATCAGAATCACAGGACTCTAGAACTGGAAGGAATCTCGAGAGGTCATAAAGTCCAGTCCCCTGCCCTCCTGGCAAGACCAAGCACGGTCTAGAATGGATCACCCCTGATTAGTATGAATATTAACTTTCCTAGACAATTTGTGAGAGGAAAACTCAATGGCTGGAGTTTACATAAATCAACACACAGAAGGAGCACACATCTGAAAGTCAATTCTTTTTAAAATCTATGCAGATACTGAATTGTTTTGCTGAGTTATCGACACTGGAAATTCATGGAAAAATGGCAATGTATCTGAAGGGCTCAAGATGGTGTGTTTCATCCTTCATCACACAATGAATTGTTGTGTGGCCTCTGAGTGGAGCCACCAACTTTTGCTGGTGGCTCCTATGACAAATTTTTCCTAAAACATTGAGTTAACTTGAGGAAAAACAAACAAATGTGCACACATACAGGTCCAAATCACAGTAAGTTATTCAGGTAGGGTATTTATTTTTTGAAGACTCAGTAATAAAAATAATGTACAGCTGTCTTTGTTCTCTACTGGGCCTAACAGAATAGAAACATGTTTCTATTCATGCTTTGCATGGTCTTGTCTTTTTCTGTTAGTTTCTTTTGGCTTCCCCCCCCTCCCCCCCAAGACTTGCTGGCTGGTAAGTCTGCTTCTGAAAAGTGATGTTTGTACATTTGTTACTATTCCTTTCCACAACAGACTTACGCAGCCCAGTCTAACTGAGGGACAAATGAAGCCTTGGCTGGGTAGATGGGTAGGGAGGGGGCAAGAGTGATGGGGTGAAAAAGAGAGGGGTTCAGGGAGGCATCAGGGCAATGAGTGGGGAGGGACACCTGAAGCCCTGCAGCCAGGGGGCTGGATCCTATAGCTGGGAGATGGAGCCCATCACTATGCAGGCAACTTCTAGAGCCCAAAACCCTGTGGTTGGAGCCTGCTGCCACATGGCCACAGCCTTCTGCCCACCACCGGGCTGAAGCTGGAACCCTGAGTGCCCGCCCAGGAAGATGGGGACCTCACACCTACTCTCTGCTCCTCCAGCATTGATGTCCCAGGGCGGGGGGGGGGGGGGGGGGGGGGGGGGGGGGGGGGGGGGGGGGGGGGGGGGGGAAGAGGGAGGAGAGGGCAGGACCTAAGCCCTCCTGGAACCCCCAGAGGAGGGGGCACTGCTGGGCCCTCCCAGTCACCAATCACCCTTTAGGTGCAAAAAATGCCCCGGCAGCCACATCAGAGAAACACTGATTATAAATTTGGGTTTCAAAACTGAGAAAGGGTGGTTCTAAACATTTATTTTCTCTCTCTAAAAGCAGCACACACAGTGGTCACAGAGTAATGCAAACTGTTCACACAACCATTTGTGATGAGAAGGGAGAGATGCTACGTGACTGCTTTGAGAACTAATTACGGACGTCTACTGATGGAATGAAAATCCAAGACTGTCGAGAAGAAAGCTATTTTCTGTCACTGGACATTGTGTTTACTAGCAATCTAAGCTTCACAGGGATTATAGAACTCCTTCTGGGATTTGGAAAAGTTGTGCTAAAGTTAAACCCAATGCATGCACTGTAACCAGAGACTGAAATTAGTGTAATGATCTAAGAGAATTCATAATCTATTCTTACTTTTTGAGTGTATCTTCCACACAGCAAAAGAAGAGAGGAACATTATAAAACCAAGAGAATGTGACTGTAAAACCACAAAAATTGCCAGGACAACTCAGGTGCAGTGCCCAAACCATTCTGAAATCACTTCTCGAATCCAACTAGATTTCAGGTTCGTCCCCTCTTAGCAACTGCAAAAATAAAACTAGCTTTACTTTGAGGTTACAGTAGCACCCACACATTCCACGGGTAAGAACCTATTGTTTAGGAGTGCGCCGCAGACAGTCACCTTTGTGTGCATCAGCTTTCCAAAGCCTACACCTGCTTCTCAGATTTCAACCCTCTCATAGCCTGTGCTGCTCTTTCAGACAGTGCCAAGGGGCAGGTGACTTGGAAAGCTCGGCAGCACACACTCTGCTGCTTCAAATTAAGGCGGTAAAAGGGTTAACCAGTTACCCGCTAAGCTTATGGATAACCAGTGGCTTGACACCAGGGGGGTGAGAGGGGAGGCTGCTCCAAGCTAGCTGGGCCCCACGCGGTGCAGGGAATGCTCCAGCTCCGCTGGGGTAGCACAGCTCCCTGCCTGTGGCTTACTGGACCAGTTCTGACCAACGTGAAACATGGCAGTCGGCCGGACCCACCGTGCCACACGCTGGGGACTGCTCCAAGGTTAACCGGTTACACCTTGCATTTAACAGGTTAACATTTTTGTCATAAACAGGAGCTGCTGAGGAGAGTCTGACTTACCTGGAGAGTGAGGAAGGGGTTAAGTAACCGGAGAGGCACCTGAGGAAGGGGGCTCGGGCATTCAGCCAATGAAATGCAGACAGGAATTTCAGAGAGAGAGAGCAGATCAATTTTTTCTAGGTATGGAGGGAGACGGGCTTTCCCCAGAATGGACTTCTTGAAATGTTTAAGTAGGGAAAAATTTAGATAGTCCATCAGGTTTTATTGTTTTCCTTGTTTGGAAATCATGTCTGAGCTGTTAATTGTTTTTCTTTTTTGTAACTAAGGATTACAGCCCAGGGATTTTCCCTGAATTTATGTCACTTTGTGGCTATTTAACATCTAGTCAGTTACTATGCTTGCAACAGTAGTTTTGTTTTCATAATAAAAGTGTTCCTTTTAGTTTTGATTAACTATAATTGGTTGATTGTTGTGTCCTTAAGTTACCCGGGTAGAGTCTATTGTTCTCTGTGGATTCCTTCTGTTTGTTTTCCCAACTCCAAGCAAAACAGAGGTTGGGGGTAGGGGGGGAGAACTTTGCCTTAGGGAGGGAAATACCCAAATGATCCCTTTCCCTGGAAAAGGATTTATTTTATATTTTTTTATTCACTTGGGTGGTGGCAGCAAGAAATGAGTCTGTCTCTTTTTGGATCTCAGGGGGACTGAGATCGAACACATTTGTCTGTGAGAGTCACAGAGACGGGTTTTACAGATTTTATTTTACTAGCCAGCTCCCCATCTCTGCACTCGGAGCATCAGGTTGGGGAATTGAGGCGTGACAACTCTAAACAATAATTATCACCCCTACTTCAAATCTCTGGGAAGTGAATCAACAGAATAGCCAAAAGAAGCTAAATGGAGATTTCAGGCTTAAGTACCAAGCACGGTTGACAAAATTCAAATAAATGCATTCCAGAGAGTGACTGATCAAGTGATGCTGTATGTTTGCAAGCACTGCTTTTAACAGCACTTCTTTTTCCAACCTAGAGAACTGTTCCAATGCTTTTATGCTGCTCTTCATCTCTTGCAAATGCACTGGTCATAGCTGCAGAATTGGATGATTTTCCACATCAAATGTCCAATCTCAGAAGACCGGGTTTGTTATCGCTTGCAACTCACTTTCATATTCTACTAAATGTGCTTTTAAAAAATGAGTTACCAAACTTCAGCACTGAAGAAGTAGCAGTATTTTTGTTGAATCTGGATAGTGAACAAAGACAGAAAGCAGCAGCAGAAAAACTAAAGTATAAAGAAAAAAGCCATAAGTTGGAATAGTGCTTGCCAAACAAGGCACATTTTGTTGCTCAAATTTCTGTCTGCTAGTCAGGCCACTGTGCATTCCAGCTCCCACAGAGTTTAAATCCTGCTTCACTCCCACCTACATTTCTTGAAAATGCGTTCTTCAAGCTGAAGTAGATTTGCACTACAAAGAAAGCCTGTTGTAAAGTACTTCACTTCACCCTGTTTCTATTCTGCTGCTATATTCTGCACGCAAGCCTAAGATCTCATCCCTAGGGCTCTACCAAATTCACAACCATGAAAAACACGTCATGTACCATGAACTCTGGTCTGGTGTGCTTTTATGCTATACAGATTTCACAAAGGAAATAAAGGTTTCTCAAACTGGGGGTCCCAACACAGATAAGGGTTGCTGGGAGCTTGCCAGGTTATGGTAGGAGTGGCGTGGTATTTCTTCTTGTGCTGTCTTTGGAGCTGGCCAGAAAATGGCAGCTGGTGGCCAGGTGCCCAGTCTGAAGGCAGCAGCACAGAAATCAGGGTTGCAGTAGGCGGCCAAAGAGTGGTGGCTGCTGCCTGAGGGTCTAGCTCGGAAGGCAACAGCACAGAAGCCAGGGTGGCAATACCACAGCATGATAGCCTTACTGCTGCTAGCAGTGGTGCTGCCTTCCAAGCTCGGCTGCCTGCCAGCAGCAGCACAAAAAGGTGAAAATATCACAACCCTCCAGCTTTGCCACTCCCCCACTTCCTTCTTTTGGGTCAGGACCCCTACAGTTACAAAACCATGAAATTTCAGCTCTAAATATCTGAAATCATGACATTTTTAACATCCCACGATTGTGAAATTAACCACAATGGACTGTGAAGTTGGTAGGGCCCTATCATCAGCTACTCTTTACTGGGCAGAAAAAAATTACTCGCCTGAGTTTTTTTCCTAAAAACTTAAAATCTAAATTTCTCTACAAAAAGATAATCATCTACCGGACCTTTTCATAAAGCATTCACGTGATACTTATTGCTTTTTATGGCCTTTCCCCCACTCTCCCCCTTCCTCTGTCAATTATTCCACAGATAGTATTTAGCGCTCAATGTCCACTGGCCTACCGTGGTAATCCACTAACATAATAATCATTGATGAGGTCGTTTTAAAGACACATTGAATCTATGAATGAAAAATACACCACTTTCCATAATTTAAATAATTTACATTTAACAGTGCTGTATCTGCTTCATTTTATTTAATTTATTTATTTATTTTGGTCTTCACTGCTGCTTGCTTGTACTTTGGGTTCCAAATGAGGAGTCTGGTTGACTGGTCAGTTCATAACTCTGAGGTTCTACTGTATTTTTAATTGGTCCTCACCCTTGCCTAATTAGGAACTATAGGAGATTCATTCCTGGAAATTACTGTATTTTTGCTCACTAGTATTACATTAGACATCAACAGATTTGTATCTGGGTTTATTTTTCTATACTAGCGGAGTTGTAAATATTCACCTTGAACCACAAAAGCAGTATGCAAAGTTTCAAATCCAAAGCAGTCTCAGTACACAACCTTTTAAGACTTCACTTGAAAGAGAATCCTTTGAACTGTCACTCATGCTTAAATTCGACACTTTACACTCAAATTTGAATAAAGATGCTAATTATTTTACCCATTACAAAGATAGCTTCCCCAATTATCACCTCTAATATCATTAGCTCACAGACATTTACCCTTCCATCCCCCTTCTGTTCTGAAATTTGATTTGTCCTTTTCATATGTGTTCATTTTTTTAATTGTATCCTTTGGTATATATGGTTGTGACAATTTTCTTCCACTATTTGATCTGAGGAAGTGAGTCTGGCCCACAAAAGCTCATCACCTAATAAACCATCTTGTTAGTCTTTAAAGTGCGACATAGTCCTGTATTTTGTTTCAGTACACCTAAAACTCTTTGGAAGATTACAAGAAGCTCCTTAGACCAACTCAGTTGGGGCGGACAAAGTAGGGTCCAAGGTGCAGTGGGGTGTTCAGGCAGGGTGCCTGCCTGCTGTGGCCCCACGCCGCTCCTGGAAGTGACTGGCTACTGCTAGCCTGTTTCCTCATGCACCTGGCAGGGTGGAGACCAGGTGGAGCCACACACTACTCCATGCCCCGCAGCACTTTCCTCACAGCTTCCATTGGCCAGAAACCAGCCAATGGGATGTACACGAGCAGCGCTGACACGAGCGGGCAGCGCACTGAGATACACTGCCCTCTGGCCCCAAGGGGCTTGCAGAGACATACCAGCAGCAACCGTCCACTTCCGAGAACAGCGTGAGCCACAGCACGTAGGTTGTCTGCCTCAGTGCCCCCCTGTGCCATGGCCAGGAGCCACCTGTGTTAAGTGCCTCCTGGCCAGAGCCTGCACCTCACCCTCCTTCCTGCACCCCAACGCCTTCTCAGAGCCCACATCCAACACTCTGCACCAGCCCAGAGCTCCCTCCAGCACCCAGACCTCCCCCATTAATTTAGTAGAAGTGTACAGCTTGTGATGGCTAGTCAAAATTCATGGAATGGCCCCAGTGACAATTACTGTCACCCCAATCTTAACTGAATATTCTGGGGTGGGGAGTTGTCCATCAGTGCTATTTTTGGAAGCATATTTCAGCTACCTGCCTTTCCCAAGATGCATTTCACTGGATTATGAGCCAATGTAGTAGATTCCACGACAAAAATTTTCTCTACCACTAAGTAGGAGCAGTCAAATCTCAAACAGCTTCTAGTTATAGATCTCGGCAAGGAAACTGTTTTTAGTGGAACTATTTGCCTCAAATGCAAGAACAGACAGAGCAGCATTCTCAAAGAATGGACAGCATCCCCCTATCCCATTAGATGGAGGTGGGAAGAGCAAGGTGCTGCTACCAACTATTTACCTTCAGCCATATGTTCAGGGAATACAGGAGAACACAATATCCCTAAATGTAGGAGCTGCACATGAGCATTTAGAATGAGAAAAGGCTACATCTACACTACAGCAGAAAGTTTCCTTAAACTACACAACTCCCCCAGCTACATGAATAGTGTAGCTGGAGTCGACGTACCTCAAATCGTGTTATCACAGGCTCTACACTCGGGGGCTTGATGGGACAAACTCTCCAGTTGACTTTCCTTACTCTTGTCCTCTGGGGTAGAGTAACAAGGTTGATGGGAAAGCGATTGTGGTCCATTTGGCAGGTCTTAACTAGATCTGCTAAATCAACTGAAGGTGCATCCATCTCAGAGCTGGCTATCCGACCTGTACACAAAAGTTAAATCTGCATACATGGTAGCAAGGTGCAGTGAGTGAGTGAGGGAAGGTTATTAACACAGCACCTCAAAGCAGCTTGCATTCGACCGATCGCCTGATAGTCTCTTTAATAAATACAGGTGGCTTTGAATCGTGAGCGCACAGAACAGCTTTTAATGACTGCTTGACTGTTACAACTCTTCTTGAAAGTTAAAGTACAAACTACTTCAGAAATCTCTCTCTTTCCAGCTCCCAAAGAGACACCTCATGCAATGGCACATCTAGTGGAAGCCTCGCCTAGATTTGCAGGCTACCACTTGCAAGCTGATTGAAAGTAGAATTAACAAGTAAAGCCCCATATACTGAGTGTTGGAGCCAGCATAACTGTTTTCAACAGACCCTGGAGCGGAGAACTCCTGACAGAGTCTTGGAAAAGGTGCCAGTAAGCACATTAAGGAATACAGGGGACTTTCTAAAATAATTTATAACTGCTCCCCTGCTTTCCCACTTCCTAAGGTCATACTGTTTGCGCAAGTCAGGAACCTCTCATCCACGGTTTAGATGAAACCAGGTACTTCAAATAGTGCTGGAAGCACTTTAATGGAGAAACACTGCAGCGAGGAACCCTTAGAATCAGATTAAGAACATACAATTGCTCCCACATGGAAACCTTACCCATCAGGTTTCTAATGGCTCTGAATATTTATGGCCAAGTTATAACCTCCAAAAACAGCGAGTAGTCCTGCAGTGCCTTAGAGACTAACACACACGGAGATGGGATCATGAGCTTTTGTGGGCACAGCCCACTTCTGCAGATGACTGGAGAAGAGAGGTCCAGGTTGCAAATAAGTAGCATAGAAAGAGAGGGGATGGAGAGGGAAAGAGAAGGGGAAAAATGAAGAAAAAAATGTTGTCAATGAGAGTGACCGTGCTAAATGAAAGTCCCCTGGACTCCACCTACACAGCTGGGTTTCATTTACAAGTCTGACCCCTTGAATAGAGGTTTAAACAAAGACCTGACCTGGATGGGGCGCTACTTTCCACATCCTGATATAAAAAACTAAGCACCGGGTAACTTAGAATACTTAGACCCCACCCTGATCACCTCATTTGTTTCCATCCCCACTCTTTCTCTGCTATTGATTTGCAACCTGGCTCTCTTTACGCCAGTCATGGGAAGCAGCGGGCTGTGCCCATCGACATGTTTGTTAGTGTTGAAGGCGCTGCAGGGCGATTTGCTGGTTTTTAAATGTTTTCAGTTACAGACTCAGGGCTCCTCTCTGAAACTCTCCAACAACAGATTTATATGGAAACGGACGTACCTGCCCCTATCATGCGGATGCCATATTGCCACTCTGAGAGGAGCCATCCCGCGTGCTTGCCCTTGCACAGGGCTAGGTCAGCTCAGGATTTAAAAGCAAAAGGGAAAACGATGCAGCACTTCAAAGACTAACAAGATGGTTTATTAGGTGATGAGCTTTCGTGGGGCAGACCCACTTCCTCAGATCATGATTTAAAAGCAGACCCCTGAAACAAGAACCTTTGTCCCATCTCGGCAGGACACTCCATCAGTCAGCTCCCTTTCAGATAGGTGCTGCAGGGCCAGGCACCAGAGAACTCTCATTTCAGCAAAGCAACAGGGATCTTCCTTAGACTCAACCCTCATCCAGAAAGATGCAGAGAACGGCCCCCCCGGCACAGTCTGTCTCTCGGAGAGTCTGTGTGGTGCAGATAAGCACTCTCTAAAGTCATAACCCCAGCTGGAAGTTTTACCTCCACTCCTTCCTAGAGCAGGTAGAATGAACTGAAATACATCCATGTCCATGTGTATGCAACAGAACAAAACCAGCAGGACTAAGTTAAGTTACCCTGAGCTTCTGAATCAGCTGGGCGTGTTTTTGAGGCTTCATGCTAGATGTATTAATGCGCTGGACTAGCGGAGCAGGCAGCTGGCTTTGGGCTGATAGAGATCTTATGGACAGAATGAACACATGCTCAGACGTCCTCTTACCAACCGACAGGGACACAGACATCTCCCATCCACACCATGCCCCTAGAGCACGGCATATATTGATGAGGGGTTTGGGGATCTGCCCAAATCTATGTTCCCTCTGGGAGTGGCGGGATTGCCCCTGGGACACATTTGGGAGTTCCAGCTATTCTCAAGACCCCATGTACTCTGCAGCAAGACCTCGCACACATGGTACCTCGCATGGCTACAACTGGAGGATTTTAGGGAACTGACTATGAAAATGGATACTAGAGTCAGAACAGTATCCAATTATTTAATTCGATATTCATTTCCATTTTGTGGGCTATCCCATGGTTTGTGTGTTTCAGTATGCTGCTGAAAACAACGGTATTGGGAGACATTTTTAGGGGGGGAAATTGGAGGTTTTAACACCTGACCTAGGGACAACCAGGGCTTTCTGGCTACTGATTCTGGCAGGAGGCACTTGGGGCTTGCAGGACAAGCTCAGATGCTGAAGGCCATGGAGGCTGGAATGTGGATACCAGCAGTCCCAGATAACCTCTAACTCCTCAGGCTAGTCATCTGGGGGAGATTTTCAAAGGCACAAATTCCCATTGCTAATCAATGGGAGTTGGGCACTTAGCTTCTATTCGTGCCTCAAACTGCCCCCTTTCTCTGTGCCTCAGTTTCCCTTCTAAAACTGGGATGCTGATCATTCCTTTCTCCCACCCTTCATTGGTCTTGTTTATTTAGACTGCCAGGTCTAAGGGACAGGAACAGTCTCCTACATTTATGTACAATGCCAAGGGCAGTCAGGCCTTCATCTCCATTTAGGCCACTAAATGTGACCATAATACAAACAAAATAGCGAATTCAATGTTAATTTGGAAACCTCATTATGAAGAATTTCAATGTCAATCCCCTATAAAGATTAATTAGGCACATTGTGCCCAGAGCTATTGTTTCAGGCTCTCTGCAGACTCGGACAGTCATCACTGCTTCCATTTACGCTCACTTGCTGTTGGAAAGTTTTCTTTACCAGTGTAAGGGCTAGAGATGTTTTGTTTTTCATTTCTTGCAATGAATGATTGGACTGTACCACACAATCCTGCAGCAAGGGATAGATTAGTACATTTCACACCTACAGAATCACCAAGTATATGAGATGCTGGTTGCACATCTGTTTACATAGGAAAGATGTTGGAGAGAAAATACATTTATTTATATCAAAACTTCTAGATTTCGAAGGGTATATTTACACAGCTGCTGGGAGGGTGCCACTTGCAGATACATCCAAGGTACCCAGCCAACGCACTG
The DNA here is from genome assembly GCA_030068395.1 of Apalone spinifera. NCBI lineage: Eukaryota > Metazoa > Chordata > Testudines > Trionychidae > Apalone > Apalone spinifera. The sequence goes on along the minus strand of JANRFK010003894.1, from coordinate 1,493,661 downwards.
TCCAGGCTGCTGTGGCTAGACAGCTGTTTTTAGCACACTACCTCGCCCATCTGCCTGCCTACAAAGGGACCCACACTCCCAGGTGCTATGGGAACACATCCCAAAAAGGAAAAATGGCAGTTTCTGGAATTCATCTGCAAGGCGCCCACTTTTATTTTCCTCTCTGCTCCTGTTTTACTATTATTATTTCCAGTAGCAGTTACAAGCGTGCGAGGGCAATGCTTTCCAAACCAAACGATGCCAAGAATCCTGTACCAGCAAGCTCAATCTAAAAAGATTCTGTCATGCTTCCTCCCAAGACGCGACAATGGCTCGGACTGCAAAAAGCATCCATTTACGATATCACTGTCATTTCTATGGAAACTAATTGAGATTAGAAGCAAAAAATTGCATCTTCACTGCAGAGAGTCACGCAACAAGAAAAGTTTAGGAGAAAGCTTTATTCCCACGCAAATATTCACCAGAAAATTTCTACATTTCTTTAGTGGGTATTGCTAATTATTGCAAAGGAAATTGCTTTTCGCATAAATGTAATGTGCCTATTTTTCAAGTTTTGTGTAACTGAAATTCCCTTTTTATAATTTTTTCTTTTATAACAAATGTGGTGTTTTTTAATTAAATAATTTTACAGGCAGCAGGCTTTACAACAATAAAGAAATAATTTCCATAATGAGTCTTCCTGTAAAATGTAATCTGTTCCTGGGGATCACACAGAACTGGGAAGGCAGCCAGTTCTATGAATAAAAGGAGCAAGAGAGTGCATCACTTCTCAGCTAGTCACAGAAGAAAAATCAAGGAAGTCAAATAGTGAGGTTAGGAATGTAGTGATTCAGGTGGCTGGCACTGTGTTACAAGGTCAGCGAGAGAAAGTGGCGATAGCAGCCCTGAGACAGAAAATCAAGCACCAAATAACCCTGAAGAGAATACTATATTCCAAAAGGAAATAGTGCAAGCTCATTAAAACGGGAGTAATAAAATCAGAGGACTTGGATTTGGATCGGGATGTACTCTGCAGCATTTTGAAATGGCTGCAGCATTCAACTGTCAGATTTACGTATACTGATTAAAAGGGGAATTAAACTACTCAATACATGAAATTACAATGGAACAAATTAATCCAGCTACAGAATCTATTTCTAAAAAAAGGCAAGAATATAGACTAAGCATGCAAATAAAAGAACTTACAAATCTGTTTGATACACTAGTCAAACAATGAAGTATGATCAAATTAAACTCCAGTATCCTGTACCCTACCCAGCTGACCAATGCACTTTTAGATAGCCTGGCTGGGGAAACTCCCTTTTCATTATGTTTTCCCAACTGTGTTACCCAAGCTAGGGATGTGAAAGGTTAACTGGGAAGGGCTGAAGCAGCCTCTGTCCGCAGTGGGCCCAGGCTCTGGCTGGGCTGAAGCAGCCCCTACCTCTAGGGGGAGGCAGGGGGTGCTACTCCAGCCCACTAGCAAGTCCCTATTTCACATCCCTGTTACCCACTGATGAGGTGTTTGTAGCAGTACCACTGAAGACAAGGCTCTAAGCAGGGTTAGACAGCACAAACTTTATGAAGTCACCAAGCAGACCATTGCTAACACCAGTAGAAGCAATGAAGAGAAATTTTAGATATAAAAATTAATGCAGACCCAATGTCTTGGGAGGGTCTACTTTAGGTGCATGTCTTTTCTGCTGTATGTCTCCTAGGATGGTGGTGTGGGAAGAAATAAGATATTTTTCCACATTGAAATGGACACAGCCACTATGATGCAAAATTCTGTAATTTTTGAGCTATGCAACAGTTGGAGTGTATTCCATATTATTAATGTCGGTCTTTTAGAACTATTTTCTTTTTTTTTTCTGTAAAACTGCCAATCAAAATTTGTTTTATTTAAGGCAAACTGAAGTGGGCATCTACCTGGTATCTGAGCCAGCTGCTGACTAATACACTCATGCAAAGGCTAAATGTATATTCCTGTGGCAGCAAAACAGAGAGGACACTCTCCTTGTGAATTCCAGTCCAGGTGGTATTCTGCAATTGTTGCATTTGGAGTCAGAGTAAAATTGCAGAATTCCCTCAGAATTGCCAGTGTGTGGGCACAGAGAAGGCTGGGGTATTCATAAAACACAGAGCAGGCTGAACCTCTAATTTGGTGCGCTTTGGTCTGGCAACACCCATGGTCTGGCATAATTTTAGTTAGCCGGATGTCCACTCGTCATTAGGATGTTAATATCGGTTAATTGAATAGTTGATCAGACGCATGCATTCTTATCAGTTACTCGACTATACTATAGTCCCCGGGGGCGGGGCCGGCAGCCAGTGCACTCGGGTCCCACTCCTGAGGAGCCCCTGCCACTCTGCATTGCTGCCTCTGTATCAGAGGTAACAGCATGGGATGCCAGGCAGGAACTGGTCCATGAGGGGAGCCTATTTAACAACCAGCTCCCATTGCTGCCTGTCGCCCCACAGTGCTGCCTCTGTCGCAAGGTGGCAGTAGCCGAGTCTGAGCTCCCAGACCCGGCATGAGCTAGACCTGAGCCAGGCTGCCTGCCTCCTAATACACTTTAAATGCAGAGCTGCAACAGCAGCAGGTCCCAGACACGGCACAAACCAGGATTGAGTCGGGTTGCCGGCCAGCCTGCTAAAAAATTGACTGGCGGGGGAAGGGGGGAAATGCATGTAGTTATAGTATTAAGCTATAAGCTTTTGCTTATCAGTCAATCAGTTAATCGACTACACTATTACATCACTACTTGTCATGGGTGCGGCCAAGTTTCCCACAGTCCCATAAAGTTTGTTTACAGCCCCCAGTCCTGGCTCTCAGTGTTCTGTGCTGTTATTTAGCTCTAATTCACCCTGAAATGTCTTCTAAGAGCCCAGTGAGCAGTGGCCATGTTGGTAATGCTGCTAGCCAATATTAACTTCCCATGGTTTGGCAAATTCTCTGTTTCGGCACCAGTCAGATCCTGAGGTGCTGGACTAGAGAGGTTCAACCTGTATCACAGAATGGCAAGAGAAGGTCAGTGCAACTTAATCTGTATTTATACAGTGTGACAGGGTCAGGCTGGAGGACTGCAATAGAGAGAAAGGCAGCAACAGCCCTGGTCCATCAGGAGCAAATGAGATAGGGCTGCTGCAAATCAGAGACAGCTGATCTCACCTGAGGCTGCCCTGGAGCTTTTTAAAAGGAAGCCCTCCCTGGGGGGAAGGAGGACATGGAGTGAGAGGAGACCAGAGCAGACTAAGAAAGGTAAGGGCAACTTTGCCAGAGATAGCCGGGAGGTGAGGGGCTCTAAACAGGGGTTTCAGACCCACCTTTTCCTGGCAGCCTGAGCACCCAGCTGAGAGCTGGAGAGGACTGTTTTGACAGCCCAGGCTGACACCGGGGCACTGGCCCCAATGCCCTTTGTAGCTGAGGGACCAGAGCTTAAACCCTGCTAAAGGCTAATAGCGCAAGACTGAGACTGCCTGATGAAGTACTGAGCAGGGTGCTAGGACCCAGGAGCGGAGTCACTCTGCCACAAGAGGCATATTAATTATGCCCACAAAGACTCTACATAAAACACAGACCCTGCACTAATTCTAAGGCGCACACTGTAAGTAGCAACTCCGAGAGGGGTGGAATAGTACCAGAAAAAAGAGTCTTTCCTCTCTTGCTGCTTTCCGCAGGGAGAATCTCTCTGAAATCTGACTGTGTGAGGAAAAAGGGGCTAGGAGCTGGGTGAATCTCAAAGTATCAGGATTCTTAGACAAGCACATAAAGGGATTTACTTTTTCCAAGTGTGTCCCTGACTTTCTAAACTCTTCTGCACATGTCAAAAAGCAAAAAAAAAACCTAAAAGCAAATAATCCAACTCAAAATCTGCCAAACTGCCTATATCTGGTTATTGCTCAGTTTTTCTGGTTAGAAATGCTTTATTTAGCTGGAAACATTTTACAGAACTAATAAAATGTTAGCAAGTTTGAAATAGCTTGCATTCTTGTGAAATGATCACAGCTGTGCTACCCAATTCCACTGGTATGCTGCCTGGAGAGACATTTCCATAGAATGCCAATAAGCAACTGCTGTAAACACCCAGATGGCTAATTTTATCAGAGAACATGGAGGCTCTGGCTTACAGTGCAGCTCTACTTTTTATTGCTCACAACTACCGTGAAACACCCAGAAAAGCGCCAAATTCCTGAAGTCGCAGAGAAGCATTATACAGCAATAACCACCCCGCCGGGTCTGTTCACGCTTCCCCCAGAATATCTATTTGCACCAAACCATCCTCATTTGCCGCAGTGATGTTTCCAATTCCTTCAGCTGTATCTGCGTCTGGGAATCCAGAAATGGCTTTGTCCATGTCGTGGCGGGACAGCTACTACTAAGAGATCGTTAAGGTTGGCTAAGAGGAGCCACCACTTGGCTTTTCAATCACTTGTTGTTTTGCACAGGTTCTTTCGTTTTGATTGCTGCGCCCCTTTCTCTCAGCTCCCACTCTGAGCAGATCTTTGCTCCCTGGAGTCATGGTAGCACAAATCCAGTTGCCTCCAGCTCCCTCTGAAGCCACACGGAGCTCTGCTAATCTGCCCCCTAATCTTTCCAGGTGAGGCTGGGAAGAGAACACTGCAGAAAAGAGCTGCCTGGTCTGCACAAGACTTGGTTTCTCCAAGGGAAACACAAAGGATCTCTCCCGTATGTCAGGGCAGGGGTGGGGAACCTCAGGCCCAGGGACTGGATCGAGCCCCCGAGGCTCAGAGCCCCCTCCCAGCATTGGGGAGCCCGTGCTGGTGCTCCAGCCCCAGGGGGCAACATGGGGGCTGGAGCACACAATCTGCTAGTCTGGCCCTCTCTAGGCTCTGATGGGAGAGGTATGTGGCAGTGTCTTTCTGCTTCTCAGAGGTGGGCCACAGTGAAGGGTTTTTCTCCACTTCTCACTTGCGCGTGGTCCCCGACTGATTTTTCTGTGGGTCAGTGGCCCCCATCCCAAAACAGGGCCCCACCCTTGCAGGAGGGATTCATTTTAAACCACTGTTTTGGCTTTGAGCTATTTCCTGTGGTTTTTAATATAGCTCTGATTTTGTTAAGACCATGAATGGAATACTTCTTCCATTTTATCCTTTGGGCCTTAGCAAAAAAGCTCCACTAGAGACCAAACCATATGCAAGAAGAAAAAACAAAGTTTCTTCTGAAGGCAGGAAGGAGGGGACGAGAGGAAGAGGAAAGTGAGCCTGGGGGGCAAATGGCACAAACACACATTGCTTGGTGGCCTCACAATAATTTGCAGGCTCCTGTATATTGGATTTTTTTTATGATTAATCTTTATTTGATTTTCCAGAGCTAATATAGGCAGCACAGAGAAAACTGTCATAAAAGAAGAATTAAATTACATACTGTAAAACTGTCAGTCCCATGGGAATGAGCAGAGCACAAGCCATTATTCAACAATACGAGAGATGATGCCCGATGCATCTGAGCATTCACAGAACAACGCGCGGTCAGTTGTCCCTACGCTGCAGGGGCAAAAGGAGAGCGCGACGGCCGGGGGCTGTGGGACAAATGGAAGCTGTGGGATCACTACAGTTACAGCCTCACCCAGTTTAGCTCTTATGCCCCTTCTGAGCAGCAGGCGAGGCGCACACGCTTACCACCAGGCAGACTCCCGGCTCAGAGGGGGAAGCTCTAATATCTGTTGAGCTACACAAGACCAGTCCCCGGGGGAGCCAAAGACAAATGTAAAATCCAACCAAGTTCTCCCTACACACACCTACAGTAACAGAGAGGAAATGACCACACAAAAGTAATGACCGGCACCTAGACTTAACCTCACACCCTCTCACTCCCACACCAGACGTTATCCACCAGAAAGATCTACGGGGTGAAAAGCTCGGTTTCTGCTCTTCCTTTTTAAAATCAGTCCTTCAATAATTCTCTTTGCTTGTGAATTATATCGAAATTACACAATCTCTGCTCTAATTACGCAGTAAGTCAGAGATACCAGACAACAAAGGACAGGACTGAGCACTTATTGATGGCATAAATATTTTCTTGTGTATATTAAGAAATCAAACTTTTAATAAAATGTTCTGTTTGCTCTGTCTCTTTGCCCACGTTGGCCTGAGATAATAACAGTCAGCTCCAGGTGGCCAGACACGGAAGCTATGCTGAGCTGGCTGGCTGTCAAGGGAGGAGAGCTAAGTGCCACGCTGCGCACCCGTAAGACAGAGGAGACAAAGGAAGAGCACCAGGGAAGGAACTCTGAATAATTTTAGTATTATGACAGGTGCGGAATTGTGCATCCTAATAAAACTGCTACAGGATGTACCTCCCCAAACTGGGACTCTGGGCTGCAGCATTCATGGTCCAGGATAACCTTAACAGTACCTGGTGAGCAGTCCTGCTAGGCCCCCATGCAGAACTGGCAGAGACCCCCGCCCTCCCATACAGCCAGGCTGGAGCAGCCCCCGCTCCTGCCACAGGCAGCAGATGCTCTGGCGGGGCTGGAGCAGCCCCTGCTTGCGGGGGGGTGGGGGGGAGGAGAGAGGAGGGGATGCTCCCAGCCACCCCCTCTCCCTTTCATTGGTTAACCCATTCAATGCAGTGGTTAACACTGCACCAATTCAAGGGGATTTCACATCCCTAAGGAGCACAGTGCTGGTGGCGCAGTAGCAGTCTTCTCCTTACATGACCAACTATCTAGAAAACAAAACCTGCACTTCACTAACAGCTCCCAGGAAAATCCCCGAATCCTCAGGGTTATTTTGCTTTCTAAATGCCCACTGAAGGGTTTCTTCTACCCAACTGACTGGCCAGCTGTCCTTTTCTTACATGCAAAGGCATCTTTGGCACTAAAGGCTCTTGTCAACAGAACTGTATGGAGTTTCACTTGATTTGAAATCTATGCACAGGACTCAGAGCAGTTTCTGTGTTTGCGATGTTTCCTTGGGCCTCTTCTACACTTCTGGGAAGATTGACGCTCTGGCTGTCTCAGAAAGACTAGGGATGTTAAATTTCGATTAGTCGACAAGAAGGGAGGGGGGTGCTCGCTATCCCCACTGCGACTCTGCGTTTGGAAGGGAGCAAGAGCCACCCTCAGCTCTTGCTACATTTCAAAGGCAGAGGTGCAGCGGGGAACCCAGGGTGAGGGGGACTACTTTAGTCTCTGCTCACGCCAGGGCAGCTCTTGCTACTTTTCGAAAGCACAAGCGCAGCTTCTGGGACCAGGTGTGAACCAGCACAGCTGGTTCCCAGCTTGTGTCCGGTACCCTGCTGTGCCTCTGCCTCCCCTGGACCATCTTCGGAGATGGTGCTAGAGAGAACCAGCTTTTAAGTTGGCTACACCCAAGCACTGGCTCCTGCTCCCCCCTTGCTGCAAGAGGGGGGAAGTGACTAGTTGACTACTCACCTACATCCCTACTAAAAACCCGCTAAATCTAATGCTGAAGATGCTCCGTCGACCCCAATACTCCTCAAAGTCGCGAGGAGCAAGGGAAGTCAATGAGAGAGTTTCTCTAGTCGACCACCCGCAGCGAGGCCACCCCAGAAATTCAGTTTAAGGTATGTTGACTCCAACTACCAAATTCTCGTAGCTGGAGTTGCAGATCTTAGAGCGAATTTCTCTGTCAGTGTAGACACTGCCTCAGTGTTCTGAGAAAGGCTTTTACTTGTCCATGTAGCTCAAAAAGTTTTAAAACAACGCACTTTACTGTCAACCACATAACCATGGCCAGCCTGGGTCAGACCAAAGGTCCACCTAGCCCAGTGTCTTGTCCTCAACAGTGGCTAATAGCAGGTTCCCAGAGGAACAGGGAATCATCAAGCGAGCCCTTCCTTGTTGCCCATTCCCAGCGTCTGGCAAACAGAGGCTAAGGACACCATCCTTGTTCATCCTCCATAACAGCCAGTAATGGACCTAACTTCTCTTCCATGGATTCATCTAGTTCTTTTTTGAACCTTGTTACTGCCTTGGCTTTCACAACACCCTTGGGCAAGGAGTTCCACAGGTCGACTTTGTGCTGTGTGGAAAAAATACTTCCTTTCATTTGTTTTCAACCTGTTGTCTTTAAATGCTAAATGATTCCCTCCCTCCCACCCCACATTTCCCTAATATGTTGTACCATTAGAAAAAAGTGTGAAATCCCAAATAAATGTGGTTAGATAAAACCCTGTTAATTTCAGATCAGTCCTCTAGCCATAAAACCCCTTGTTATGTCTAATCATTTAAGGCTTCAATTCTTAACACTAGATGTGTTTTCTGCTTTACCTTGGGGTTAGTTCTCTGCTGAAGTCTCCTTTCTTCCCTCTCTCTCTGCAAACGTTCAAATTCTTCTCTAATTTCAGCCGGAGTTCTTCTCCTCTCCACAACCTGTGCACAAAGGAAATAAGAAACAAAGGTCAACTGGCAACAGAACCTCCAGCCAACCATCACAGATAATTTAATCACTACTGGAATTTAGAGAAAACTAGTGTTTTTCAGTCCCTCTTTAGAGACCATCCCCTTTCATGTCACAGCAGGACTTTGTTTCTGTACTCCATTGCTACATCAAAGATACTGTCGTTTTTATTAATTACTTTATTTAGAGTTATAATTTATGCACCTGTTCCTGGCCCAAAGCACTTTTTACACAATTAAAAAACCACAATACAAACAACAAAATTCTGTCTAGTTAGAACCTGTATGTATTTCAGAGATCTGAGAAGCCAAGTGTCTGAGGTAATCTCTTATTTCACTATCTTCTGTGGTGAAAGAGGTAAGAGTTCTTCAGATGTGGGAAAGGTACCGGGCAACACAGCTAACTCCAAGATGGAATAGATTGTTTTGCATTAGGAATTAACACATATTGAAAGAGGCCATACAAGCTGAAATGGGCAGCTAACGCTTCTGCCCTCCTAGAACAAAGGAGGGTTAGTGGGTACAGGGGATCGTTTGGGAATGGAGGCCTCAAACACATATGGAAAACCAGCTACTGGGTCTGAGCCCACAGGTTCAAGAGGATGGTTATTTTCTACCCAACCATTCATAATGCTTCTGGCTCTGTGGTTTCTAGGTACTTTATGGCAACTGAGCAAAGCTTTAGATTTGAGGGACCCCCATATCCTACCCATCCTTTTTAAAGATGCTTTTGCAGTTGGGGAGTTTCTTCCCTTATTTCTCTCCCGTCTTTTCTCACATTCAAGTCTGTTGTGGCCTCAGCTCTCTCTAGTTGCAAATATATGTATACTTCCGAACATAGCACACAGATAACCACAATGGTGCATTGCATCATATATAGCACCAACACCACAACACACTCAGGCCATGGAGTTATGCACACACTAAGTAGCAATATTGGCCTCTCACTGCCTTGGGTGTGCGATGAGTTACAAGTGGATGGTATCACCTGATGTCATCAAGGTACCAGTTGCATGTGGTGTCCACCTCCCCTCACACGTACCGAGAGACAGACGCCACATAAAAGAGGTGAAAACACTGGGCAGCCTCATGTGGCACAAGAGCATCAGCTCTTTGGGAAAAGGTGTTTATTTTGTTCCTCTAACCACTTGCAGAATAAGCAACGGATTTGGCCTTCAGTCTCCAAGGATGGAAAAATTCAATGGAGTTATGCAGCCAGAGATCCACCCCCAGTAGCTGTCCCATTAATCTCTCTTTTAGGTTTGTACAGTGGCCAAAGTCTGAGGATAAGCACTAAACTAGTGAAATGTTGTTTATGGACGCACTACATTGGTTTAAACCTGATTGAGAATGGTTTCTCTGGCACCTCTTAAATAACAAACTGTTGGACAGATTTGTCCCAGCCACCCATAGAGGGAAGATTTGGCTCCTAAAACCGAAATGAGGCACACAAAGCTAAGGCCATAAAATAGCTTACTCAGCATACAGTCATGGCTGTAAGTTTTCAGCTGCAAATTCCATGGAACTGAACCAATACTACATTTCAGTGCTCTGGTGGAACAACAAATAGAGTCAATGATTTCACAGTAACCAGCCTGGAGTAAGCAACTGAGCCAGGCAGAAGCTAGTAAAGGGGAGGGAAAGGTGCGGGATAAAGCCTCTTTCACAGCACTTTACAGCTGCCCACTGAGAAAAAAATCCTTAATCTCACAGACTAGCTGATTGTGAAAGCGTTTCAGATGAAAGACATTTGCACGAGACTGAAAAGACAGTGATGACACATTTGTCTCAGAAAGATGTTGCTTTTGCACAATAATATCTTATTAGGGAACTCGGAATGTCAGATGTATTGTACGCATTTCAAAAAAGAAGAAACCAGCATTACTTCAAAATCCCTCATGGGGTTCTCAAAGAGAGAGGCAGAAATGACTCAACGAGCACCTTCACACACATAGTTTTGATACAAGTATTTCAAAGTAGGCTGGATTTAGCCCTTTTAGTGAGATACAAACCAAAGAGTTTCTCTTACCTCCCATCCTTCCATTTCCAGTCCTCTCTTCCCATATATGTCATAAATGGCTCTTGTCTGTGGATCACTAAGCACTGCAAATTAAAACCAAACATGCTCACAGTAAAGAACTCAGTTTTCAGTCGTTCTTTCAAAATTCCAGCATCTGTATCAAGGGCAAGTTAAAAATACAAACATACACAGATACTGCAGTCCTGCTATAATTAGACACAGAAAGGGTCTTCCTCTGCTCCACAAATGATTTTCACTTGCTCACAGGAAATCCCTAAACACTGGATTTCCATTTCTTTAACTATAAAAATAAGGGACAGAAACCATGAGAGATTCAGACTAATATCATCTGCAGTGTTTAAATCACAGAAGCAGTATTTTTTAAGACCAATGGCACACACCTTTTAGCTATCATCCATGGGACCATCTCTTTCATCAGGTGAGCACATGACATTTGTGCATATTCAGGCACTGAATGTCAAAGCACAGAGCTTTAGGATTTGGCTTGTCTAAAAGGTTTATAAAATACAGGTTGAACCGCTCTAGTCCAGACACTCTGGTCCAGAAACAGCTGTTGCCCAGAACGATTTGCATTAGCCGGATGTCCACTTTTCATGCGAGACGCCAGGCTTCCCATGGTTCCATGAAGTTTATTTACAGCCCCCAGGCCTGGCTCTCAGTGTTCTGTGCTGTTACTTAGCTCTAATTTACCCCTAAATGACCTCTAACAGCCCAGTAAGCAGTGAAAGGGCTGGTAACGCTGCTAGACGAAACTGACCTCCCGTGGTCTGGAAAATCCTCTAGTTCAGAACCGGTCCGGTCCCGAGGGTGCCAAACTAGAGACGTCCAACATTGGGAGTGAAACAAACACTCCCAATCCCAAGGGAGCAAAAGCAAATAGCTGACACTAGGGCAGTAATTTTCCCAGCAGCGACTACCTCCCTGAAGAAAAACCTGTGGACGCCTGCACCCTGCTCATCTGGCAAGGCAACATTAAGAGGAACTAACTGCTAACAAAAAGCACAAGACTTCTCTCAGCCACTTGGATGAGGTAGGACTGAAATACTGCCAACAGACAAATACTGCTATTCGGCGCATACACCTACACTTCTGTGCCACAGCTGATTTTACAACCAACTTGCCCTCTCCTTCAGCAACGAGCCTAGAAGCAAAATTTGGGTGCAATTACACAAATAAGGCAGAGGGTATTTTAACGATCATTAAACTGCAGCAACAGAATTTACAAAATTCCATTCAGAATAGAGCTGCAGCACAAACAACATTAGGCATTAAAGTTTTGATACACTTTTACGGGTTATTCATCTCCTCTGGGTACAGAAAGTATAGCATGCTCTCAGTCACAAAGCTACTTCCTAAGGAAGCGAAAGCCTATTTGTCCTGCCTCCACTAAGGATGTAAGCGACTAGCTGACTGTCCGATAAGCTTTTGCCTATCGGATAGCGGACTAGTTCCTCGACTAGTCACTTCCCTGCCCTTGCTGTCTCTAGAAAAGACAGCAAGGAGAGGTGTGACGGACCGGGCCGTGTCTGGGCACAGCTGAGGGCGTCCGCTCAGGGCG
>JANRFK010003894.1:1470667-1481596 GCA_030068395.1 Apalone spinifera | reverse complement strand
GCTGAGGGAGTTGGGTCTGTTTAGTCTTCAGAAGCGAAGAGTGAGGGGGGATTTAATAACAGCCTTCAACTTCCTTAAGGGAGGTTCCAAAGAGGATGGAGAGAGGCTGTTCTCAGTAGTGACAGATGGCAGAACAAGGAGCAATGGTCTCAAGTTGTGGTGGGAGAGGTCCAGGTTGGATATTAGGAAAAATTATTTCACTAGGAGGGTAGTGAAGCACTGGAATGGGTTACCTAGGGAAGTAGCGGAGTCTCCATCCCTAGAGGTGTTTAAGTCTCGGCTTGACCAAGCCCTGGCAGGGTTGATTTAGTTGGGATTGGTCCTGCCTAGAGCAGGGGGCTGGACTTGATGACCTTCTGAGGTCTCTTCCAGCTCTATGATTCTATGATTCCCTGTTCTGTTCATTCCCCCTGGGGCATCTGGCTTTGGCACTGTCAGCAGACAGGACACTGGGCTAGATGGACCTTTAGTCTGACCCAGCATGGCCGTTCTTATGTTAATATGTGACATGCAAATGTGTTTCCTTTTTAAAATCATACTTTATTTCTATATGAGACAGAAGCAATAAGAGAAGCTTTAGAAAAACAAACTTTACTTAAAAAATTTCATAGGGGTTGCCATGTTAGTCTGTAACATTTAAAAACAATGACCAGTCCTCAGAGATTGACAGAAATATATAGAAGCACCAGCTTTTGTGGGTAAAACTCGCTTAATCAGATGAATTGCAGTGGAAATAACAGAAAACAAGACATACATACACATACATATATTATAAACAGAAGTAGTTCAGGAAACCCCCACCTTACGACGGCCCGAGTTGCAACCCTCCACACTTACAGCCATTTGAGTGCGAAAGGGGCCAAAAAATCCCGACTTAGGTCCCCAGCCCCTATTTACGATGGTGCACAGCACCTATCATAAATATGAGTTCGAGTTATGACACCCCCAGCTTGCGATGCTATCCCAGGAACCGATCGTGTTGCAAGTTGGGGGTAGCCTGTACTGTCAATTGAAGGAACTATGTTAATTAGGATAATTAAATGGTGGGATCGATATGTCCTGTTCATAACTTTTGATGTGAAAATGTGGATGTTAAAGACCGGAAAAATTGGCTTTGTAATGCACCAACCAGTTAATGTCTTTATTCAAGCCCAGGCTAACAGTGTCAGATTTGAAGATGAATTCCAGTTCTGCAGACTCTCTCTGTAATTGGGTAGTGAAATTCCTTTGTCGGCTACTTTTAAATCCATGATTGAATGACCAGGCAGGTGAAAATGTTCCCCTACACAGGTTTGTTGTGTGTTACCATTTCTGATGTCTAATTTAATGTAAGGGAACATTTTCACCTGCCTGGTCATTCAATCATGGATTTAAAAGTAGCCATTCTTCTACAAAAGAATGTCACTACCCAATTATGGGCTTGCATAAAGGCCCTAACTGGCTGGCGCATTCCAAACTCAATTTCTCCTGCCTCTAACATACACATTTTATATACACACATAGGCTACGTCTAGACTGGCATGATTTTGCGGAAATACTTTTAACGGAAAAGTTTTTCCGTTAAAAGTATTTCCGCAAAAGAGCGTCTAGATTGGCACGGACGCTTTTGCGCAAAAGCACTTTTTGCGGAAAAGCGTCCGTGCCAGTCTAGACACGCTTTTGCGCAAGAAAGCCCCCATCGCCGTTTTAGCCATCAGGGCTTTTTTGCGCAAAACAAATGTCAGCTGTCTACACTGGCCCTTTTGCGCAAAAGTGTTGCGCAAAAGGGACTTTTGCCCGAACGGGAAGGGCAAAGTATTTCCGCAAGAAGCACTGATTTCATACATTAGGAAGTCAGTGCTTTTGCGGAAATTCAAGCGGCCAGTGTAGACAGCTGGTCAGTTTTTGCGGAAAAGCAGATGATTTTCCGCAAAAACTGGCCAGTCTAGACACAGCCATATAGCTTTCTGCTATTTCCACTCCAATTTAATATGGGTCCTTCAATTGACAGTACTTCTGCGATTTTATTTATATTATATTGTAACGGGGTCCACCCACTTGTGAGCACCCCTCTGTGACAAAGAGGTGCCACGTAAGCTCTTTGCCTGGCTGTCTGGTACCCTTGCTCCCAGAGTCACTTCCCCTGGATGCTGCCCTGTCTGGTGGTCTTTCAGGGTTCTGAGACTAGGATCTGACTAGCCTTGTCTACAGTGCTATTAAGCTCGTGGACAGTCTTTGTCCACTGGTCTGCTGGGCCCGGATTGGCTGCTGCAGAGACAGCCACTCTCTTCTGCCTGGAGGACCTTTCTTCTGTTCCTCGTGCTGGGATTGGGTGTGGCAAGGCCTCTGGCTTCCTGTAGGGGGTGTTGGGGCTTTGTCCACTCCATCACATTTTATAGATATATATTTCTAGTCCAGTTCATCTGATGAAGTGGGTTTTATGAAAGCTCATGATTCTATATATTTTTGTTAGTCTCTAAGGTGCCACTGGATTACTCACTGATTTTAAACTTTACTTAAGGTTAGAAAAGACAATTTCATATCACATATTTTAAAAAAATATATAGGCCTAAAAAGTGAAAATGAAAAATCAATTTGCTCAAAGAGAAAATGTGAAAGATTCTCAAGAGGCCTGGCAAATTTTGGGAAAAAAGATACTCTATTTTATGGGAAGAGATTCAATAACCATTCTTTTCCCATAAAGCTAGTGATGGAGGACTGTCACTGCTCCATAGACATACAGTGCACATTTCAGGATAACAGTAACAGGAAATCAATAGCATCTTTTATATGTGAAAAGACATTGTCTCTATGGACTCCTAATACCAGCAAATGGGACCAAAGAAGACCTTTACTAAAATTTGGCAGTCAGCATTCATCTTGGTAGCATACAACTCTAAATCTTTTTTTTTTTTTTTTGCTTGTTTTATTTTAAGAAAGAATTCTGATCAAAGCGTCACCCTTCATTAAAGCCAAAGAGGCCCTAGATAACACTATATTAACAGTGTAACAGTGTCTAACCCTGGCACTCTCTCCTGAAACCCCTATCCACATACACTTCCTCTCTAGTTGATGGTTGTTATCATTAGGAGCTAGAGCTTTATCAGGTGGCAATCTGACATCTCTGTCAAGCTGAGCAGGATTTATGGGATCTTCTAGTTTTTCTCCCTATCAATTTGAAATGGTACCAACATTAATATTAGCAAAAACACTTTGTGCACAGGCAATTTTGCAATGAAGAGTGGGGTGTCTTGTGTCTAGTTGCTGAAATAATCTGCTAAATGAAGGCTCTTTTCATACTCCGGATCATATGCTCCTACCATGTATACAAGACCAGCACAAATTGTTCCTCACAACTGTCCGTTAGTTCAGATGAAAGTTGGCTGGAGGAAGGGCAAAACCTTGTTATCTTTGCTTCTACAGCTACAGAAAATGGATCAGCTCTTCTAGGAGGCCTCTCTCCATATTAAGTCAGGCCACGAAGGCCACAGACTGGTACATAAATGAATGTTTTTCTCCACTTAAAAAGAAGTGACCTAAATTATAGATTTTCCAGAATGGGTACAGAATCTGAGAGCCTCTGAAAACCGTACACCACCCTCCTCAGCATGCTCAGCTGGGAATCTTCCCATCAGCAGAAAAACTTGATGCACATTCATGGTATCCAGCATGCCTTTATTAAGGACCATTTAATAGGATGGTATTGGGAGAGCTTCAAAAAGATCTTACCCAACTAAGTGACTGTGCATCAAAATGGCAAATGAAATTTAATGTTGATAAATGTAAAGTAATGCACATTGGAAAAAATAATCCCAACTATACATACAACATGATGGGGACTAATTTAGCTACAACTACTCAAGAGAAAGATCTTGGAGTCAATGTGGATAGTTCTCTGAAAACATCCACTCAGTGCGCAGCGTCAGTCAAAAAAGCAAACAGAGTGTTAGGAGTCATTTAAAAAGGGATAGAGAATAAGACCGAGAATATCTTATTGCCTCTATATAAAACCATTGTATACCCACATCTTGAATACTGCTTTCAGGTGTGGTCGCCTCATCTCAAAAAGGATATATTGGCATCGGAAAAGGTTCAGAAAAGGGCAACAAAAATGATTAAGGATTTGGAACAGGTCCCATATGAAGAGAGATTAAAAAGACTTGCACTTTTCAGCTTAGAAAAGAGGAGACTAAGGGGGAATATGATAGAGGTCTAAAACATCATGACTGGTGTGGAAAATGTGAAAAAGGAAAAGTTATTTACTTGTTCCCATAACATAAGAACTAGGGGTCACCAAATAAAATTAATAGGCAGCAGGTTTAAAACAAACAAAAGGAAGTTTTTCTTCACTCAGCACAGTCAACCTGTGGAACTCCTTGCTAAGCTAGATAGATTCATGGAGGTTAGGTCCATCAATGGCTAGTAGCCAGGATAGGTAGGAATGGTATCTCTAGCCTCGGTTTCTCTGGAGGTGGGTGACAGGGGAGGGATCATGTGAGGATTACATGTTTTGATCCTTCCCTCTGGGGCATCTGGTATTGGCCACTGTCGACAGACAGAATACTGGGCTTGATGGAACTTTGGTCTGACCCAGTATAGCCATTCTTATGTTCTTATGATACTGTGCATACTCTTAAGTTGGTCCATTTCACTTGGCCTTAGATGCTAAGGATTTTGGGAATGGGGCTGATGGCAAGAAAGTTCTTCTCTGATGGCAAGAAAGTTCTTCTAGTTCGAACTAGGGATGCAAATGTAGCCGACCGAAATTGCTAATGAAGCGGGGGATTTAAATATCCCGCGCTTCATTAGCATAATCTCGCCCGTGCGCTATTCCACTCGCCAGCTAATTCGAACCAGGAAGTGCTCTCCGGGATGCGTTAGTTCGAATCAAACCCCTTGGTTCGAACTAATGTTACTCCTCATTTTTTGAGGAGTGACACCTCATTTTTTGAGGAGTAAAATTAGTTCGAACCAATGGGTTTGATTTGAACTAATGCGTCCTGGAGCGCACTTCCTGGTTCGAATCAGCTGGTGAGCAGAATAGTGCACGGACGAGATTATGCTAATGAAGTGCGGGATATTTAAATCCCCGCTTCATTAGCAATTTTGGTCGGCTACAATTGCATCCCCAGTTCGAACTAGGGAGCAAGTGTAGATGTAACCTGACATGTGATGTGATGCCTCTCTAAAGAGGAGGGCTCTTTTTATCACCCTTCTCATTCTTGCTTGGTTCTATCATGCTGCTCACTTAGCTGGAAAACCCTCCAGGTCCTCATCCACCAAACACTCTCCCGCTTCTTAATATCAACCATTTCACAACATCCTTCCACCCCTGCTCCTTTTCATCATCCATAATGCTTTCCTTCTGAATGGATCATCTGGGTCATGATGATTTACCTTCTTTAGAATTTAATCTCTTTGGGGGCAGGGAGCATGTTTCTTCTTGTGTGGCATGAAATATCATAGCGCTGTATGGCTCTAGATACGTAATGATGATATCAGTTCTTTATAAGTGGGCCATGCCTCCTAATCCATTGAAACATACTGGCATAGGCCAGTATGTAGAAAGACTCTGAAGAGTGAAGGGGCTCTGAAGACACTGATATCCCATGACCTTAAGAAAGCTGTCTGAGCTGCAACCACAAATTAGTAAGGCTATTTATAATATGGAAAATGAAAGCGATCTCCTAAACTAGGAAGGCTTGGGAGAGGCAACGTGACTGACAAGAGTAAGGAGCTACTCAGCCAAAAGGGGTTTGGGATTCTGTTTTACTTGTCATAGCTGATGGCATCACTAACAAATCACATACAGCAGGGAGCTGCTTTCTTTATGCAGCTTGAGCATTGAGCAGTTTGAGGCAAGAGAAACACTGCACCCCTGAATGGAAGCCTTGAAAGGTCAGTGGAAAGTAAACAATGAAATGTTTTGTTTTAAAATGGATTCATTTGTAGTTTACAAGTCGAGTAATTTTGCTATTACTAATTTAGGCTCTTGAACAGCTTTTTGTATTAATTTATTTCGAAAGTATCTGAATTCACCTTTTAAGCCATCAAGATCCTGTGTTCATGCATATAAAGATCCAGGAAAAATGTAAACAGATCTGGCTCAAGATGGGATGGTCCTCAGATTTCCCATGAGGTACCTGTCAATCTGTTGTATGCAAAACAATTTCCTATGGTGGAAAGGCTCAGCTGTGTAATTAGTGACAGTGTCTTTTAGCAATATGTTGGAAATATCTGAGAGAGAACTCACTGTAACTTTCTGTCACTAACATCCCTAATGATCAAGTGTTTCCCCAGCCACGTTAGAAAAAAAACCATGTCTGTTACTATCACTACAGGACAAAACTCTCTGGGAAATAGGTTGCTGCCATGGCAAAGCAAACCTCAGAACTTTAGTAATTATTTTTGTGTTTTAGCATAGACCAAGTCACTCTAAAATCAGACATAAAAAATGAATCTAGTGGGTGTGCTGACTCAGGAGGAATGTAATGCCAAATAGCTGGGTGACAGCTCTGAACTGAGGGAAAATGAATTAATCCTTAATGGATTTCCCTGAAAATGTGTCTTCATGAAAAGCTTGCCCTGAGTTGAGGAACTTACTTCATTTCAAAGAAACTTATATTTCAAATATTCCTTTGTCAACTGCATTGGGATCAGAAGAGTTGATTTAAGACTGAACATTCCTTTTAATTGTTTTCATATAAGGGTTCTATGATGATAAGGTCCAAAACAAAGTGGCTGAACTTTGGTGTGGGAAGCCATGGCTACCCAAAGATCTAGAGTTATATGGCTACATCTTCACATGAAATCATACTTGAGAGGTTTTTTTTAGTAGCTGTCTATCTTCTGAGCTCTCATTGTAACATAATATACATAAATCAAGGGACTAGTTATAGGGTACTGTGCAGCCTAAAGGGAAGAAAAAAACCATTTTGCTTGAAGGTATCCTTGTCAAAGCAACAACACACGCAGAATACAAAATCTGACTGTTACTGAGTTTTATAGCCAGTAACAATTTTGTGTATAACCCAGGGAACCACTCTGTTTGAATTTCATAGGACCCTGTACATTGTGACATGAATTTTTCTGTCCCGTTCAATATTTTGATGGGACTGCATGGCTGCCCTCTAGTGGTTAACTTGCCAACCACACAGCTAATTTGTTGTTTGAAGACCAAACACTGCATGCAGATTTCTGCTGTCAGCTTCTCAGTGGAAATCCAGTGTAACTGTTGACTTGAATAGAATTACTCTGGATTTTCCCTGGTGTAACTAAGAACAGGATTTAGTCCTCAAGTACTCACCTATTCCCAACTTTTCTATTGCTGTATATCTCACACTGTCCTTTATATTGCAGAAAGAGTTTTTGTAAGTCACACATCAGTGGTAGTTTTTGTAAAATGGAGTTTATTTCTGTTTTGAAAAGTCCTTTCAAACTCATAATGTAGTTAAACTAATGGAGGAAACAATTGTCCTCTCATCAATGTCTGTAGCCAGTGGTCTCAGGAGTAATGCTGACAAGTGACACTAACCATTCCCTTGATCTTGCATGTATCAAAGAGCCCTCTGCTGCTACTATCAAGGTACATATAACTCACCTCACCATCATATGGAAAAACAAATAGTCTCGCAGCATCTTAAAGAATAACAAAACATGTAGATGGTATCATGAGCTTTCGTGGGCACAACCCACTTCTTCAGATGATGAGTGCCATATGGAACAGAGGTGGGACTGGTTTTCCTCTTTTCCATTCTAAACTTTTTTCTATTATATTATGTGTCTAGGGAGCTAAAGACAGGCAGAACATGTTGTTAGGCTACATATAACACATAAATCATGCATGGGGCAACTCTAGCTTTTCTTCCTCCTTTTCTTTTCTCAGCTATAAACTGTTGATTTCTGAGAGTTGTGGATTTTGAGCATCCAAATGAGTTGTGCTCTACCGGCCTTCATCCCTCTTGCTTTGTTTTGCTGCAGATGTCATATCCACTATCTGCATGTTTTTAACTTGCTGCTGGCATTTTTGGTTGCTTAATGGTAGACAGTGATAACAAAAAGTAATTATCTCTATTAAGAAGTGACCAGAAGAGGTAAATGCACAAAGTTGAAACACTTCCTAAATATTAAAAAAAAAAATAGTGAAGGAGTTGCTCAAAAAATGCCCAGTTTAAAACCACCTTAGCAGTTGTGTTTTTTTATGCCTGGTTATATATTTTACCAAGGGACAATATAAACATGTGAGTAAAAACAGACATTGGGACTTGCTTGCTGATCCAATAGGGAGACAGGTAGATTCCTCCCCACGGGCATATTTGGTTCTCTAGTAAAATGAAGCCCCAACCTCTCTCTTTATCTCTAAGTTTTTATACCTCATTCCTCAACATGGTATCTGTGCTGTTATAGATGGGAGTATCTTACTGATCCAAAGAGGAGAACACAGAGTGGCTTAAATGCATATAGTAATAGACTAGCATTGGGCCTTTTGACAACTTTACATATTTAAAGCTAATGATTACGAATGACTCTTACGCAGTTTTTGGATCCATTCTGTAGTCAGCTAGTTAGCTCGTCTGTCAGTAAGCAACAGGAAGGCAGGTAAAGTGGGACTGATGTACTGATGGTGCAGATTCCCTGGGAACTTAGAGATTCCCTTGTGCAGATGATTTTTAAATGACCATATTCAGCAAAGTTTTCTGCCATTTCCCACTGAGTTAGCCTGCTATCCAAGTATGCCGAGGAAGGAAGAGCAGTGAGAAACTGATAAAAATAGCACTAAATCCCTGTCTTGATTCAATGACAAGAAAATAATAAAAAGATTATAGGTAATTTCTTTTTATGAATTACAGAGAAGGGCTTAGATTCAGCAGTGACACAGAAGAGTCTGGACAGATTGCTCAGCTGCCTTTTCCAATAATGTCACTATCATTCAAAGGGAAACAAATGACCTCCAGGATAAACTCTGAGAACAGCAGAGCATGGTTGTGAAGTTGTACACAGGGGGAGTCTCCTAAATATCCAAACTGCTTCTATTCTGTGAGAGCAGTCTGGATCATTTTGAATGTGAACAGGAACAAATTTACTGTAATGTCTGTTTAAAGAGAATGTGATAGATTTCAGACTTTGCTTTATTGCTGTCATATAATTTGCTTTCTGACTATACTCAATGGGGAGAATACAGCAAATCTGTAGGGCAAGGAACTGAAAGCTTTGTCACACATTCTGCGTTGAGGATTTTTCTGTATGTTACAAAACTGTATTTCTATTATTTTCCCCAGGCTATAATCAGCCTCTTCAAAGGAGAGAAACAAATAGTCCAACTCCTCAAGATGGAAATGTACAATAAACATATCTCAGGTTTGGACTAGGTTCATGACTGACCTTCTGTTTATCACAATCACAATCACATTCCAAACTGCTCCAGTGCTAAACAACCTATAAAGGAATGACATTCCTGTAATGTTTATCCTGCTTGGAAATTGCCTGAGTGGTGCCCTTGTTGAAGCACAATCCAAGGTTCATTGAAAGATTTTGCTATCTACTCATCATACTTCTTCTTGGTGAGTTCCTGAGTCAGTTCTGATGATATCTGGAACATAATGTGGCCAAGGGAGAGCAAAGATGGAACATAAAGCATTTTCAATCTGAAGCCAGTGTGACAATGGGCATTATTATACTTCAGGGAATCCCAGCCTAAATATCTGCAAGGGTTACAGGTACAATATGGTTAATTGCACTTATGTCCAGAAACAGGAAGAAAAAAAAGAGCAGTTAAGTCATGGTCAACTTTAGGTTTCTAAAGGCAGAACACAACTACGTGGGTCTCTGTCCCCCAGTCAAAAGTCTGGAGTTAATTAATATGTATACTATATATCTATATCTCAAATTTGCAAGGAAGGAGCTACAATTTTTCAGCAGGTCTATTGCACAAGGGGGAGCAGCAAAGGATTATTGGCTGGAGGTTACTGAAACATTATAGCAAAGTAAGAGATGGTTGGAGAAGTACAACCAAGGGCATGTCTAAACTACATCCCTCTTTCGAAAGAGGGATGTAAATTAGACAGATCAATATTGCAAATGAAGCCGGGATTTGAATTTCCTGCACTTCATTTACATAATGGCCGCCACACCTTCCTTCAAAAAAGGGCTTTTTGAATATGAAACCGCTGTCTAGACGTGGTTCTTTCAGAAAAAAAACCCTTTTTCAAAAGATCTTGTACTCCTGCACTCTTTCAAAGGAAGGATATAATCTAGACATGCCCCAAGTGACCACAAAGCTCCAATTTCTTCACCAGTTTTTCCCAGCTCCCTTTTGCAATTAATTTCCCAACATTTACATACTTTAAATTATATAACAGATGCATTTTAATAATGTTCCAAAGGAGGGGCACCCAATTTAAATTAATTACATTTTGCAATAAAACAGAGAGGCATACATTTACATAACAAAACCAGTCCAAATACAGGGTTGTATGTAAACCTACCCAAAGCAATTAAGTGAAGAAACTGATGGTGCCTCAGTATGTAGGCTATGCAATAATGAAAAGGTGATTCTAGGGCCAGGTCCACACTACAAGGAAAGGTCAGCTTAAGATACGCGATTCCTGCTGTGTAAAAAATGTATCTGGAGTGGATGCCAAGCTTTGGCCACATCCTCGCAGCGGGAGGTTGACAGGAGAAATGCGAGGAAGAGCAGGAATACTGGGGCCAGCACCAACGGGTACCTCAGTGCTGGATTTAGCAGGTCTTTACTAGACTGGGTAAATCAAACTCCAGAAGATTGACCGCTGCAGTACCCATCTTCTGGGAGGTGATGACTTGGCCTAACCTGGTGGTCTGCTGCAGGGGGCAGTTCCTGGGGGCACAGAGAGGTCACGTGGGGAGAAGAATGTGAAGGGACAGATTCCCTGGAAGGGCGGGCAGAATCCAGGGGGGCAGAGGTCTCTGAGG
>JANRFK010003894.1:1452248-1470567 GCA_030068395.1 Apalone spinifera | reverse complement strand
TCATATGGGACCCGTTCCAAACCCCTAATCATTTTAGTTGCTGTTTTCTGAACCCCTTCCAAAGCCAAAATATCTTAAAATCCCTTTCTTTGGTATCTGCTCTGTAACCATATTGGTTCACTCATCTGACACTTTTCCCCTTCCCAGCTGATGTAAATAGAGGAGCCAGGATAGATGCTGCTAATTCAGGATTTATCTTGGACAATTCTGTATTCAAAAGCTTCAGAGGGGAAGCCAAGTTAGTTTGTAACAGGAGAAACTTTAAAAACTACAGATAGACTATTAGCACCTTAAAGACTAACAAAACATGTAGATGGTATTATGCGCTTTTGTGGGCACAGCCCACTTCTTCAGATGACAAGAATGTTAGAAGTCCAGATCCAAGAATAAATAAGGGGGGGGAGGGTAAGAAGAGTATCGTCCTCCCCTTATTTTTCCCCGCCCTTCTCCCTCCCTCCTTCCCTTATTTATTATTGCATCTGGACTTCTAACACTCCTGTCATCTGAAGAAGTGGATTGTGCCTACGAAAGCTCATACCACCAGCTACATGTTTTGTTAGTATTTAAAGTACGACTAGTCTATTTGGTTTTTTTTAAAGTTCATTCTGTATTCAGGTTATCTGTGCCTGGCGCTTTCCCATTTTTTAAGGATTTGAGGGCTTGAATGGATCTCTTCCTTAGATGGTGGATATCAAGATCTTCTGCCTCCTGGATGTTGTCATCTAAAGAGGAAGCAACTTTGTTTAGCAATTCTTTGAAATGCAATGTCTAGCACATTTCTTGTCCTTTGTCTGTTGTTTGTAGTTGGCCTTATTTGTCCCTGATGAGAGTTTGTGTTTGTTGATGTGTCCTGCTTATCACTGATAAGCCCTGTACTTTCGTAGACAGTTCCATATTCACCACGAGCAGATGCATCCTTTGCTTGTGTTGCCAGATGATCAATAAAATGTTGCTTGTCTGCTCTCACAAGGCATTTGACCTCCTGGTGTGCTTTGCTATACTGCTCACAGTTTTTGTCCTTTAGCTTCTGAGATTTTGTGTCTAAAACTTTTTCTTCAGGTCTATCTGGTTTCTGTGGAGTTCCATGTGCTGGGTACACTCCTTCCTTCTCTTCTACTTGTAGCCTAGACACAGTTCCCTGCTCTGTTTGTAAATTAATGTTACTTTGTCCAATTTCTTGGTGATCTTCTTATCTGCATTCACCTCCTCTTCATCAAGGTCTGCAAGTGTCTGAAACCTGTTCTTTAACTGCAGAATGAAGGCTCTTTGTGTTTCAGGGGACCTTACTTTGTTAGTGTTATAACCTGTGTCCCTTGTTTAGTAGATAGACGCTGCTTGGTTTGAGTCTGACAGAGGCTGTCACAAGGTGGTGATCACTGACAACATCTGCTCCCTTTCTCACTTCCACATCTGCCTCTGAGCATCACCATTTGCCATTGATCATCTTGTAATCAGTCTGGTTCTTAGCTCTACTGTTTGGCGAACGCCATGTCAGCTTGCGAATTTCATGATCTTGAAATAGGGTTCTACCAATGATTAGGTCATTCTTATTTCAGCAATCAACAAACCTCTTTCTGTTTTTATTCATGGTGCTACACCTACATCTTCCCATTGCTCTGTCAGTGTGTTGTCCTCCCCAGCGTTGGCATCCAGGTCTCACATGGCAATAGCTATGTCATGGTATGGTACTCTCTATCTTTGCCTATCATGTAAGGTAAAATTTGTCCTTTACTACTTGATCACTGTCATTTCTTGGAGCATAGCACTGAATTGTTTCCCTTTCAGTCTGGCTCTGATTAGTCTGCTGCTGGATTTCCACTCAAGCAGGAAATGCTGCGCTCCTTTCTTCAAAAAGATGACAGCGTCCTCATGGTGCTGTCCACCATCTCGTCCAGAATACAGCAAAGTTTCTCCCAAGGCTGCTGTTAATTTTCCTGACCCGTCCATCTGCTTTCGCTGATGCCCAGGATGTGAGAGCTGTAGCGTCTCATCTCTGCTGTGATCTAAGTTAACTTCCCTGTTTCGTGCATTGTCTGTCTGTTCCAAAAACTGAGTTTGGTTTTTGTCTTGGGGTTGAGCACTTCATTCTTTGTGCCAGTGGTTTCCGTTTGGCTTTCCCCACTGACATTTATTAACTCCTGAAAGCCATCACTCGCAGTAATGGTCGATTTCTCCATCGCTGTTTCTTAACTTTTTTTTTTAAATGAGGCAGAGTTGTTAGCCCTGTTCCTACCTCTCAATTTGGAGGACCAGGATGTCTGTTCTATCTGGCCATTCCACCACAGACCAGTATGGCATGATTGATCTAGCCAGGAGCAAAAAGACCTCACCAACAGCAACTTTGGGGATTGTTAGAGCACACAAGCTGTCCTGCCACAAGGCGTGGACACTGGAATACAGTGTTGCAGAGCAGTATAAACAAGTCATTGTTTGACATTTTTAATTTGTACTGAGGATCTAGATCAGTCCGACTCAATGACCTCTTTGTTAATTACACTTCACCAATTTTGTGATCTGCAAACTTTATCAGTGGTGGTTTTATGTTGTCTTTAGATCTTTTTTTTTTTAAGGTTACATAGCACAAGAACCAACCCCTAGAGGCATTACTGGAATCAGACCCACTCAATGATGATTCCCTGTTTACAGTTTTGTATTTTGAAACCTACCAGTTTTTAGTCCATTTAACGTGTATCATGTTAATTTCATACCATTCTAGTTTTTAATCAAAATGAGCAGTACCAAGTCAAGTCAAAAACCTTCCAGAACTTTATTGCGGCAACACTATTACTGTTATCAGTCAAATTTGTAACTTCATCACAATAAAACATCAGGTTAGTTTGAAAGGATTTATTTTCCATAAACCCTTTGTTGACTTGCATTAATTACATTATCCTTTTTCAATTATTTATTAATCAAGTCCTTCATCTGCCATTCCACTATCATGCCCAGAATCAGTGTCAGGCCTTTAATTACCTGGGTCCTTCCTTTTAGTATTTTAAAAAATTGCACAACATTGGCCTTCCAGTCTTCTGGAACTTCCCAAGTGCTCCAAGACTTACTGAAAATCAACATTAATAGTCTAGCACACTCCTCAGCCAAGGGTGGTCAAATTCTTGGATGCAAGTTGTTTGGCCCTGCTGGTATAATAGTGGTTAACCTTAGCAGCTTCTGGTTAATGTCCCCTGCAGTTACTAATGAAATAGAGAGAGTGTTATCACCATATGGTAAGACTGCATCATTTTGTTTTTAATACAGAACAGAAATTTATGGTGAACACTTCTGGATTTTCTTCTTCATTACTGATGATTCTATCCCTTCTGTCTACTAATGGCTCGATACCATTGTCAAGATGCTTTCTGTTTCTAATATTTTACAAATTTGTTCTTATTGTCTTTATCTCTGCTGGCCATAGACTTCTGCTTATGTCCCTTGTCTTCCCTCATCAGATTTCCATTTCCTAACTTCCCATTTCTTTCATGTTACATATTTTAATTTTTTCATATCTGCCTTTACTTCCCCTCTAAGCCAGGTTATTTTTTTTTAACCAGCACAGCCTTCTCCCTCAGTTGTGGCTTTCTGGGCATCTAGCAAATTGGTTTTAAATGATTCCTAATTATTATTTACATTTTTCTGATTAAATTCTTCCTCCAAGGTGAATTGGCTCATAATTGTTTTCAGCCTTGTGAAATTGGCCTTATTAAAGCACCAAATGTGTGTATGTATAACTAGTGTGGACTTGATTGTACTTACCCAGTATGACTGGGATCAAGTTGTGATTGCATGTACCTAAGTACCATTACCTTTTATTTCTGTGCTCAGTTTCTCTTTAGCTGTTAGGACAAGGTCTAATACAGAATTGTCCAGTGTTGGCTGCAAGTTAGCAAATTGTCATCTATAATATTTATAATAGAAATTCCAAGGATGTTTTTGTACTGGCAGCATGAAATCTCTAGCGTCTCTCATTCGGATTGGGATCCCTGATGATCACAAAGCTCCCCCCCACATATGGTAGAGAGGAACATCAGGAGCCAGATTCCTGTTATTTACCATCAAATCACACTAGGAGGCAGTAGTCCTGGGGGAATTCTGCAATTATGACATTTGGAGCCACAGTAAAATTGCAGAATTCCTCCCAGGGCTGGTATCAGACACCAACTAGTATCCCATCTCGTGCTTTAATTGTTCTGACATTGATCCACAAGCCACGGGGAGAGTTTTTTTTTTCTCTGAACTATCGGTGTCCCTCGTCCAGCACAGGGCTCTTCTCTTATTGCCTACTCTAGGGCCACGAGCATCCTGAACACCTGGTACTGGGCTCTGTCCAAGCCTAGGTTAAATGCCATGTCTTGTTGGTAGGGTGGAGAGTGGAATCTACATCTTCTCTGGGTTAATAAGTATTTTCTTTTCCTCTGATACACCAGAACCTCATTCAGTCTAGTTTTTGTATCTGGTTCTGTGCTTAGCCCAATGGAAGACCAGGTCATCTTGCCCGCATACATCTGGGAAAGACGTTCATATAAAATGTTAGCTGCACTTACAAACCTAAGTGACACTGTGTGCACTGCCCAAAAGATAGGGCTCTGCGAGGTGCTTTATTCCAAAAGGCAAGTCAGGGCCTTGTATATGATCACACCAGGAGCCTGAGGCCTCTTACTGAGTAACTGAATGAAACCATGTGTGTCTTAAAACTGAAGACATTGTGTGTACAGTATTGCAAGGTGGCATTGCACACAAGATACCAAATCAATCAATGAAAATAAAATTAGTAAGAAAACAGATTAAGTCCTGCCCAGACGTTTGCTTTTTATTATGAGCTGCATGTTGTTGATACCAGCTCAGTTTTTTTTTTCTGTAATATGCCTTTTTACAGGAATTGCCTGAATACATTTTATCTAATCTGTTAATTATCCAATTTGTATGTAAACAAAAAATATATGAATCTCAACTGTATGGCTCTGTGTTAAGCAGCTGTTTCTGTAAAAGCTCTATTAGTTTGTAGGAACTAATAGTAAATATTCTCAGCAAAGTTGAAACAACAAATTAGATTTCTTTTCATAAACGTTGGATCAGCTTTTGTTGCTATTACATGAAATTAATTTCATAGTTAAATTTCCCTTCAAATTGATTTAGACTTCTAAGTACCCCAAAACGTCAATTAATGATATTCTATGGACACTTATTCAAGGAGCCAGCCATACATTTGTCTGAATCTGGTAGGAAAAATGTGAAGGAGGATTGGGTATTGGTTGTGTAGGACATTTGTACCTATATTTCCTGTGTTTGGTCAACTAAGGACTCCCATACTTACAACTTCCAGTTCTCCATCAGTTGCCTTTCTTGTGTGGAAACACACAGTGTCAGGAAGGAAAGAACTATATTTCCAGTTTGCATTTATTCCTACGCTATGAATTCCTCAGCCGCATCAGACTGCCTAAGAAACCCTGCTTTACTTTTCTTCTTGGAGACAGAAAACTGTATTTCTCATAGCTACATTGCTACACCTCTTTCAAAGCAAGCACATTTATTCTTAAAGTAAAAGCTTTACTGAGGCTATGTCTAGACTACAGGCTTCTTTTGGAAGAAGCTTTTCTGGAAGAGATCTTCTGGAAAAACGTATTCCGAAGGAGAGCGTCTGCACTGCAAAAACTCATAAAAAAAGCAATCTGTTTGTTTGTTTGTTTTTAAAGATATGTGGATGCTATCTCGCATTTCAGCTGTGATTACTATGGATGGAGTGGCTACCAGGGCACCTGTGCTTTTTCCTCTTCTTTCAAAAGAACCCTCTTCCCTGTCCCCACAAACCGTTTTCCGAAAGAGCTCTTTTGGAAAAAGGCTTCTTCCTAATAGAATGAGGATTACCAATGTCGGAAGAACCCCTCTGTTCTTTTGATTTTCTTTCAGAAGAACTCAGTTGCAGTGTGGATGTAATGGCCTTTTCCGAAAAAAAATTCTCAGTGTAGACATACCCTGAGAAAACATATTAAAACAATAAAATAACCTACATACATGCTGATAAGCTGACCAGAGGTCATCCTCTTACTTCAGCAAGAGGTCTAGCTGGTGAACAGTCCTTTAAACCCCATGCAGGAGTTTTCCTGTTGTTACCAGTTCATTACATCTTACTAAAACAAACAAAAAAAAACCAGCAAGCAAATGGTCTGGTAGCACTTTATAGACTAACAAATCATGTAGATGGGATCATGAGTGTTCGTGGGCACAGCCCCCTTCTTCAGATGACCGAAGTTAATTACATCTTATGTTCATCATAATTACAATCAGGAATCTATGCATTCTTAATACAGTTTGGGGGTCTTTGATTTGTCTTCGTGACAGGTGATCAGCAGAAAAGGTTCTCGCCTTGCAAAGCTTCAAAGATTGAGTTTTTGCATAACCAGAGAATATGCCTTTACGTTCTGGGAAACCTGTTTAGCAGCTCATTCTTGTTTTCGCTCTTGTTTTAAATGAGTCTTTTGAAGCTCATGGTACTTTCCAAGGTTTGCAATAGTCAAGGTTTGTATTTCTAGACAAGTTCCGTACAGGCCCACGACAACATACATATATTTGCATTTTTACTATCCGCTCCAAAGGCACTTACTTTTTCTCAGTGAGGTTCAACTGAATTCAGTAAGGTTTTTCCAGAATATTGTAGGGCATTGCCATATCTGTCACTGGCCTGACAAAAACAGGCTTTGTTCTTGTTAACACATTCTGGTGCATGATTCATGAAGGCCATTATTCCCAGAGCTGTGCAGATGTCATTAGGGTTATGCAGGCCAAGATGACTTTCAAGATGAAGTGCTGTGTACCAATTTCAGAGAAAAATGTGAATGCCATGGCTTCAACCAAGCCTTCCCAGGATAGCCCCATCAAATTGACAATTTAAAAATAACAGAAAATATCAGCTGATTCAGAGAAGGGGAGGAAAAGGGAAAGATCATCTTGTATTTGCTTTATTCAGTTTCTGAGACATGCAAAGATTTTGGTGATCAGTGAAATATTAGGACACAGAGAAACCGGTGAGTCAATAGGCCTAGCAAGTCCAATATATATTTCTGAAAAATATGAAGTGTTTCAGAGAAAGGTCTGTACAATGGTGTGGATTTGTGATGGTCCTTTGTTCCTGTGGCATGAGGATTGTGATGGTCCTTGGATCCTCTGGGGCAGTTAATTCCATACTCTTAGACTGGTCTGTGGGGGAAGTCTTATATCCCTAACAAACGAGCTTTGCTTGTGTCAGAAGAGCACAGTTGTTGACCACACTTTATAGCCCGCAGCTTTAAATAGCACATTGGCCCAGGCTGCGGAGTGCCTACTACATGAGGACCTGATGAAGTGGGTCTTTGCCCACAGAAGCTTATGCTCCAATAAATCTGTTAGTCTATAACAGTGTTTCTCAAACTTTGCTCCGCGGAGCCCCAGGGCTCCGCAAGACATCTCCAGGGGCTCCGCGAGGTTGACAAACTGGAAACATCGATCGGTACAACACGTACAATCAGTGGACCGCTGGGGCTCTGCATAACTTTTACGCGTGTAAAGGGTTCCGGAGCCCAAAAAGTTTGAGAACCACTGGTCTATAAGGTGCCACAGGACTCCTCCTCGCTTTTACATAAGGACCATCATCTTGAATTTGGGATGAAATTCATGGGAGGCCAGTGTAGGGAGCAGAGAGCAGGTTTGGTGGGCTCATATCAACTTCTGTTGTTGAGCTACACGGCATCATTCGGCACTAACGAGTTTCCTAAGTGCTTCCTGCCCAGATATATCACGTTGCTGGAATCCAGCCAAGAGGTGACAAACGTATGCATGTCTGACATCAGGTCGTTGCCTGCTGGAGTGGCACCGCATCTCCTAGCCAGCCAGAGTTGATGAGCAGGGTCTGTGAGAAATCCTTTCCGTGTGAAAACAGCGTCAGTAAGGAATCCAAGAGTTCTCTAGACCATGGATGTGCACTTTCAATTCAAGGAGACTGCACCAAGGCTGCAAACTCTCCCAAGGTCTTTCCTCTGCCCCCTGGCATCCCTTGTTTTGTTCAGGTTCAGCATGTGCCAGATGCGCTGTAGCCATGAGCTCATCTTGTGCAAGGACTGGATCATCTGGGTGGTAGTGTGACTGTATGTGGTGAAGGACGACGTAGAGCTGTCAATCATTTGGCACTTGAGTCCATGCCTGACCAGTTCACCCAAATTGGTGTAGCTGCAAAGCGTCTTGTAAATGAATTGAGAAACTGTTGCATAAGGGTTTTGGTTCACCTGGACCTGGGCTAGATCTTGGTTACAATGCTTGGGAAACCTGCATGTTACTGCAAGGTGATGTACATCCTTTGCAAACTCCGTGTTCCGCTCACTGGTTATTTCAGTGCCCTTTTGCTTAACTGAGCCTTGGAGCTCTTATGGCTTCCTGACACATTCTATGAGCACATCAGGACTAAAGAGTTAAGAATAAGAAATAGGGAGCTACATAAATGTTTGGGGCCACCAAAACATTAAGGGTTTGATTTAGCTACATTAGCAGCTCCTCAATACGCACACTATAATTTTAGTGTTCCTATGTTAGAATGCAGCATGCATATGAAACTGGGCTAGAGAGTGAGCCAAAAGAATGCATATTGAAAGAGAGATTGTTTTTAATTATTTTAGAAAATCAAAGCACACGTGTTTTACTCGTGGGCTGTTTGGTGAATGCGTGAAATGAATTTGCGCTTCTGTACCATAAACTCAATTTAATTTGGTACAGCACCTGATTTGAAGATAAGTAATGGATGGTCCCTGAACTTCATAGTCCTGATGAGGAGACTAAACTCAAATTCTAGCAATTCTCAGATACACCAACATTTAATCTATAATAGATTTAGCTCCTATAAAAGTTGTGACTGGATTGTTGAGACACTGAATGAATCTGTTTAATCCCCAAATAGGGGGAGATAATGGGCCTCTGAATTTTGCTTGGTGTTTTATTCCTAAGAAAGTAACTTGAAACATCATTATTAGTGTATCTCATACAGATCTAACCTCTGAAATCTGGGACAGTCTAGTCTGGCAACATCCGGACCACAGATATTGCTGGACCAGAGCCCCAGTCGGCCAGGGTCAGGAGGGCAGTAGGGCTGGCGTGATGGGGAGTGCAGCCCGGGCCAGGGCTAGTAGTGGAGCCTAGTGGTTAGGGCTGGCACCCCAGGAACAGGGTGGAGGGGAGCCTTGACCTCCTCAATCTGGGACTGTTCATGTCTTGAGGGGAACAGGGAGACTAAGCTGTGATTTGAATTGTTGTCAGTATTTTCCTGAGTTCTGTAGTTCAGTAAGTTCTCATTCACGAAATATTGAACCAGTGACCTTAGCTATTCACTTATAACGAAAGGCCCAATATAACATTTTATTAAACGTGGTATTTATGAAAAATGAAACTGCTCATTTTTATTAATCAATAGCAGAGTAAGCCATCTATATCATTAATTTGATTATAAAAGGTCATACTCGAATTGGATATTCCACTCCCATCTCATCTAGTTTAATTTTAATAACCAAGAAAGCAAAAGGAGATAGCAGAAGGGAAAATCACTGCTCTCTTGCTACGTTGGCCAGGGCAAGTCTGGAAGAGCACCTTACTGCTATCTGATTGGGACACATTTAATGTGAAATAGACAAATCTGCAGAAGAAATAAGTAGTTCTAAACTGCTCACAAAAATGGATTGAGTCCAGTTTCGCATATTGAACACTGTTGTCAGAGCCTGGCTTCGTTTTCTTTTGATCACTTCTGACTTGAAAAGGGGGATTAGGCTGAAGCATAAAATGCTGCGACGCATTTGTTTCTGAGGTAAACAGCTATGCAAACTTCAGCCATTGAAAGGCGCTTAGTTAAATAAATGCCTGTAATGGGTACTATAGAAGGAATGATTTTTCTTGAAGACCCTTTATTCACATGCTACTTTTTGTTCTCTTTTAGCATCTGACCTCTTTGAGCCTTTGTTCTAGGAGAAGGGTGATCCGTTACTAAAACCCAAGTAATTCCTGTGATGCTATTACAGGAGCTGCACTCTGAGCCTACCACTCAGCCCAGAGAGCTGGCCTTCTGCCTCCTGCTATTCTGTGTGAATATCCCAGTAATTCACTCTTCCCATCTTAACTTTAGAACTGGCCACTACTTAGTTGTCTGAAATTTCATGAGTTTCATATGCCAGACTCAGTCTCAGAGTTGCTCATTTGTTTGTGTGTATTGTGGCTAAATTAATGCCAGCTATGCATAACCTGAAAAGTCCAGAGCAGTGTTTAAATGTAAGGATTACTTCAGGGAAGAGAGGGTGAGAGAATAGCTAGAGGGGCTCTGTAGGGTTCACAGCCTCCACAGTGAGATTGCTGGGAGGAGGTTTTGGGGGAGGATGACAGAGAGGCAGGAATGTTTTGTTACTCAATTGATTCTTAAAGAGCCATCCAAAATCTGTCTCCACCAAATGTTATTGGAGTGGAGTCAGATTGTATATAAACAATCTAATGTGGATGCAGTAAAGAGACACATTTTTCTTCATGAATTTAGTGGAATATTATCATTTGTCCTTCAGATTGCCAAAGCGGTCGGTTGGTCTGTCTGTCTAGAGAGGGTTATATGCCTTTGAGATAGAGTGGAGTGTTCTTGCTGCTTGGGAAAGCTAGTATCACAGTCTGTAGCAGAGAGGTATGTTTGTGGAATTTTATGCTTAACTCTCTGACCTTTGTTGCTGCAGAATTTGTAATGTCCAGTTTTAACAGATTTGACTTGTTTGATGTTTTGGAATTAATGTACAGCAGAGAATCCCTCTAATCTTTTCCATCCATGCGTGGAATATTGTTCTTATGTGCACTGAGACGTGTGCCTGTACACACCATTATAAACACTAATCTAGCTGTAGGAACTCTGCTAATCTGCTGGGCGGCATTTGACTTTCTCCTGAGCAGTTGCACGAGTGCCCAGCTTACAGGGAACACTTTAGGGGTCTGGTGTGAAACCCTGAGGTTTTATAATCTTTCTTCAGAGTTTGCTTTAGCCATTCTATGTCACACAACACTGAAATGGGGACACACTGTCTTGGTCTAATTAAAATAATATATGTGCACAAAGGTAATGCATCTTGTTACTGCTCCTGCTTTTCCACTCAGGTTTGTAAGCTGGTATGTTGTGATAACTTGGAAAACGTATCATATCAAAACTGGTGCTATATTTAAATATTAAAGTATAACTTTCTTATACTTGGTACTTAATATACTAAATGTTCTGGGATGTGTCTGATGGGTTTCGTTTCAGGGCTGATTCTGATGACAATGATGTTGACTGTGCTGTTTTTGAATTTTGTTCCTTTTCACAGGCCTCTCAGGAAGAGCTGAAAGCTGCTTATCGCCGACTATGTATGTTGTACCATCCTGACAAGCACAGAGACCCAGAGCTCAAAACACAAGCTGAACAACTATTTAACCTTGTACACCAGGCTTATGAAGGTCAGTGGAACTCTTAGGTTTGCAGTGACAGTTCTCTTAGTACAGTGATCAACCTTTTTATACCCAAGATCGCTTTTTAAATGTCAGGACAAGCCAAGATCTACCCCATCCTTTCCCCGAGACCCCACCCCTTCCTTGAGGCCCTGCCCTCTCTGTTCCTCTTCTCTCCATCACTTGCTATCTCTGGCCCTTATCTCAAGACTACACTGCCGTTTTTTTCAATCTTTCTGTTGGAAGAGATTTTTGCGACATTTGGCCTATCTAGTTTGGGCCAAATGTTGAAAAAACCCTCTTTTGGAAGCTCCCTTATTCCTCGCGGAATGAGGAATGCAGGGGCTGCCAAAAGAGCATGTTTGCCAGAAAAACTCCTGCAGTCTAGCTGTACCCTCACTGGGTTGAGAGAGGAGGTGCGGGCTCTGGGGTGGGAATGAGGGATTTGGATGTGGAAAGGGATGAGAGGTGCAAGCTCTGGGAGGGAATTTGGATGCAGGAGGAGGTGGAGAAGGGGATGCTGGCTCGGGGAGGGGGTTCAGGCTGGGGAGTGTTGGGCTCAGGTGGAGGGTTGGGATGCTGAGCAAACCACAGGTTTGTGGCTATGAGGGTGCAGGAGTTTGGGTTGGGACGTGTGAGGGGCTCAGGGCAGGGAGGTTGGGCGTATGATGGGCTTAGGACACTGATTTGCCGTGTGTGAATGGTGCAGGAATGTTGTGGCAGAAGACTGAGGATGTGGGGGTGCAGGAGTTTGGGGGTGTGAGAGGCTCAGGACAGGGGGTTCCAGTGTATGATAGGCTCAGGTTTGGGGTTCGGGTGGAGGGTACAGGAGTGTTATGATTCTGTGGCCAGATGAGGGCTTGGCCCCAATTGGGGGCTTGTTACCCTGGGGGCAGGGGACAGGATGCTGGTGGGTGCTGGGGCAGGGGATAGGGGGCCAGTGGGTTCTGGGGCAGAGGACAGGGTACTTGTGGGGGTCTAGGCGGGGGGAGGGGACAGGGTCTGGTACCTGGGGATCCTGCAGCTGCGCGCCAAGGTCTGCGGGCTGCTCCCCCGACCTCCAAACAGTGGCGCGGTACCTGAAACGCTGGTCTGTCATGCACCTGCTGCCTTCCTGAGTGGGGGGAGAGGGAATCCTGGACCACGCCAGCTCCAACTGCTTGGGCAGCACACGCCTTGCTCCTCTGCTCCCCACGGCAGCGTGCACTGCCTGAGCAGTTGGAGCTGGCGCAGTCCCGGACTCCCACTCCCTCTCTCCCTCCCTCCTTCCCCTGCGCGCAGGAAGGCAGCAGGAGAACAAAGTCCCCAGCACATGATGGACCGGCATTTTAGTACCCCGCCGGCTGTTTGTGGGCGGCTGGGGGAAGAGCAGCCTGTACACTTCCAGGATCAGGTGTGCAGCTGCAGAACTTCCTTCCACCCCGCAGGAAGCCCATGCTACCTCCTTTGTCCCTGGAGGTAGCGTCAGCGCGGTGTTCATCTTGGGGGTGGGGGGCAGCGAGGGGGGCCCCCTGAAAGCCTCACGATCAACAGTTCGATCCCTCACGATCAATCGCGATCATCGGGTTGGTGGTGACCATGGTCCTAGTAGATGCTGGATCTTCTGGTAATCAGTTGTGGAGTCTGAATAGAGAGAGAGAGATTCCTTTGTGCTCTTTACATTGGATGTAGGTGGTATCATGAGCTTTTGAGGACAAAACCCACTTCTTCAGATGAAGAAGGTTTTTGCCTATGAAAGCTCATGATACTATATACTTTTTGTTAGTCTTTAAGGCGCGACTAGACTGTTTGTTGTTTCAAGTTTTTCCTGTTACAGACTAACTCAGCTTGCCCTCTGAAGCTTTTTTCATTTGATGGTTAGTTTTGTTTTCATTTGGTGTTTTGAAAAATGAATACTTTGTTTTCCAGTGGATGGAAAATGAGTATGCTGGAAGACCAAGAGTTGCATTTTACTCTGGGATCCAATTAGGGTCTGTCTTTTTGTAATCTCTTATTACAATTTATTTGTAATGACTTTTTACCTGTCTAGATTGCCAGCTATAGCTAAGCAGGATCTATTTCTTAAATATAATATAAACACACATCTTTACCAGCTTCTTACTCTGTGCATTACCTAATGTAGGCTGGACTTTCTGAAAATCACATTGTATGAAAAATTGTGAAAAGCTTGCATGAAAATTATGCCGTCAATGTTTTTAGTACATCATACTACAGATTCGGGTTAGCTGTTAGCCACTCCCTTCGTGGAGATGGTCACATAGAGTACTGGGAGATCTGTCTCCTGATGCTTGTGGGTGGCCACGCTTTCGGTTTAAAGTACCGCTGCAGCAGCACTTTCAATGTTTAAGTGTAGACAAAGCCTTGGAAGAAGATGGAGTCCTTACCTCATTCATTGTGTAGCTCCACTCATTTTTTTCACTATGCAGGATTCCAGTCTCTGTTCTATATGAGTTTAGGGAGAAAATTCCATGCAAACTGTGCTGTGCATGTGTAAGTTTGAACTTGCCCTTCCTTGGTCAAATCAAAATAAATTTTCACTCTAACAGAAGCACTTTTAATTAGAAAAAATGTTGTTTCCAGGTCAAATACCAGCTTTCGGTCCCAAGCCACATTGACCATCAGAATTGTTAAAATGAATAAATAAGTTACTACAACAAAAGAATATTCTTGCAGCTCGACATTTTTCAGTCTCTAGTTTTGTTTAAACTTTTCCAAAAAAAATTCACCTTGAACAGAGACTAGTGCTCAGCAACTTCAGATTGAAAGGCAACTTGCGTTTTTCTTTTTACGGAAGGGTCCCAAGTTTCCATTCCCCATCACCCACTCTGTGCATTCTCAGCATGGGGAGAGAAACGCTCCCCAGGGCTGCTCACGCTCACACTCTAAATGTGTCAGTGTAGCCATGGCAGCGTGGGCAGCGGCTGGGGTAGCCACGGACCTGAATGTGTATCCAGGGCGTCAGGTGATTAGCTCAAGTTGCCACCTGTACTGCCACTGCCACTGCCACAGCCACTGCTATGTTGAGAGAGCTAGTTCGCGCAGTAGGACGCGTCTGTCTGCCGCTCTGGGAAGCATGGTGCCAACCGCAGTGTAGCTGTATCCCCATGGTCTTCACTTCTTTTTTTTTAGTGAAGTTTCCTCACATTTGAAGGCCTAGTTAAGGGCGACATAGCAAGAGTACTTTGTACATAACGTCTTCCCCTCCCGGGAGCCTCCACGCGTGTTAACAAAGAATGAACTTACCTGTCCGGTAAGTACTGTTGGTTTTCCAAGCTGTCAGTGATGTGCGGGAGTGTGCTCCCCACGTAAGGCCTGAAGGGTGCAGGTGGCTTTGTGCACTTTTTACTACCTCAGCTGTGCCTAGATGAGGAGCTAGGGCGCAATGAGGACAGTTAAAGAGGACGCTCAGCTGGACGGGAACAGCAAGGGCTGAACAAAGCCCAGTAGTGGAGAGCAGAAGGGGCTGCGGTCGCTGTCAGGGTGACACAAGGCAAGTAGCACACAGGTCTGGCAGTATGAGTTAGGACTGTGCAGACCTTGACTCTTTGTTGTTCTGTTCCTGGGCTCAGATCCAGGATGGAGGTCAGGCCTGGGTTCCCCTCCCAGCCAGAGGGGAAGTGGCACAGGTTAGGGGATAGTGAAAGGGAAGATTTATCCCCTAAAATGAAGACCTCTCATCACAAATACAGTCTAGTTTTCTAGCTTGATTTATTGGTTTAACTAAAAACGAGATTTTAGTGGCTAGTGAGGCAGTTAGAATGTGCTGAGTGATGAATCTGCATAGCTGAGGCAAATTTAATTTTACCAGATTTGGCTCTCTAGTCGGGGGCGGATGTACTGAATCCATTTCAGCAACAGATTTGATTTGAAATGGTTTCCCTCAGATTGTTATCTAGGCTTGGCTGATGCAGTCTTGTAGTTGTCTGAATTATTGATCGTTAGCTTGCAGCATTTGGAGATTTGGGAAGAAGTAACTGAAATGTAAGTGAATTAGGAACTAGTAGGATTGTTCTGTAGTAAAACTGCTGCAGCAGCAAACTTGACCCTCAGTGATTTAGCCCAGAGGGAAGTTAAAACAAAACAGCAAATAAATTATTCCTTATTAAATCCCAACGAATTTGCTGAAGAAATTTCGATCCTGTTTTCTGAATGGTCAGCATTTCTTTCTGCCTATTAGATTTGAACATGGGTGGAATTGTTTAAATCACGTTTAATTAGGCCTGAAAATATATGGAAATTCTCAGTTAAAAGAAGAAAAAAATCATTCAAGACCTTAGTGGGTGGTGACAGAGAAACTCAGAACCATCTATTTTAAAAAAAAAAAGTTATATTTTAAATGTTGTTCTGGAAATTCAGAGTGCTGACATTTTGCTCTAAACAGGTCAATTTTCTCTTTACATTTCCTGGCACGCGCGCGCTCTCTCTCACTTATGTGTTGAAACCTAAACATAAACTGTTGCTTATTCAACACCAAATGGCTTTCCAGACAAGGCTGGGCATTGCAAAAATTAAAACCCATGGCCAACAACATCTGTTAGACTTTTGGGGGAATTATGGAAAATAGTAACTACCGAGGAGAGGTGACTAGCTCACTGATCTCTCCATAGTTCAGGTGGAAGCTAATTTTCCATTATAAGCCTGTTGTTTTTGAAAACCTAGCCACTCCCCTTAGCTTCACAAGATCCAAAACAAGGCAACTGAAATCTTAGCCAAGGGTAGAACTGTTCTCTGAAGCGTGGCCTGAATTACAGAGAGCTTTTGTATAGGAAACCCTCTCGGTTTACGGAATCGCTGTTTGCGGTTCTACATATTTGCGAGGTCTCCTGGCGTGGGGTCGGGTAGTGGGGCCAGGAGCCACAGTGAACTCACAGCGGCTCTCAGCCCACAGTTCTCTATGGCTCTCGGCAGCTGCAGTGAATTCCCTGTGTTAAGTTGGGAAGCCACAGGGAGCTTACTGAAGGAGGGCGTCAAGCTGCGATCCCCCAGTGTTTATGAATTTTACCATTCGTGGTGGATGCGTTCCCGCATCCACCACAATTGGTGAGGGTTTCCTGTAATGGCTACGTTGGTGGCGGAGGTGTTCAGATTAAAAACATTTTTTTGAAGGTTTTTTTTGTTTGTTTGTTCATATTTTGCTCCTATTACTGGCATGGTTGTTTGGAGGAGTTTTGCGGGAGTTTGCAATCACATAAATGCTTTTTCACTTAAATGATAAGAGAGATTCATCTTTTCAAATGGCGTTTGGCAAGGTGTTCATGGCTTATTATAAATGTTATGCCTTCTGCTTGGCCCAGATTGGCACAGCAGTCATGGGTGGAGTAGCAGGCAGAGAACCACATGGAACTGGGTCGATGTGGTATAGCAAGTGGAAAGAAGGAAGCCAAATGGTATGATTTTATAAATGGAAAAAGGAAAACGAATGGGAGTTCCAAGAAATTCTAAGGCAAAAAAGTGAACTTGGAGCAAAGGCCAAATGAATCTGTCACTTCTCCCCAAAAAAAACTTTTAAGGGAATGCTACAGTTTTTCTGAAAAAACAAGGCCTTTAAGATAGAAATTGTGTCTACTTAAAGGCTTTCTGTAGCAAGTATCACTGTCCTTTTCTGTGAAAAAAGAATCCAAAATACTCAGAAGTACGCAAATGCATCGAGATGTATTTTGTGAAAGTAATGAGTTCTTAATAATATGGGACCTTACAGCAGCCCTGCCTGTGCTATTAAATCTTTGCTAAGAAGTTATGGGGAGCCCCCTGGTTTTCTTTTGGAGTTATTGGGTGTGTAGACCAGGGGTTTTAAATATAGTTTAATCAACTAATTGGCTAATCGATGGATTTTCCATCGACTAGTCCAGTGTTTCCCAATTTTATTTGGCCAAGGAACCCTTTTCAGAATTTCAAGGAACCCCTAGGCTTGTCAAGCAAAAACAAAGGGGGGGGGAGGGGAAGGGAGGAGAGAGGGACCCACCAATTCATTAAAATCACATTCCTTCCCCGAGACACACACACACACTCCCATCTCCCTTCCGTGAGGCCTCATCCGCTCTGTTCCCCTCCTCTCCATCACTTGCTATCCCCAGCCCTTATACCTGTCTCAACCTAGTGAGAGTGAGGTGTGAGGTGGGAATGAGGGATTTGGGTGTGGGAAGGGGTGAGAAGTACAAGCTCTGGGAGGGAATTTGGATGCAGGAGAGGGGGCTCTAGGCTGTGGAGTGTTGGGCTCAGGTGGAAGGTTGGGGTGCTGAGCAAGCCAGGGCTTGTGGATGTGAGGGTGCAGGAGTTTGGGCTGGATATGTGAGGGACTCAGGGCAAGAAGGTTGTGAGTATGATGGGCTCAGGGCACAGATTAGTGAGGTGTGGCTGGTGGAGGAATGTTGTGGCAGAAGACTGAGGATGTGGGGATGCAGGAGCTTGGGAATGTAACAGGCTCAGGACAGGGGGTTCCAGTGTACGATAGGCTCAGATTTGGGGTCAGGTGGTGCAGGAGTGTTATGACGCTGCAGTGAAATGGGGGTTTGGTCCCAATTGGGGGCTTGTTGGCCTGGCTTCATTTTTAAATAAAATATCATGTCAAACTCAAAAGGTTGTAGCATTTTCTTTATATATGAGAGGGGTGAGGAACCTGTTTTGAGTCAAAGGTCACTGACCCACAGAAAAGTCAGTTGGGGCCACACAAATGAGATGCAAAAAAAAAAAACAAACCAAAACAAAACAAAACAAAACACTCCTCCAAAAACCCCCAAGCCTCACTAATGTGGTCCCAAATGTGCTGGTGGCGGTAGGGGACAGAGTGCTAGTGGGGGCTGGAGCTGGGGCGAGGGTGCTGCTGGGTGGAAGGATGCTGGCTCAGGTGGCAGGGTTCTGGGACAAG
>JANRFK010003894.1:1438254-1450628 GCA_030068395.1 Apalone spinifera | reverse complement strand
TCCACCTGCCAATCACAGCCAATCAGAGCACCTGCTAATCACAGCCAATCACAGAACACACTCCATGAAGGGGAGGGGGAGGGCAAAGGGGAAGTGGAAAAAAAAAGAAAAAAAAAGCCTCACTCAAACAGGGGAAAAAACAAACAAAAAAAGAACACACACCAACCCTCACTCACAAACACAAGCTCAGCACAGAGCAAGAAAGCCCCAAACACAACACACCCTTCCCTCAAGAGTCCTATATCTGCTTCTCCTCTACCTAGAGGTAGTTTCTTCAGCTTTAGTGTTACCAGCAAGTTTAAAAAATCCAATAGCTCAATATGCAAGGTATCTGTAAGGGAATTGTTGGCCTTTTGGTGACCTCTGGCACCTGAGACTTTGCTGATTTAGTAGTTTCCCATGAAAGTGCAATTTTTGCTGCAGTGTGGTGTAAGCTAGTAAACCCATCAAGTGTCTTGAACATTTCAGCTGAATGGATTGACAGACATAAAATGCATACTGGAATACACACTCTGATCTAGCTCTGTACATTAAAACACTGCATTTAGTGGCAAAAAGCCTTTTTCAGACTCCATATAATTTATCATAAAACCAGCCACGTATTCTGCTTTGGAAGTGAGGAACATATATTAAAATTAATTGTTATACAGTTCTTATGTTCCATTTATAGCCTATAGGATTTTAGGATGTAGTAATGGGTGAAAATTGGGCATTTGTGTTCAACTCCACACCTTCTATGTAACATTCAAAATTAGTCAGATTTATTCCTCCAAGGATTTACTGTTTTACCCAATGCGGTAGCACAAATTGCCCCACTCTGGTTAGAATTTTTTTTTTTTTTACTCCATAAGAATATAATCTAACTATTATTCCACAGTGTATTTTGTTTCCACTTGATAAATTACTTATACATTTTTTGCAGAAAAAGTAACTGCTCCTTACATTAGCTCCTGTTGTTATGTTTAAGACATTGTGAGTACATCTACATTGTATGGCTATTTTGGGATACCAAAGGTATCCCGAAATAGCTACCCCACTTTTTCACAAACTGCCTGTTATTTCAAAATATTTTTCAAAATAATGGGCGCACTATTTTGGCATCCCAGTAACCCTTGTTCCATGATGTTTAGGGATGTCTCAAAATAGTGTGTTATTTTGAAATGTGGTGCTGTGTACATGCGCCAAATTTCAAAATAAGCTATTTCGGAAATAGGGTCAAAATAAAATACACAATTTGCGTAGTGCA
The DNA here is from genome assembly GCA_030068395.1 of Apalone spinifera. NCBI lineage: Eukaryota > Metazoa > Chordata > Testudines > Trionychidae > Apalone > Apalone spinifera. The sequence goes on along the minus strand of JANRFK010003894.1, from coordinate 1,449,382 downwards.
AATTGCGTATCTTATTTTGAGTTTAGGGTACTGTGTAGATGCACCCTGTGATACATGGGAGATAATTAACTTGCACCATTTTAGTGCAAAAATATACTTTGATCTAGGTCACATGACGTGGTTAGAGTTTAAAGTACTATCATAATTTGTATAATTCACTGCATAGTAGGAATATATTAAGAGTAAGTTCAGTTTCACATTTGGTAAACGAGCTGAGATTGCAATTGCAATTAAAATAAAAATTGAGTGACAGAAAATAATTTATTAGGAATCTTTATTTGGGGGACTTAATAACTGTGTTGGTTCACATTAGGTTGGAATTCAGAATAGACACTTGCACCCCTTATTTATTTTTTTCAGTTATTTTTGTAAAATCCAGTATAAGGCCATTATATTATATCTGAGTTTTAGAGCCTTTTAAACAAGCAAATTATAAATCTCATAAGTCAGGGCATCTCATTCTTGAACTGCAGGACCTCTGCTATCACAGTACTAGAACAACAAGTGGTGTCTGGAAAAAGAGGAGGAAGTTTTTCAGTATCTGTCATAATTTTGCCAATTAGCACCTTATAGTTTCAAGAAATTGTACTACTTGTGTCACAGGAAATGGAATTTAAGGAAAAGATTTGGTGCTCTTGCTGTCAGACAGTGCCAGCTACAGCATCGAGGCATATACAGCAGTACAGTATTTGGAATACTCAGATATAGCCATATTTGGCTTCTGAATAAATCACTTGTTCTGGCATCTTTGAGCTTTTAGTGTTGCCAATTCCTTACTGTTCCTTCTGCTCTCCAGCTAGTGGTATTACAAACGACCCTTTGCATAGACATTGCTGTAGCCTACTTTTTTCCAAGATTTTGTCAGTCTTCAGTTCTTGCAGTTTTAAAGAAAGTGTTAAGGAAATCTATATATTATTTTTACTAACTGTCATGCTACCACTTCTCTTCCCTGAGTTAGCAAGAGAATACAGTATTGGGCAGCGGTATGTTGTCGAGCACTTGGATGACACAACCTGATTGATAGCTACTAGAAAAGGAAAACACTTTCATGGTTGTTTAACAGTTGGCTGTCTCTAATTGTTTGTAGCTCTAGGTTGTCATTTGTTGTAAATTACCTTGCTCAGGCATAGGTGAAACTGTTCAAAGTGCTTGATGTTAGGCTCATATGTAGCCCATGTGTCTCACAAGTATAGACTAAAGAAATGTGAATGACTCATTTGTATACTTTGATCTTAATGTTTAGCCTGATTCCTCTCATCTTCCATAAATGATTTGTCAGACAAAGTTTTAAGACATTGTGTCTGGAGCTTTCATCTTCCATCACAAACACAGGTGATAGCTGCCAAGACACATGAAGAGCAGTTAGCCTTTCTCCAACTTGGAACTATTTGTTGTGACATAAAATGTTCCAAGAAGACATGGACATAGGAGCTTTATAGATGAATTACATTTCATTAAAAAATGTATCCCTATTGTAGCCATCATTTCTGTTACTGGAAAGGGAGCCTGGAAATATTTCCTCCAGGAAGCTACAGACATTGCTCATTAGCATTGAGAAGTCCCTCAAAGCTGTCTTTCACTTCAGTATTCGAGGTATTGGCTCCAAATGACAAACTTGTTATGAACCACTGAAGCATCTTTGATGCAGATACAATAGGTATATTATAGACTAACAAAACATGTAGATGGGATCATGAGTTTTCGTGGGCACAGCCCACTTCTTCAGATGACCGGAGTTAAGAGTATCCCCTACTCATAACTCTGGTCATCTGTGGGCTGTGCCCACAAAAGCTCATGATCCCATCTACATGTTTTGTTAGTCTATAAAATGCTACCAGACTATTTGTTGTTTTTTTTCTGTAACAGACTAACTCAGCTATCTCCTGAAGCAATAGGAATATTGCCACTGAACATGCCAATTTGAAAATGTGAATTTGTGGGTATGCTTTCTGATATATTAATACCTGCCCCATAGCCTGCTTCCAAACATACTGTTTCTAAAACTAAAATAAATTACATTTATTTCATAAACTGGCACCTGATTAGCTCAAGTGAAAAATAAGTCTTTGTTTGTAACGAGGGCCAGACAGTTATAATGCAACTTTCTCATCATGGAGAGTGGATAACTGTCCCTCCTGCACCAATGTGCATTGCACAGAACCAAGGGGCTTGATGAGTGATTGGTTTATAATCATTTGGTAAAGATGCACTTTTGAATTTAATGCACAAGCAAGAAAAAGTTAGAAGTCCACAGAATTAGAAGTCAGACATTTTTCTCCAAATGCCATTGCACCAATTACTCCTGCCAAGGAGAAAACAGCATCTTCAGCATTTCTTAGTCATTGTTCCCTGTGTAGACCTTATTTTTAATGGGAATGCCTGCATGACCACTAGGGATGAAACTCTCAGAAAAATGCTGTCATTGGTTGAGGTATAATAGCCCTAAGAATCTAGTTCAGTAAACACAGGGTTCTTGTGTGCTATAGCTTTGCAATGAAGTGCACACTTTGGGATTAATTAAATTCTTTTCTAGCTGCATGCCACTGTAACCTTTCTTTTATGCATTTTAGGGGTTGCACAATGTAAAAAGTCAAATCTATTATCTGCATGACTCCAAGGGAAAGAGTTGAGATAAAATTATGCATGTCCTTTAAATGAACAAGGCAGAAAACATTTAGTGTCGCATATTCATTTAGAACAAAATGTAGTTACAGAAGAGTCAGGTAACAGTGAGGAGCAAGCCAAGTAAGGCTAACTAGCGGTTCCTACCCACACCGAGGAGGTGGTGCCCTGTTGTGCAAACCTTGTTCTAGCCCAGCCTAAACTTTGTGGTGATCTCACAGCCTGCAATTTCTTCCATCGTATTCTCTGTTGAGTGTATTTCCTGTGGGTTGTTGTCAAATAATATTTTTTAAAGTATGTAATGTTTTCAATCCATCAGTTATGTAAATAAGACACTCAGCCTGTTCAGGCCTTGGATTTGACACCTGTTCAAGTGTTATTATAAACTAGTGGGGAGTGTCCTCTAGAGGCAGATTTTTTTACAATTAATTCTCTGCTGTGTGATCATTTGTTTAAAAGCACAGAATGAAGAAATCATCATTCAGAGAAAAAGCAGATCTTGTGTTTAATGCTACTAATTGGGAATCCGGGTGCTTTTTGTTTCTGTCTCTGCCACAGACTCCCCTGCAACCTTGGACAAGTTACTTAAGATGTGTTGTACAAAGTGCCTCTTGTTCTCATTGTCTACATTTGAGCTGTTGATGCTGAATATCTCTGAACATCAGGTGCTTATGATCTTTTTGGCCGCATTTTTCTCACCTGCAGAAAGCATCTAATACATAGATTAGGGTTGCTAATATTAACATTTGTAAAGTGCTTTGAGAAGGTGAAAAGTGCCAGAGAAAGTCAAATCACTGAGACCACAGTGTTTTGTGCAATGCTGTTATAGTGCTAGCTGGGAAGAGCAACTTAATTAACTGATAAGGGCGCTAGTTTGAAACTTGTAATGCTAGTGTGATGTGCTCTTGTCTGTCTGTCTTACCTATCAGCTTACCTGTTGAGCCAGCTGGAGCTTACAGGTGGCTTTCATGGTCCAGTGCAGTCAGAGCATGTTGCAGAGATCCAGTGTGGTGAATATAAAACTGTTGATTGTAACTGCCAGTTTCACATTCCAAAGGAAAGGGTCCAGTCTCCTGGAGACTCTCAGCTGAAATGGTAAAGGGTATTTGTTGACACTGCTGCTGCCTAGGTACCTAGGAACAGCACTGAGTCCAAGATGGCTCCCTGACTACACAGTGCCTTGACAACTGGAGAGCATTTGCCCTCAGCAGAGGATGAAGTCATAGCACCAGCATGTTCCTCAGAGAGTTTCCCCTTTCCAATCAGCATAACCTCCATGTGACCCATCTGGTGTTTGAGCCAGATACCTTTTGTGCTTATTTCTTCTTGGCACTATGACAGCTGAGTATTCTGACATTGCGTATTTTTAATATGAAAAGAATATAGAGCTCCATGTTAGTGTATTACAGGCATCACACACCATAGCATCTGAGCACCTCCCCTTATGGTCTAACACAGCGGTTCTTAAACTTTTTGGGCTCCGGAGCCCTTTACATGCGTAAAAATTTATGCGGAGCCCCAGTGGTCCACTGATTGTACGTGTTGTACCTATCGATGTTTCCAGTTTGTCAACCTCACAGAGCCCCTGGAGATGTCTTGCAGAGCCCTGGGGCTCCACGGAGCACAGTTTGAGAAACACTGGTCTAACATATTACAAATAAGGAAGGGGTCAGAATTTCAGGTCTTCACGTGTGCAATCCTTGGGAAAGAGGTCACAATGATGGTCATACCTAGAGCTCAACAAAAGAGCTCTAATGTCAAGGTCTTTAAGCAACATAGGAAAGAAAGGAGTGTTTGCTTAGCAAAAAACAAACAAACAAATCCCCAATCAAATGAACCAGGAAAAACATTTTAGCCCCAGATTTCTAAGAATATTACAGATAATGGAGCATAATGTTTTAAAAATTGACTCCCATCACCCTTTAAATCCTTTTTGATTCTGTAACTGGAATTTCTGATGATTATCCTGACTAACAAAGTTACTACCTGGTATTACCCAGCTATGAATAGAATCATGCTGTAATGCACTGTAATGAAGAGAGAATTTAAGAGTCTTACCTACTGGTATTTATTTAACTCATAGGCTGCGTCTACACTGGCATGATTTTGCGGAAATACTTTAAACGGAAAAGTTTTTCTGTTTAAAGTATTTCCGCAAAAGAGCTTCTAGATTGGCACAGATGCTTTTGCGCAAAAAGTGCTTTTGTGCAAAAGCATCCATGGCCAGTATAGACGCGATTTTGCGCAAGAAAGCTCCGGCGGCCATTTTCGCCATCGGGGCTTTCTTACGCAAAAAATTCCTTCCCTGTCTACACTGGCCCTCTTGCGCAAGAACACTTGCGCAAGAGGGCTTTTTCCCGAGCAGGAGCGTCAAAGTATTTGCGCAAGAAGCACTGATTTTGTACATTACAAAGTCAGTGCTCTTGCACAAATTCAAGCGGCCAGTGTAGACAGTTGGCAAGTTTTTGTGCAAAACTTTTTTAGAAGATTTAGTACATTGTTTTTCTTACAGAAACAGCCCTTTAGATAAATGTTAAATATGGACAATGCACATCACTTAAATATTAAAAATCACAATTCATAAGGATTTTTCACTTTATAGTTCAGTAAAGAAAGATAGTTCAGGTAGGTGTATTTTAAAGTCCATGCCCACAAAACCAGTTTTTTTATTTTGATAAAATCACACTCCTGGTTTTACCTTTACACTGTCCCAGGCTGAAATATTTAATATTTAACACTCTGTATCCATAAATAATTGATGTGCCTGTCTTAGCAACTGAAGATCAGCAGCAAATTTTATTTTTGACAAGAGTAATAAGGTTCTCTTGCCTTCTTCACTGTTTTATATTACATGTTAATTTTCACTGTGCTGTTGAGAATATGGGATTGACTTCTTCCACTTAAAAAAGAGCTGTAGTGTTCTATTCATTCTGGGAGAAGATTTTTAGGGGGAAACTGGCATACCCTTTGGGCAATTCCAGATGTGGAGCTTTACTATTTTTACATTTTTGTCAGTACAAGCCTCCCTACTCCAACAGCACATGAGAAATAATAATTGTAATGCTTAGGACAGTTTTAGACAAATCCACATCCACCCGAAAGGAGGAGATGTCTGTTCTCCTTGCTGAAGCAAAATATCTAACAAGTGCAATTTGATTCACAAGAAATACTGCATGTGTGAATTGATGGAAAAGGGTGGACTTATGTTTAAGACACTGTGTTGGGACACAGGATATTTGGGTTCAGTTCTTTACCACAGAATCCCTCTGTACCCTTGGGCAAGTGATTTGGTTTCTGTGCCTTAGATTGTCACCTGTGCAATGGGGATATTACCATTCCCCCATCATCTATTTTATATATTTTCACTGTAACATCTTTAGAGCAGTGGCTCTCACTGTGTGCTTCTGGAGCAATTGGCCCTCTATTTTCGTTGGGGGCATTGAGATGCTACTGTGATGTAATACAAGTTCCTAGTTTATACAAAGGAATTATAATATTTGTCAGTTATGTTCAAGTACTACCTATGTCTACAGAATCGGCAACAGACAAATGTGAACTACAAGGCTAGACTACCGTTGAGGAGGTTCTTCTGTCAAGATAACTCTAGAGGGCAAAGCAAGAATGGTGCTGTCACCAGAAAATGTTGTATGTCTGTTCTTTTCTATTATGGTTTTGGATTACAATATGTGAGTTTATAAAACCTTTTTCTTGCCTCTTCTATGCCATTGGCACTCTTCCCTCCCCTTCCATTATTCCTTCTGTTCTTAACCTTTTTCTCCTCTCTTTTCTCCATTCTTCCTTTTCAGCATCGGAGGCCAACATTTTTAAATCTGCATGCCTAATCCATATTTAGGCACTTAAATAGAAGGTAACCTCATTTTTTTCAGAGGTACTGAGAAATCCTGGCTGTCACACTAATCAGTAAGAACTGCAGATGTTCAAAATAAGGAACGTTGCTTAGATAAAGATTTAGGAGCTTAATTTTAGTTGTTATATTGAGGTTTGAACATTTCCCCACAGATACTTTTCCACGAGTGTTTAATTCAAATGTTCCTGGAGGTCTGACTCAAACTAACCTGCAGATAACAGTAACAAATACATGTTGAGATAGAAGACTGCAGAAAATCTCATTTTCCTCACCTAAGGAAGAGGTTGATTACAAGACAGAGTTTCAATTCATGTCTAGACTGGAATTGAACAAACAAAAGCGCTACTAGATTTTTCTGCTATCCCTTGGTTTTCACACATAAACAAGGAGCTGTTCATTCAGCACCACTAGTTCCATCAGCAAAATGCCAGGGGCACAGACATTAGCTATTATTTTCTAATACTCTCTAGGACAAAAATAGCTATAACAATACTGCACAGGAGCCTGAATGTTGGTTTTATTTTTCTAAAGGCTTTAATTGTTCTTTGTGGTCCATACTAAATGTTTACTGTTGAGGCTACCAGTTTAAATCTCAGTGAAACCCACAGGAAAGGCTACAAAATGCAATAATCTGTTCTCCATAGTCTTTTGTTAACTAATATAGGCTCAAAAGCAGAGAGTCAGATTTGACCCCTCTGAAGTCAGTGGAGTTGCACAGGCTGTTGCTTTTCAGGCTGTCTTCGTTATATAGTTGGGATAGAAAAAAACCCAAACGATAGTAGATTACTGAGTTTTTCCTCTTGAAAAGGTAGGATATAATCCCTTCCAATGGGGGAATAAACCCTATATTGTTAGTTCCTGGTAATGTATTTACCTTTCCAATTCCTCCAAGACAATTTTAGGCTCTGTGATATTTAAGTTAGTTGCCTGACACAGCCATGTGCAGAGTATATACCCATAGGGAGCCCTAGAGAAGAGACATGTTTAGCTGAAGTTGGGAACTGTGATTAAGCATATACAGAAAGGGCACTTTTAAGGTACCATGCAAGGTAATATTGTTTCAAAAAGCAGCCATGATTCATACATTTTCAGCATTTAATTAACTCTTTCACTCTTTATGCAGATTAAAAGACTACTATTGATTCATTTAAATGGGAAAAATAAAGTGTTACATATAGTTTTATTGTAATCTTACCATTTTATAAATTAAATGTATTCACTATTTTAATTGATTTTTCAAGGACATTTGGCACCCTTAGTTTTAAATCAGCTGAGAAAGTTTGCACACACAGTACAAAAGAAAAAGCCTTTCACCGTTGTCAGTATAGCCTTACAACTGCATAAATCATTTTGATTTTTGATGCTTGCCATAGCAACTGTGCATGTGTGGTTTGCTGACTATCCATAGCAGGATGTTTGAGTGCATTCTTTACAGCTTTTCACTTCAGTATATAACTAAGTGTCATCCCATTAACTAAGTTACTGCCACATCTTTTTTCATTGTCATGTCATGATAGTATTTTTAAAACGTTTTCAAACTTCACTTTCCTCAAAAAAATCTTACAAGGGTAACAAGTGTTACACTGATTCTCCACCCCAAATCTGCATTACTCATCTGTTAGACTTCTGCCACATATGAGTTCTTCTTTCTTCTGATAGGTAGGTATTCACATTGCTGGTCAGACAAGGTGTAAGACAAAGTCAAATCACTTAACATGAATAAACACAGGGTCTTTGCTTAAAAGAGATCTGAATATATAAGTGTATTTAGAAAAGTGACAGTTATGACCCTATGAAGCGGAAATTAAGCAGGATTCTCTTTAAATGATAAAAATCATTGGGTAGCAAATTAAATTCAAGCAATGGCCATTTTATTATCATCTTGTTGCAAAACGAGTTAATGGTTTTTAATGATTGAAAAAAATAAATCATCTGCTGGCATTGTATTTGTGACACCGGTGAAAACCTATGTCATTCTCAGAACATATTACACAGAATATTTTTCTTTTTTTGAAGAAGACATTCATCACTAACTTACCCAGTTTTAGTCTTCTGTTCAAATCAGTACATTTTTTAGTCTGTTATTGGTGAAAACAACAGAACCTTTCAAAGAGGATCTCTGGAGAAATACCCTTTGGAGCATTTAGTCACACACCTAGAAGGAAACAACTATTTTAATCTTCATTTGCATTGTACAGGCATTAGATGTGGTCCAGTTACACTGAGCTCTGCTTGAGAAGGCAGAAGTGCCAGTTCTGCTCAAGCTTTGATGGGGAAGGAGAGAAAACTCAGTCAGGCAAGTAATACTTAGCTCTGCCAGCCCATCTTCCCTTTTTAAAAGGACAGAACAATTTACCTTGTTTCTGGAGAGATTGTAATAGCAAAAGTTTCCTGACATCAATTCTAGGGAGCTGGACCAAAAACTGATACTTAGACCACTTTGCACCTAAATTAAGGCGTAATTTGAAATGCTCAAATACAGCAATCTGCTCTTTGATCTTAGATATTCAGAGGCACAGTGTGCTGTAGAAGAGGATGCCAGACATAGCTCTGTATGGGCTTCTTCTGGGCATATGAGAATTAGCAGTGATAGCTTTACAAGGAAGTTGAACATTCTTCCCTTCTTTGCCAAAAGTAAGGATATCAGGTGTTTGCCTTTTAGGATGGAGAGGCAGAGTAAAGTGCCAAGTTAGCCCTAAAGTATTAATTCAACCAGATTTAAGAGACGTTGGTCAAATGCCAGTGGCCCTCCCCACTCATGAACACACAAAGGTTGCGTCTAGACTGGCAAGCTGTCTACACTGGCCGCATGAATTTGCGCAAGAGCACTGACTTTGTAATGTACAAAATCAGTGCTTCTTGCGCAAATACAATGACGCTCCCGCTCGGGCAAAAGCCCTCTTGCACAAATGCTTTTGTGAAAGAGGGCCAGTGTAGACAACCCAGAACCGTTTTGCACAAAAAAGCCCCGATGGCTAAAATGGTGAGCGGGGCTTTCTTGCGCAAAACCATGTCTAGATTGGCACGGATGCTTTTGCATAAAAGCGCTTTTTGCGCAAAAGCATCCGTGCCAATCTAGACGCTCTTTTCCACAAATACTTTTAATGGAAAAACTTTTCCGTTAAAAGCATTTGCGGAAAATCATGCCAGTCTAGACGTAGCCAAAAATGGACTAGTGACATGACAAAAGAGCACACTGACTTTTTCCTGTAATTCTTTGACAAGATAACTGCCCCTGAAAACAGCACTTACAGAAATCTTGGGAAAAGTCTTCAAGACTAAGACTTCAAGGGGTGAATCTGAAGAGAAGAAACTGACTTTTTCTTGCTATTAATAAATAGCCTACAAAATAAGACTTCTTAAAGGGTGAGCTTTGCTTTCTCCCTCAGCAAACTTCAATAAACTACTAGAGTAGTCCTTTAAAGTCCATGCCATGGTAGCAGTGCATACTGTATCACTCTAACTTACTACAAGAAAGTTTGAAGCAGATAAATTCCAGTAGTGAGAAAACAGGGTTTCACCGCTGAAGAATTTTTTTTCCCGGTTTCTTACAATTTGAGATCAGTAGTAGAATATAATACCCTTCCCTTCTCATAAAAGAGAAATAATGATGAATTAAAGTCCATCAATACTGCACAGCCAAATGATAAAGACCTACCCTATCTCTGGACACATACTCACCACCAAATTGATCCAAGTAGAACTGCTTGTCTTTATTGTTTAATGGATTCAGGTCCACCATTTTCCCTTCTTTCCCTCCAGATTACTGATTTGTTGACAAAGGCTGAAGAAGGAATGGAGGAGTTTGAGCTTTCTGTGCATCAGCTATAAGTGATTCATTCTGCCTTAGATTTCTCTGTTTTCTAGCCTAATATCTATTTATAACTGTCATGGGACACTACCTTCCAGCGCACTCCTTCATGACCCTACAGCTACATTGCACACAGCACCCCTTCCTGTCTTTTCAGTTGTCACCCAGATGAAACTGGTTCAAACCATGGGGCCGGATTTATTCAATTGTTCCACAAAGCAGGGGTGACCGGTGCCTGTTGGGGGAGAGGGTTGCAGGGAGGCTCACCCAGAAGGTGTGTGGGGGGGGGGTATATGAGGGAACCACATTTAGCAATTACATTTTTGGCAGAGGCACGGGGTGTGTTGGGGGGGGGGCAGCGCACCTCTCAAGTTCTACAAGTCACCTATGCCACAAAGTGTAACTCACATTATTAGCTGCCCAGTTCATCCCACTTTGTAGCCATATAAGAGTCCTTGTCAGCTGTCACCCTGTTCAGAAGACTTTGTCACTCACTTCCTGGAACGGGGTTGTATCTCAAAATGATAACTCTCAAAATAGGAGTTCTCAACTCTCCTCCTTGCAGCTGTGCTGTAAGTAGCTAGACAGTCCCTCTCTCTCCTTAAATCAGGAGTTCCCAGCTTTCCTGGAATAGGGATGTAAGTGATAAGCAAAAGCTTATTGGATAGTCAACTAGTTCCTTGACTAGTCACTCCCCCAGCACTGTCTCTGCAGGACATACGAGTGGCAGATGGGCACAAGCCAGGACAGCTGATTCCCACCTCACGCCGGGTCTCCCCACTGTGCTCTAGTCTTTTTACATTTAAGGCTGGTGCGCGGGGGGAGGG
>JANRFK010003894.1:1404280-1435953 GCA_030068395.1 Apalone spinifera | reverse complement strand
GCTGTGGCGGGCGCAGGGGGCGCGGCCCAGCGCGGCGGGCGGGCACATCCCGGCCTGGCAGCCCGCTGAGGGCAGCGCCGGGCCCGGCCTCTGGCGCGAGGGCAGCGAGTCACGGGGGCTCCCGCCTGCCAGCGGAGGGCGCAGCCCCGCTTCCCGCCTCGCGGCGCCCGCGCCACGGCCGGAGCAGGCCCAGGCACTCGGGGCACCCCGGCCCTCCCCGCCGCGGGGCGCCCGCCCGCTCCCCCGGCCGCGTCGGCCCAGCAGGTGTCCTCCGGCCCGGGCAGGGCACGTTGCCGCCGCGCGGGGGGAGGGGGCCCGGAGTGTGAACTTCCTCACCTCGCCATGTGCGAAGGCCCGGCGCGCAGGCTCCAGCTCCACGCGGGAGAGCCCAGCGCGGGCGAGAAGATGGCAGCAGTGTCCGTGTGAGGCCCGCGTGAGGAGGGGAGGGCCCGTGATGGGTGCCGAGGGGAACGTGCACATGTACCTGGGGCATGCGTGTGCCCTCCAGTTGGGGCAAATGCAGGGCAGCTTTGGTGTACACAGCCCTGTGTGAGAGGGCGGATCATGCATATACACACACTTCTCTTTGGGGGAGGGACGTATTTATGTTGTAACTGTTCATTAAAATTGGCCAGTTCCGGTCTGCCAGTCCATGCACACAACTGGCATTTTCATGTTGTTTCCCTCTTCTCTTCCAAGCTCTTTGCCATTGTTATTTGCATCTTGTGGTGGTTTACATTTTTTGCGGTGGGCTCTATGGATTGATACTTTTCAGTAGTGGAATGCAGTGAGGCCCTAATTAAACTGCTACTCTAATATAAATACAAAATAATATGTGCATATTTGTGCTTGGTGGTTGTGGAATGGTACCATATAGCATTTGGAACCTTCCTTCTAATCCCACCAATTGACATTGTATGTGCACACCCTTTTTGCACCCCTATAAGCAAGATAGAGTATTTGGACTTCAAGGTAATGGCCATGTAAGATGTGGTCAGTTTTCCACAATGTAGAGGGCAGGCCAATTACAATTTACTCAAGTACATGCAATGACCACTTCTTTACACCTGTTTTGAGGAAAAAGTAGATCACTGTATAGGGATGTGTCAGAAAATGTGTGCTTCTGTCATGAGTTATATGTTCCTCAGAGGAAGGATGATTATTGATTTGTACTTTGATAATGTGGCCCTGATTCCAGTTGGGACATTTGAAAGCTATTGTAATATGTATAGCAATAATTGTGTCCATCTCATGGGAAGGTGCAGGTTGTATGCTGCCTATGGGCTATAGAAGGCAGATCCTGCCCCGTGTTGTTTAGCCCATGGGGAGGAGTCTGCAGATGATAACCTTTACCTCCCAGAGAGAAAGGAGTGTATCTGGTGATATGGAAAGAGCAATTATAGGAGGGACCTCCTATGTGAATAGTGGTGCATCTGTCCTTACACAAGTGCATGTACATCTCTCTGCACACATACCGTGCTCCACCCTAGGGAGAAGGGACAGCATCATCTGTAGCCACCCTTGTCCCCACTAGTACTGAACTGATAATATGAGTGCTGAGAGGATGAATAGGGCCACTATACTGAATATACTTTCTCTGTATATGTTTTTATTTATGTATACATATGCATGTGAGTTTGGGGTGAATGAACTCTTTCTAAATTTTTAATATGTTTTTAATACACCTCACTCTGTAGCAAGAGATTGGCATGTGCACTTTCCTTTCCGGCTCAAGCAACTAATAACAAAATTGTGCATTCTCTTCCAATAACTCTCATAATGAGTTGCATGCATAGTCCTTTACCAAGTAAAAAGCCTGTGATTAGCCGGGGGAAGGCATTCTGAGTGCACACCCTGAGGGGTAAGCTACCTGGTTTTGCTTAGCATTCTTTAAATCAGGATAGTGAAGTCAATACACAGAAATAAAATAAATCTGTAACTCTTTTGGTTAATGAGGTAAGATAAATAACATGTTTTGGGGGGTTGCAAACAGGTGATTTAATTTTTAGGTATCTGAACAGTTAATCTGTTTTGTGCAAGGTGTTGGTGAAAAGGTGTGTTGTCAAAGTTGCAGTCTTTTGGAGGGATTGTCTGTCCTGTCTGGTTTGAAGCGTCTGTTGTTTTATTATTAGAGCAAGTCAATAGGGCACAATGAAAAGAATTGGGCAAAGATCATGAATCCATTGAGTAGAAGGGGGAAAATATTTGGGACATAGGAAGTCTTAAGAGGTATGCTTGTCATGTAATAGTTTTCAGGAGGTGATGGAAATGAGAAATCATATATTCAGAGACAACAAAAAAGGGTTCACCAAAACAAGATTTCTGTAGTCTCACATTTTTTAGTTTGTAGATTTATGCAGAGACAACTTAATTTTCCTATTGGATACTCCAAAAGGGATTGAAACTTATGTGGGTAGCTTAAAATGGTTAACTCCATACTTAGTTTCTTTTTAAAATCATTTTAGAAAAAACATACTGAATATTTTACATGAGTAGGAAAGAGTTAAAGCGTACAACTCTTCAGCTCAAAGTTGTTCTATATAAATACATTGTTGAAAAACAGAAGATCTGAGATAAGGATTTTTTTTATTGCATATCCACAAGGGGGTAGTGATGTACTGTCTAAGATATTTGAAGCAGAAGTGCTGGATAATCTCTTTTGAAACACTTTAGATTTACAGATAAAGGTGGTGTATTTGCATTTTAACTTAATAAGATCTTCTTTTAAAAATGTTTACTGGCAAAATTCTTGATTTTTAACATGATACTTTTACATTTTGGGAAAATAACCATTTATTACTTTTAAATGGTGGAATGCGCTTCACACTACTGCTGTCTATATATCTATACGTGATTTTTTAAAATTGACGTACAGTAATGAAAATATTGAGAAATACAAGTTGGAAGTTGGGGTAAAGCTGAGAGTAGGCTTTGTGGTGGTGGTGCTGTTTCTCTCTAGATTAATTCACAAAGGACTGGTCCATCAGTGGCTAGACTGGGCAGGATGGTGTCCCTAGGTTCTGTTTGCCAGAAGCTGGGAATGGGCAGTGGAATGACTCACTTGATGACCTGTTCTATTCACTCACTCTGGAGCACCTGGCATTTGGCCATTGTTGGAAGACTGGATACTGGGCTAGTTGGACCTTTGGATCTCACCCATTATGGGCATTCTTATGTTAGGTGTAAAATGTGAACCCCTTAAATATAAAGGCCATAAAGAGACAACTCCTCATTAGAGATGGTAAGTGCCCCTTGCCAATTAACTTCATCAGTGGTCAGCGATGCTTGCCTGGAACAGGGTCATGCAGTGAGACCCCGATTGTGACTGGAACAGCAGCTGGACCCCAATGCTGCAGCAGAGATGGTGGCAGGACCTACATTAAAACAGTTAACCAGTTGCGTAATATCCTTTAACCAATTAAGCTTTTTAACATGGATACTCAAAGTACTTCCGTGTAATCAGATTTTTTCCTGTTTCTTTTCTTTGCATAGGTTTGCCAGAAACATAGTTTCACAACATATTTAACACCATCTTAAAATGTAGCTGCTCCATAGTGCCCAAAGAAGGAAAAAGAAATTGTAATGCTAAAGCAGGATGGGGTATAATTTATTAATTAATATTGTGTCAAAGAGACAAAGTTAGGGCTGATTTTGCTAGGAACTGTACACTAGACAAAGTTTATTAAGCAAATGTTTGTGATCACATTTAAATCCAAGTTTAACAGCAGTGGTGTGAATAGGGTACCTGGAGTCAGATTTGGGGGGGGGGGGGGTAATGTCTGTGATAGAACATTGGTTAGTGATCTGAGGTTAGCCTCTGTTTTGCAGGGTAGGGAAGAGGAAAAATAAGTAATTGATTTACTATTACTGGAAGAAGGCAGTAACCTGTCATTTCCTAAGTGTATTTACTGTATCTAACTTTAAGTTTATACTTGTTATTAAACATTAAAATAATTTCATAAACTCTACTAATTTGAGGCTATGGATAAAGTATATCTTTTGTGTTCAAATCTGCCTTGAAGAGACAGTGATAAATATTCCTTACTTCCGTCACTTCTGATTCCTTAGTGCTCCATTTTCCCTGAGGAAAGTTGTCTTTATCTCTTTCAGTAAATCTTAGCTAAGTTAATGTGTATCTTCTGGAAAGTTTTTCCTTATATGCTACTATAGTTGGATTACTGTCTTTTTGCTATTTGTATGTGCATTGCTTGGTACGATGCAGCCCCAAAATACTTCTGCAATATAAATATTAAATTGCATAAAAATGATGAACAGGAGTATTGTCAGCTTAATCTTTCATTAATCTTTTTTGATGCTTCTGAATTCATTACTACTGTCTGTTGTCCTGTGATTTAGAATACCCTGGGCTTTATTCTTTTCTCACTTACATTCGTGTAGATGATGAACTCCACTGAAATAATAAAATCTAAATAATGTGAAACTGGTGTAAATGAGAGGAGAATCAGAATCTATATCTTGATTTTAATATTAGCATTTTCTGTTTAGTAACCTTGAATTAATTTGTCCCATTTCCTTTCAGGATTTTGTGTGCATATGTAACAACATTTCTCCCACATACCCTGTTTTCATATTGAGATTATGTAATAGGTTTTGTGACTTCATATTGGCGGGTAGGCATTAACTTTAAAGCTGCTGGAATGAATTGAGTTGATATCTTATCTATCAAGTGTGACTTTTTATTATGTTTAGTACAGGTATCTTCTTTAATTTTTTTATAGGTTGTTAACATCTCTTGTGTTGAGATGAATGACCCACAAGGTCACTCATTCCTGTCATTTTCTACTATGTACAACTTATTTATAAATGATCTAGAGAAAGGGGTAAACAATGAAGTGGCAAAATTTGCAGATGATACCCAACTGCTCAAGATAGTTGAGACCAAAGAAGACTGTGAAGAACTTCAAAAAGATCTCGCCGAACTAAGTGACTGGGCAACAAAATGGCAAATGAAATTTAATGTTGATAAATGTAAAGTAATGCACATTGGAAAACATAATTCCAACTACATACAATATGATGGGAACTACTTTAGCTACAACTACTCAAGAGAAAGATCTTGGAGTCATTGTGGATAGTTCTCTGAAAACATCCACTCAGTGTCCAGCAGCTGGCAAAACCCAAATAGAATGTTAGGAATAAGAAAAAGTTATTTACTTGTTCCTACAATATAAGAACTAGGGATCACCAAATGAAATTAATAGGCAGCAAACAAACAAAAGGAAGTTTTTTCCTTCACTCAACGCACAGTCAGTCTGTGGAACTCCTTGCTAGAGGATGTGGTGAAGACTAGGACTTTAACAGGGTTCAAAAAAGAGCTAGATAGATTCATGGACTTTAGGGCCATCAGTAGCTATTAGCCAGGATGGGTAGGAATGGTATCGCTAGCTTCTGTTGGTCTGGAAATGTGTGACAGGAGAGGGATCATGTGAGGATTATCTGTTGTGTTCCCTCCCATTGGGCATCTGGTATTGGCCCCGGTTGGCAGACAGGGTAGTGGGTTAGATGGACCTTTGGTCTGACCCAGTATGGCTATTCTTATGTAAGATCTGTTGTAAATATCCTTTTTCATGTCTCACATTTGAACTTTTTTAGTCTAGATAATGTTGGTTAATTCCTATATTTTGAGCAGAACCCATGTCATCTATTTTATGATGGACTGAGAAGTCTGTTACACAAATCCATATGATTCTTAGTCAACAATTTTCTTTGTGCGCTTCAAAGAACAACTGCACATTGTAATTCAGGGAGTTGACTTCTGTAATACAATTTTAAAGAGTTAAGGTATGAAATAGTCGTTTTTTAAACGTATGAAATTTAAACTCAGCCTGTCAAAAGTTTAAATGTGAGCTGTTTAAAAACACAGTTGTATGAAGACAGGTATTTACAGCGGTAGTGCTGGTAGTGGAATATAGAACCCAAGTTTTATTCCCCACTTGAAGCTTTAAAATTATTTTAATTGTATAAATGTATATTGAAGTAGTTGTGGCTAAAATGAGCTTTGTTGACAGTTCTGGTATCTGAAATCTATTTCTGTGTCATAGGACTGATACAGCATGAGTATTACAAGATTCTCCCCATCGTGCAAACTTGAAAGAAACCCTCCTGTGGCGATCAGAGAGTAATTCATTCTACAGACCTCTTCAGTTTTCTCTTGAGACTGATAGTAAGGATGGTACTGATACATAGTTAGCTCAGTTTAGTAGTGGAAGAACATTATCATCTGATAACGGTTAGGAATGGTAGACTTAATCTGTGGACTGTTGCACAGATGTCCACATCTCCAAAACCATAACTGTGGACATGCTTGCCATGGAGATTGTAGAGCCTTCTCATTCATACATATATTGTTTTGGGGGCAGGAGTAAGGTGTACCTGGCAGGGTGTGGCAGAGTTCATTAAGTGCTCTGATTACTACTGCTCCCCATGCTGTAAAATTGGAGGACTTGAATCTCCAGAATATTAATATGGCATCTAAAACAATCATTGAATTTCCATTTTTTTTAAAAACCATGAATGGAGAACTGACACCAAAATGGTATGTTTCTTTGTGTTTGGTTTGTTCTTATGAATGCTTTAGGAAATTGACACAATCAAAATGCAGCAGAACAGTAGCCACATGTTTTAAATTGTTTGGATAGTTAATAAACTAGTATTTTTACTCGTCCCAGTTGCCTTCTAATATCAGGGTGATGGGTTTTTTTGCTATTAATTTAGGCAGGTTCAGTAAATATGATTTTGATGGAGATACTATATTAGACAAAGTAATTCTTAGAATACTGTTACTTTCCTTACTGCCAGCTAAATTAATATTTTGGAGAATGCAGCAGTCAAGGGAGGGTTTGGCTTTTGAAATATTTCATATGCAAAATAATATTTATATTAAAAAATGGAAAAAAAATAATATAGGGACAGCCATAGTCAGTGATGTTAACAACTGGATGCTGATGATTGTGGTACAGGATTTTGTAGGTGTCCATCTTACAGTTTTGAAGTAATTTACTGCCAAGCAGCTTCTTATAACAGAACATTTGCTTAGAAAAATGCAGAATTATGGTTGGATAGTTATAACAAAGGGAGGTCATAATTACATGATCTTTCATTGTTCTCATATCACTTGTTTTGGAATATGTTAATTCTCAGTGTATTGAATGTTAGTTTTCTAACCAAGTTAATTTTGCAGGATCTAATATCATATTTTGATTTCCCCTCCCCCCCCCAGATGACTATTTTTAATCTTCGTTAATCCTTTGAAGTAATGAATACATGCATCTGGCTGTCCTAGTGGTGTTGACATTGGGTCAAGGACAACAATTACTGTGCTTGCTGGACAGAATTGGCTTAGAATCAGTTGCCATGAAGATATTTATAATATCTGTTTTTCTGGAAGATGTTGATTATCACAATTAATTTAAGGTTTGTGGCCTAGAGGCCAGGGTGTCTTTGGTGCATGGTACTGTGCTGTGGAAGTTGGTCATACTGCTAGTCCAGTATAACTGGTCTCTGAGCTTTAGGGCTTGTAGTAAGTCTTGTGTTTTTTCTCATGGCTCTCCCACAGGTAGATTGGGAGAATGACAGCCAGAGTGGTAAATAATCATTTTCCAGATTTTAGTACTGGTGAACAGACGAGCTAAAGTTGCAGAGTATTATTCGGTGTTTAAAGACTATGGTGTATGCTTTTTGTAAGCTTGAAAAACAAAACTTTTCGTTGTAACATTGGTTACAAAATACTTAGTTCTTTCCTGTTCTTTAATGCTTTACTTCTTACACAAACCTAGTTTGTGTAATCGTTCCTGAATGGCAGGCTGCTGGCATTTGATAAACGTTTGTACACATTTTGATTTAATTTACAAGATTTCTATCTTTACGAGGGATGTTAAACATCAGTTAATTGAATAGTTGATTAACCTCATAAATTATTATCGGTTAGTTGACTGGGGTGGGGCTGGAAGCCAGGGCACTCTAGCCCCACTCCCGGGGAGCTCCCTGCCAGCCCGCATTGCTGCCTCTCTATCAGAAGCAGCAGCATGGGGTGCCAGGTGGGAGCTGGTCCGTGAGTCTAAAAACCAGCTTTGCTTGTGGACCGGCTCCCTGCTGCCCCGTGCTGCTGCCTCTGAAACAGAGGCAGCAGTATGGGCTGGCAACAGCCGCTGTCTGGGGCAGGTCTGAGCTCCTGAACGTGGCATGAACTGGAATTGAGCTGGGCTGCCTGCCTGCTTGGCTCCTAATACACTTTAAATGCAGAGCCACAGTGGGGGTAGGACCCGGATCCGGCGCAAGCTGGGACTGAGCCGAACTGCTGGCCAGCCTGCTAAAAAAAATTTACTGGCGGCGGGTGGGGGTGGAATGCATGTAGTCTGTAGCATTAACCTATAAGCATTTGCTTATTGGTTAGTCGGTTAATTGATTATACTATTACATCCCAAATCTTCACTTAAAATTAGTCTGTGATGCTCTGAAGGAGTAGGCAGTTGAGCAGTCAGCTTAGTTTGCTCTTTATCTCCAGTAATATGTGAATTTCAGTTACAGTTTAATAATTCATTTGAAATTCTGATAAAATTCTAATGTAGAAACTGAACTTCTTTAGTTCTCCCTTCTGTCCCCTTCCTTTTCAGGGCTTGTTAATCATGTAACTTATAACCTAGGAAGAGAAGTCACTCCACCTTCTCCAAAATACAGAAGAGAATTAGCATTTGACTAGGGGGACGTTTCCTCTCATCCCGTGAAGATTAAAGTTGGGTCGTGTCTATGCCAGCGAGTTTACAGTGGCACAGCTATCCCATGCAGCTGTGTTGCTGTAAGATTGCTCATGTAGTCGCTCTGTATCAACAGGAGAGAGCTCTCCTGTGGACTTAATTAAACAATCCCCAGTGAGTGTCTTCACACCAGCACTTTTGTTGGTATAACTTAGGTAGCTCAGCGGTCTATTTTTTTTTTTTTTTTCAGACCCCAAGTGACATACAGTATTTTGACAAACGTGCTAGTGTAGACATAGCCTTTGGCTTTGTCTACACTATACAGTCTGTGTCACTACATCTGTATCACTAAAAGTTGTGTAGTGTAGCCATTGTTTGACTCTTTTGCTGACAAAATACTTTGACTGCCACTGAGCAGCATTGTCAGCAGGAAAGTGCTGTTCACATTGGTGCTTGTTATGGGCAAAACTTGTGTCTTTGGCTAGCAGGGTGTCATTTTAACATCTCCTGAAAGGCTGTGTCTACACTGGCAACTTCTGTCTATCTTGTATGTTGGAATTGCATTTAAAAAAAACAAAACCTCTGCTTGGTTTTTTTTTTTTTTAACAACTGAATCTTTCCCATTTTCCTTTTGACCTGCTTAGTGTTACATTAAGTTAAAACTTCTCTATGCGCTTCCCACTTCAGGCTTTAAATATGGCTCTTTTTTACTTGTTTAGATCTGCTCTATTTGTAGTACAGTAATTCCTCATTTAACACGTTTTCGCAATAGCACGATTTTTTTTAGGGAACGTTTTTTGAATTACACGATCATCCCTGGAATAACACGATTTCCCCATCCGGCCCATTGCTGGCGTCTGCGTGGGGCTTCCCCTGCCTCCCTGCAAAGTGGCGGAGAGTTGACCGCTCGCTGAGCCGTTCCCCGCTGGCTCCCCCTCGCTGGATGCCTTGCCCCTTCTTCTCTGCCCTCAGTTGCAGGCCAGCGGCTGGGTTTTCCCATCCAGCCCGTTGCTGGTGGCTGCGCGGGACTTCCCTCACCTCCCTGCAAAGTGGCGGTGGGTTCGCTGTTCACCACACCGATCCCCGGTGACCTTCCTCCCCCCTCTCGCCAGACGCAGTGCGGGTCCTGGCAGACCCATCACAGGGGCATATTCCCAACCCAATACCCCTCCCCTTCCCTTCCCCAGAGCCAAATACCTCCCCTCCCTGCTATAACCCAGTCCCCTTTCTCTCTCAACCTTATGTCCCGGTCCCAACACACACCACCGCTTGAAACACAACCCCCACCTTTTCCATTATTTTCAATGGGAAAATTGACTCTGCATAACACGTTTCACTTAACACGATCATTTTCAGAAACATATCTATAGTGTTAAATGAGGAATTACTGTATCTCGAAAATGTAATCAATTGTTGCTTTTAATGGTATACCATCAACTGAAAATTTAGTCTATTTAAAAAGTAGTTTCAGATTGTGCATCTGCCCTTTGAATTCTCCAGCCAGCATTTGGGTTTTACAGTAACATTTTCTTATTTTATGATGTTTTCCTTTTCTGTGTGAGAGACTACCCAAACAACAGATTGGTTGATTGTATCAGTAAAACTCAGTACTGTAGAACCTCAGACTTATGGACTGACCAGTCAACCACACATGTCATCTGGAACCGGAAGTACAACATCAGTAGCAGCCTGCACACCCACGCTCTACAGTAAAGTACTGTATTAAATGTAAACTATTGAAATAGCTATATTTTTCTTCTGCATAGTAAAGTTTCAAAGCTCTGTTAAGTCAGTGTTCACTTGTAAATTTTGAAAGAACAACCATCATGTTTTGTTCAGAGGCGTTCATAACTGAGGTTTCACTGAATTCACAAAATGTTCTCAAATGCATAAAATACACTAAAATATTTTTCTCTTATAGCAGTTCTACATATAACTTTTAACAATAGTAAGTTTAAAAGAAAGTTATTTTGAAATGTATCCTTTTTGAGATCTGAAACTCTTGACCCCTCTTGGATGGAGACAGTCATCTTGCCCTTCTGCCTGGGGTTTTTCTAGGCTACAAAATTTCCCTGTCTACACTTGGGCTACACTGGCTGCGAGTTCGTGTGCAAGTACACTGACGTTCTAATGTATGATCAGTGCTTCTTGCGCAAGAACTCCGATGCTCCCGCTCAGGAATAAGCCCTCTTGTGCAAGAGGCCAGTGTAGACAGGCAACATGCATTTCTTGCGCAAGAAAGCCCTGTGGCTAAAATGGCCATCTGCTTTCTTGCACAAGAGAGCGTCTACACTGGCACGGATGCTCTTGCGCAAAAGCACATCTCTTGCGCAAAAGCACATGCCAGTGTAGACGCGCTCTTCTGGAAGAGTTTTTGTACAAGAACTCTTCCGCAAAAGAGTTCTTGCGCAAGATCATGCCAATGTAGATGTAGCCTCTGACTCTGGGATGTGAAAAAGCACCCCCCTGACTGCAGCAAGTTTACAGTATAAATCAGGCTACAGCTCTGGGAGCCATGTGGAACCGTTTATGGAGGTGGTTTATCTACAGCACTGGGAGAGCTTTCTCCCACAAGTGGAGACACAGCCTTTGAGTTTCCCAAAGAGTCACATGGTATAAGCAGGCCTGCTTTGCCTTCTCCTTAGAGCAGTGGTCTCCAACCTTTTGGGGCTGCCATGTGTCTGGACGCGGGTCCACACACGGCCTCGGGGTGCAAGAATGGCTTGGACCGGCCCTGGTCACTCGGCGGGTGAACATAAATGCCCCGGCAGGCGACATGGCGCCTGCGGGCACCGCGTTGGGGACCACTGCCTGAGAGGCTATAAACTGTGTAATGGCCCACAGGTAAAAGTTACCACACAGGCAGGACACTTATTTTTAAGTTGCAAGTGTTAGAAAAAACTTTAAAACAATGAAAGACCCTATGTGCACATGGTGTGGTAAGCTCACTAGCAACTCAAACAAGGACTCTAGTACAATGTTTCTTAAACTTTTTAAGACCGAGGAACACCAAACAATTTTTTTTTGAGGAACACCAAGGATATTTTGTTGAACAAGTGGGCTGTGCCCATGAAAGTTCATGATATGTCGTGTTAGTCTATAACATGCTACCAGACCATTTGTTGTTTTTTCTGTACAGACTAACTTGGCTACCCGCTGAAACTTGTATTCCATAAGTACATTCTTGTGTGTCACACTCTTTCAAATGTTCCTTTGAAGCTCAAAACACTTCCCAGTGTTTATATTGGTCATGTCTTCTCCTGTAGAAGTCAAATACAATTCTTTGATACGTAAACTTTCAATTTTTAATACAATGGACTCCCGAGCTACTTGAACTTAATTCAGTAAGGTTTTTCATGGATATTGCAAGGAATTACAATGGATGTCACAAGATGTACTGTGAAATATAATGGCTACACTTGATTAAAATGCTGTATTTCAGTCATCGTCTTCTGTTTTCAGTGTATTTCTGCTTATGTTAAAACAGTCTTTCCTGTTCAAATTTTTATATTCTTTATTGTTTTTTCTGAACACTGCCTCCCTCACTTTTCTTTTAGTTACACTCAGTTCATGTTTCTTTTCATCTTTTTTATTGTGCATCTGCATTATATTTAAAACATTTATGGATCCTGCTTTCTCATGCTAACTGCTGTTTGGCAGCATTGCAAATATTCCTGCAATTCTGTTTCTGAACCACTGCTTGAGGAAACCATTCTTCTTCCAATTCAGCATGTGTATGCAAGGTGTTTACTAGGGGAAAACATGTGGCATTGAAATTCAGTTCCTCCCCTCACCCCCTCACTATTTATTAATGGTAATGGGGAGTTGATGCTTTTCGCCATCTTGTCTTTGAATGGATAACAACACCTTTTTCTTCTGATGGATTCTCCATTCAGATTGAGCACAAACAGGCACTCCAGATTCAACAGAGGAATTATCGACTTGTGGTTACAGTGTAGGACTTGGAGTTAAGCTAACAGACTTTCCTCAGTAACAAAGAAAAAACACATTTTGGTTTCTGTAGAAATTAGATTTTATAAACCTTAAGTCTAATAGAAATGTTTCCATGAATTTGTAAAACCAAATGAGACCTGTCTATCGAAGGTGTTTGCAATGTGTGTTGTATTTTTCATTGTGGGTAACCCTAAAAGAGCAGTTGATTAGCCCGTTTTTTTTTTTCATTCAAGTTGGTAGTAAGTGCCAAATAGCATCTTAATATTAAAATAATTACTATAGACTGCAAACCTCTTAATACTCTGAAATTTTTTTACAAAAGGTTAGCAATATTTTTGAAAAAAAAATAGTCGTAAAGAGCTTTTTTACCCATGTGCACCTCAGTTTCCTCATATTTAAAATAAGGTAACCCTTTTCTGAATGGAAGGACTGCCTTTATTTTCCCTTAAATTCCCTTGGGATTTTCGGATAATTATTTGTACTACAGTAGTATGTATTTCTACAACACTACTCGACTATTGAAGTATATTTTTTACAATTATTTCTGTTTTACCTCAGTTCCTAGCTATGTATCTTTGCTAAATACATAGATCTCCTTCTTGCTCAAGTTCATATGTACAAGTTCACATCACTTCAGCCTCAGATTCTTGTATGTCTAAATCTAAAATTGTACGGGCAATTTTGTTGCTTTATTACTTTGCAAAATATATTTAGTTTGCTATCCATGGTTACCTAGAGGTCTCTGTGTTAACATTATTGCGTGTCAGGGTTTTCATTTCCACTGAATATTTAAAAACAAACATTTTTTGCTTAAATATTTTTATCTGTCCAAAATGTTTTGGTTTTTTTTTTTTTTAACCCAAGTTTTTACCTTAATAAAAGCTGTGGGATTTTCAGGGGGCTGTATCTCTGGACATGTTGACTCAAGTGACCCAAATTTTGGATCACTAACCTATCTCACACCATCTCCTGAGGGATACCAGATTTCAGGACAATATGAGTAGCCATGTGGAGAAAAAGACACTTACCCTTGAGTACATCAGAACTGATGCTCCACTCTCTGCTAGACCGTATCTAACAACTGCTATTTGAGGGAAAGCTTATGTGCCTATCTGAAAAATACTGGAATGCCAACCTCCCAAAAATCATCCATTAGCAATTTAAATATAAATTGGTTGTTCATTGCATATTACATTTAATTGTAAAATATCTCCATTTTCTGTTAAGTGAAAATTGATAAATAATTTATATTGGGGTGGTTGAATAACAGAAAAAACATTTGAATATATTGCTCAACAAATTTTAATACTAGTGGTCAAATGATAGTATTTGAGTAGGTATAAATCTGGTAGACTACCACCAAGTATTTGCCAAATTACTCTAAAAATATCCATGAAATTGATCAAATGAAAGATTAGTAACTTATTTGGCAAGTTGTTACTAGTTGGTTACTGTCTTACGCTCCTTGGTTTTCACATAAGTAAGTAGTGGTATGTATTTTCCTATATATGTTGTTGGCTTGCTTACTTTCTTTCTTCCTATACGCTCCTTGGCTATGTCTAGACTGCAACTGTTTTGTGCAAAAAATATGCAAATGAGGCGAAGCGTGGAATATTGCTGCACCTCATTTGCATAATTAATGAGGCTCTGTTTTTGCACAGGAGGCTTAGCTTACATTGTACTATACCTTCTTCAATAATTTTTGCTCTTATTCTTTTCCCTCTCTACATCACAAAATGTCTCAGTTATATCACTTTGCTAACATTTCCTATTGATGTCTTCTTGCTCACCTACTCTCACCTGGCTACCACAGGGTTTTACAAGAAATTAAACATAGTATCCACAGTTTGTTGAGAAAAATTTGGATTGGGGCAGGCACTTTCTATGGATAAAACCCAAGTAGTAAACTGCCTCTCTCCCCCCTCAAAAGTAGGTGAGGGACTCTATCTGGCTTGTATGCCTCTAATAATTTTTGAAACAGCCAATGTATCACCTCCTACTTGAGAACCTGCAGGCTGCTATGAAGATGAGAGGTTGTGGGGAGGGGAATCTTCTACTTTACCCCTTCTCCAAACTCATGTCTACTGAGATGGAAGGGTACGTACACTTCTTTTATTTCTTTGGTTACAGTCTTCATACTCTTACCCACCCCTTCACAACTTCCTCCAGAGAACAGCTCCATTGACTTGCATTCTGCTGCTGCTCATAACCTTCCCAAGCAAGCAGTCCAATTAATCTGACATGAAATTCTGTAAACTGACAAATTTGGTTAGTTTTTGCTCTACAACAGCATAGGAAAACTAGGTACTGGAATAACTTGTCTGCAGACTTTAAGACAGTGTTATATTAGTTACACTCAGTTCATGTTTGGAACATTAATTTTGCAACCATGAGGACTATGGATTTAATTGCTTTAAAATAAAAGTTTAGTTTTGGAGATCATGATGGCACTCACCTTGGAAAGCTTCCTAATTGTCCTGGGTGATTTAGCAAGTGGACTTTTTAAGCCTTTATATTGGTGTCCAAGGTTGTCACAGTCAGTAGTAGTAATTTTTTTGCAAAAATTAAAAATAAAGTAAAATAGCTAGGAAAGGCAAGCTTAAATATGTGAACAGATTATGCCTTTTATGATTATGTCCTTTTACCTTGTGAAATAATAATACTGTGAAATAACTTAACCTTCTGACATCAGGATTATCTGCAGCAGAAGTGAAAATATTTTTTTCAGAAAAGATAGCCTTAGGCCAATTGGCTTTTTATATAGATCTATTTCTTTGACGGATGTGGTTTAAATATAGAAATTGTTGCATCAATGCGACATCATGATCTAACATACATGCAGTCAAATGAATTCCTTTTCAGTTTGTTTTATATATAGTGTAATTTTCTGTTCTCCAGTCTTTAAGTGTGTTAATTGTAGACACAATTAATACAGCAGTTATTTAGCTCTCTGTGTTACTTTTGTATGCAATAATTTGTGGTTATTTTTAAGAACCATGTCATCTGTTTCTAATTTAAACAACAAAAAGCTGATAAGTTTTTAATGGTATTGATACCAAGTTACTCGTCAAATTGTGATCATTGAAGTTTAGCCATTGGAAACAATTATACTGAGTTTTCTTAAATAATCACATGTAGAGATAGAATCATAGAATACTAGGACTGGAAGGGACCTCGAGAGGTCATCGAGTCCAGTCCCCTGCCCTCATGGCAGGACCAAATACTGTCTAGACCATCCCTGTTAGACATTTATCTAACCTACTCTTAAATATCTCCAGAGATGGAGATTCCACAACCTCCCTGGGCAATTTATTCCACTGTTTTACCACACTGACAGGTAGGAACTTTTTCCTAATGTCCAACCTAAACCTCCCTTGCTGCAGTTTAAGCCCATTGCTTCTTGTTCTATCCTCAGAGGCCAAGATGAACAAGTTAATCAATATAATCCAATGTGATAATCAATGTGACTGAATTGTGTCTAATAATTTTGTTTTATCTCCAGACTTCACAACTGGAAGAATGTAGATAGGCTTACTATTTATAGGAAACTCACAAATTTGAGATTTGAGTCTGAACTAATCCAAATTATTAAAATTAGGATAAATTATATACACTTACTGTGATTAAGTGCAACTGTGTGGTAAAGTTTCTACTCTTTTTGTAGTCATTTTTGAAAAATCAACATAAAATGTTCAAAGATTGAGTTTAAAAGTCACCTTGATTTTACATGGGGGAGGGTGTGTGGAAGAAATCTTCAGAAGATCCTGAAGGATTTAGAACCACATGTTCAACTGAGTATCAGAGAGGTAGCTGTGTTAGTCTGAATCTGCAAAAGCGGCGAGGAGTCCTGTGGCACCTTATAGACTAACCGAAGTGTTGGAGCATAAGTTTTCGTGGACAAAGACCCACTTCGGACATGCATCTGACAAAGTGGGTCTTTGCCCACGAAAGCTTATGCTCCAACACTTCGGTTAGTCTATAAGATGCCACAGGACTCCTCACTGCTTTTGCATGGTCAACTGAGCATCAATGGGATTTGTGTTCCTGAATTTTGTAGGACACATTCTGAAAATCTCTGAATGTTAATAGTGGTCTCACTGCATGAAAACATTAACAAACATTATGGACTATTTTTATAGTGAAAAATTATGAAATATTAATTTTGTCATGTATTAATGTCATCAATTGCTAATTACTCAAATAGCAATTGTTAGTTTACCCTTCCCATATATATTATATTAACGGAAACTTGTACAAGAATCATTTTTATAGATAACCTTATTTAGCTGTTTATTTCAATTTTGTTTTAACGACACACATACAAAAGTCTGGATACCTTTTCCATGTATTTAAATACACAGATATGGTAATTAAATTTTATTGCAGTGTTCAATTTTTGATATATGTTAACGCTCTGTTAGCAAAATTTTAACTTTTTTCCTCCATGCTGAGGTGCAGTTTAGAAACTAATTATCTTTGAATTGTATTTATTACTAAATAGAAGATTTACCTGGTGTTGCTCAGATCTTTATCTCAATTTTTGTTTTTTTTCATTTGAATTATTGCTCTGGGATGGGGATAGGAATGAGGGGTTTAATATGCAGGTTGCCCTGGGGGGAGAGGATTACACCAGCCCTTTCCCAACACTGCAGCTTGGAGCCAGAAGAGAAATTACTTTCCATGGCTGCTGCAGCTCCAGTGAGCACAGATGTGGGAGGGGTGTATGTCTCCCCAGCTGGGGGACGGACGTACGGACAGACACAAAAAACAAACTCCCTCAAATATATATTGTATAGCTGTCCCTTTATCCACCTCTGCCTGCTGCTGCCCCAGTGGGCTCATAGATGTTTGTCTTGATCTCTGGCCCCTTGCTGCCCCCCTGTGGTCATAGTACCGTTTATACAATGTAACTGTCCCTGCTTTCCATCCCATACCCCCTGCTGCCCCCATGTAATCATTATATAGCAGAGCCCTTCCTTTCTGTTGTTTGAGAAACAATCGCATTCTAGGCACATTCAGTTTTCCAGAAGCTGCATACCAAATGTGGTGGTCCTAGCTCTTACCATTTAGGATGAGTTCTTGACCAGGCAGGCAGACACTCTCACACAGGCAAACAAACTCATAGGCAGGCTCTTTCAAATGTATAGTAAGCTAGTTGAAAATTAGGGTTATAAAACATGTATATCTGAGTTTTATAAGCTTATCCTGTATATGTTTGTATAGTTGGGAACTGTTGGCTAACCATTTTTGTATTTTGAAATTGTGCATACTACAGATAAAGTTCAGCGTTAAATGTCTAGAGTTCCATATCCACCTTCAGGATCAAGCTATTTAAGAACCAGTTTAAAAATGGGGAAGGGGAAGAGTGTAGGACAGAGGCTCATTTTGATTTGCTGTTGTGTTTGAGAGTTTTATGGACCATGTTGCTTCCCATGGGAGGATGAAATACAGGGATCATGAACAAGCCCATAAAATTTAAAGGGTTTATGGTATATAATTAATACATAACTTTCTATGAACTTTATATTAGTTTCACTTGAGCTTTTGTCTCACTAACAAATTTTTTTTTTGAATAAAGGCTTGTTCATATGGTTCAAATATGCTGATTTTTATTATTGAATCAAAACAAGATTTTGGGTGACTTGTTTTAATATTTTGTTTTCTTATAAACAGCCTCTGAAGAAAACTCTCTTAGAAAGATTTTTGAACTGTGGCTGCCAGGTCTATACTAGGCGATGAAAGAACTTTTAAGTCAATATAATGGCATCTATACTGGGAGGATTGGCTGGAGTAAAAAAATCATATCTCTGTCTGGAAAAGATATGATGCTAGTATTATGTTGTATGGGGCAAGATTGCCTGGTGAAACTTAACAGTCATCTGGGAAATCTCTATGCCATGAACTCTGAATTTGACTGATGATCACTTGTCTCATTTCCTAATTTGTAAAATGGACGATAAGTCCTTACTGATGGTATTTTGCTTGAGATGACATTTGTAAAGTATTTAAAACAGTGATGTGAATGGTTAACCAATTAACCAGTTGGAGGTGCACAGGGCCCACTGCAGCCCTTGTCCGTAGTGCGGACTGGGGGCACTCCAGCCCTTCTCCCTGTCTAATTGGTTAAATGATTAAACATAATGTTTAACTGATTAACCAATTAAAAGGGATTTTACGTCTCTAATTGATAATGTAGAACAATATAAAAGCATTGAATGTTATCAGTAGCAATTTCACGTTCTGTAAACTGGTATTTAATATTACTTTGAGTAAAACATAGCAAAGGATAGTGACTAATTGCTCATGCAAATATTTTTCATTCTTTTCCAATCAGATATCAAGGCACTGAAAAGTTTAACATTTTTGTTGCAATTTAAAAAGTATATTGATCTGGCATTAATAAGATCCTTTTTAATAACAGTATTGTTCTGTGCTGCTGCCATTAAAAGTTGTAACACATTTAAAAATAATACTTTATGACTAAAAGTATTTTACCTTACTTTCTTTAGATACAATAGAAATGCTACCTTTTAGCTAGCTGTCAGCACTGGAATCCTGGCACTACAGTGCACCTGAGAAACTAGGTGAGACAATGCTGGTAGTAGCAACCTGAACACAATGGCATATGGGGTAGTCCCCAACAGCAGGATCTAATCTCAAGGGGTGCTTTGTAAGTCTTCAAATAACTCATAAGGGAAACATTTTTCCCTTTAGGAAGGGGTCTAATTGCCATCAGAAGCTATAGTAGTGGTTTTTAATTGACTAAATCAGATCCAACTGCAATGGAGCTATTTTGGAGTGGCCAGTTGGTATATGTATGTTGGGGAACATGCTTCCAGATCAATGTGGTGCTGTGTTGCTACCATAGTATGCTTATGCAGGGGTGTAGTAGTACAATAGAACTGCAGTGTTATGAACACCGGACTTGTGAAATATTCAGTCAACCACACAGCTCTTTTAGACCCGGAAGAGAAATCAGGTTGGACGTAGTGGGGACAGTGGTCCCAGCTGGGGCTTGCACAGTGGGGAGCGCAACCTTTGCTGGGGCTGCTGTGGTGAGAAGCACAGCCTCAGTTGGAGCTATCATGGTGCAGGAGCACAGTGCTGGCCTGGGTGTGTGGTGGGAACACAGCCCTGGCTGGGGCTGGAGTCAGCTGGGCACACAGGCCGGACCAGCGCCATGGGGGGGGATACAGCCTCGGCCAGGTCTGGAGGTAGCGAGGCCAGACTCTGTACGGGGCTAGTGAAGTGGGGGAAGCAGCCCCAGCCAGCAGTGCCCAGTGGAAGGCTGGAAGCAGCAGGGAGTCCAGCCCCACCCCATAGCAGAGCCTGGAGCCAGGTAGGGAGCCTTGATCTCCCCTTGTCTGGCAAACTCCCATTATTTGGGACAGCTCAAGTGCCGGACAAGAGAGGTCTGACTTGTACTATGTTAAGTGTAAACTACAGTAGACTTCCGATATAATCTGGCACCTTTGGGACCTAGGTGGTGCCATAGAATCAGGAGGTACTCCGGCGGGGGGCTGTGACGGGTCTGCCGGGACCTGCACTGCGTCCGGGGGGTGGGTGGGGAATGGCGCGGCGAGGGGTGAACCCTCCGCTGTTTTGCAGGAAGGCGGGGTTAGCCCTGCACCGCCGCTGAGAGTTTCCGGGAGCACCCCAGCTTCTCTGCTCCGTGCTGCTTCCCCAAGTCCGCTGTTGCTGCTGCTGAAACTGATGAGGCGGACTTGGGGAAGCTGCAGAGCAGAGCAGCTGGGGTGCTGCCAGGTTGATCCTGCAGTGCCACCCCTCACCCCCCTGCTCGGCGATAACTACTGCAGTCTGGGGGGTGAGGAGCCCGCTCCCTTCCCGGAAACTCTCGGCGGCAGCGCGGGGATTCCCCTGCCTTCCTGCAAAATGGGGGAGGGTTCGCCCCTCGCCACATCGTTCCCCACCCACCCCTTGGCGGGTCGCAGTGTGGGTCCCCGCAGACCCATCACAGGGGTATAATCCCCTTCCCTTCTTCTCCCCTTCATTTTCCCAGCTGCGAGCGCCCATGGGGCTCACAGCAGCTCCAATTGTGAGGCTGGCCAGAGCACTTCCGGGTTCCAGTTGGTGCCGGACCACTGGATGCCAGAGAACTGGAGTTTTACTGTACTAAACAATTAAGTGAAAGTTTTAAAAATTGACAATGTAAGGAAATGTTTCTATGCTAAGAATCATAGAACCATAGGACTGGAAGGGACCTCGAGAGGTCATCGATTCCAGTCCTCTGCCCTCACAGCAGGACCCAGCACCATCTAGACTATCCCCGTCATGTTTTGTTCTGCTTCGAGGAGTGTCCCTGTGGTGCTCCACCTTAGGTCTTGATGCGCCACTGCATGCCTAGTCAGAGATTTACAATAACAGTGCCCTCCAGTGGGCCATACAGGCGAGGCAGGCGGCATGCATGGTGCTGCTGCCATGCATGCACGGCAACTATCCCTTCAGTTCCTTCTCTACCACCGTCAGCGTCAGTTGGAACTGCAGTTGCTCTCCTCATTAGCTTACTAGTTGAAGATTTTTCTGGTTACCAGTTTATTTTTGCAGTTAGTCAGTTAGACTTAAGTTTTTTCTTTTCCTTAAAAAAAAAATAAAAAATTTTTTTTATTTTGTTAGGCCCAAAATTGGTGCATTCTAACAGTCCTACTGTCCCTGGGATGCCTGGCTCCCCAGGTTTCAAACGCTGCCTCTCCTGCAGGCTTTTGATCCCCATCTCTGATGGTCATTCCAAGTATGTGTGTTCCCTTGGTCAGGCACACGTTACCTCACAGTGCCAGCACTGCAAACAGCTTACAGCTTGCACAAGGAAGGCACGGGAGCTTCAATTGAAACTTCTCTCACTGGAGAATACAGTGAGACTGGCTTCAGACCTGGAGCACTCCTCTCCCCCATGCCATCCATCACCCCGGCTTTGTCTGAAAAGGCGATGTCGCCCAGCGTCTCCTTAAGGCACCCTATTCTGATCAGAGGAAGAAAGAGATCCCACTCCTTGAGTAAAGGTGACTGTACCTCAAAAAAAAGGGGGGGGGAAGCAAACATCTAAAGCACCCCCTGCTCCAACTCTGGTCAGGGAGGCTCCGGGACTGTCAGGTACCAATGGTTCCTGAGGGTCCAAGGACCTACCTAAGCCTAGCAAGCCGCTGCGTAAGGCCTAGGCAAAATCAGTGCCATCGGTACAGTCAGTGCATACATCAGCACCGAGAAACGATGAGATGAAGTTGGCTACAACCATGGCACCGCCTGCACCAAAAAAGCTGAAGCCACACACGGTACCATCAGCCTCCCCAAGACCCAATACAAACTGACCAGCAAACTCCATGCCACACCAGCTTCCAAACTGGTCTTGCTTATGGACCCTGCCAAGATTTTTATGGCAGATGCCAGCCATGATTCCACCGGTCTGCAAGAGATCAGATCATAAATACTACATGGCCCCACAGCGTGCAGATTCTTGTTTCCTCTTCCATTCCCTCTTCTCTGTAGAGAAGGATGCTGTCAACGAAAGGGCCAAACAGAGGGTCACATGCGCTACCCCATACAACAAAGAGTGGAAGCGCTTAGATCTTATGGGTAGAAAGGCTTATTCTTCAGCCTTTCTTCAGCTACATATATCAAATTACACAGCAATGTTGGCGAAATACACCCACCACATCTTTGAAGAACTCTCACTCTTTATTGACAACTTATCAGATGACAAAAAAGAACAATTTTCTGCCAATATAAACTAGGGACTGTTGATCTCCCAAACAGCTCCTCAGACCACCCTTGATGCATCCGACACAGCCTCACAATCCATTGCGACCGTTATAATGATGAGGAGGTCCTTCTGGCTCCATTTGTCAGGGTTTCCTCACAAAGTGCAGGCCACGATAGAGGATCTCCCCGTCCAGGAATCTAAGCTGTTCGCCGACACCACTGATGTGTCCCTCCATTCACTCATGGATTCCAGAACAACATTGAAAACCCTTGGGATACATCTGCCTGCAGCCAAACGCAAAGAAAACAGATATTATAATCAGAGTGATTGAAAGAGCAGGATCTGTAAATCTGAGGCACCTACCTCCAGACAAACATTTTGAAGGTTAGGTCGAAAATCCGTTATCACCCCTTCATCCAGAACAACCCCAATCTCATCTGCTATTCTGCCAGTGTTTGCTGCCCTTCTTCCACCAATGGTCCTCTATCACGACCAACAAGTGGGTACTAGAAGTTGTGAAGGCCAGATACTGCATTCCCTTTACCGATACCTCTTCCTCCCACCCACCTGCTATCCCTGTCGCTTTTCAGGGACCCATCTCACAAAAGCATTCTACTCCACGAGGTCAAGCATCTTCTCCACCTAGGTGCCATAGAACTGGTACCTCAACGTCACAGGAACAAAGGCTTCTACTCTCGCCATTTCCTCATAACAAAAAAAATCAGGAAGGTGGAGACGAATCCTCGATCTCAGGAAATTCAGCCGTCACAAACCGTGCAAACGCTTCAAGATGGTGACCTTAGTTACCATAATACCAGCCCTAAACGAAGGGGACTGGCTAGTGACTCTTGATCTCCAAGATGCTTATTTTCATGTGTCCATCCATGCAGTACATCGGAAATACCTGAGGCTTACACTGGGCACTACACATTTCCAATACACAGTCCTACCCTTTGGACTCTCGACCGCCCCAACGGTCTTCTCAAAACTTATCGCAGTTGTGGCTTCCCACCTCCACGAAAGAGGGATATCCATATTTCCCTATTTTGACGACGGCCTGATCAGAGCACCCACGCACCAAGAGCCCTTGAGACAGTCTTCCAAGCCATGTCCTTATTCTAGATCCCGGGGCTCCAAATAAACCTAGGCAAATGCAAGCTCCAACCAGCGCAGACCATGGAGTTTATAGGAGCCTATCTTGACTGCACCCAGGCAATAGCCTCTCTCCCTTGCCACCGCTTCCAAATGATCAAGCACCTCAGTCAGGTGCTGCAGTCCAGCCGCCAAGTTCCTGCAAGAAATTGCCTGCAGGTTCTAGGCCACCTGGCAGCGGCCACATCAGTGGTGTTACATGCCAGGTTGCATGTGAGGCTGATGCAGTAATGGCTCGGATTGGTGTACAGACCCCATTCCACCAGTATCAACAAGCTGATATTGCTTCCAAGCAGGATGAAGCACTCACTAGGTTGGTGGACAGACCAAAAAAATGTGTGCTGGGGTAACTTTCCACAGAAGTCCCCTGACGATCACTGTCTCAACACATGCCTTCCTCCTGGGTTGGGGAGTGCAGTGCACTCAGGCCCCCCTCACAGTCCAGGGGCAATGGCAGTCTCGTGAGCGTTGCCTCTGCATCAATATGTTGGGGGTCAGAGAGGTACAATATGCATGTCGAACTTCCTGCAACGCATACGGGGCAACACTGTAAAGTTGTTCACAGACAATCAAGCCACAGTGTTCTACATAAACAGACAGGGCGGAGCTAGATCCGGTCATGGTGCATAGATCACAATGTCTGAATACAAGCTGCTTACCTGCAGGTCAAGGACAATGTTATGGCAGAAACCTGCAGCAGGAAGTTCACCTCCAGCCGTGAATGGGAGATTGACATACTTCACATGATATTCACACATCAGGGTTTCCCAATAATCAACTTACTTGTGACCGCTGCAAACAAGAAGCGTCCACAGTATTGTTCACGTGCGGGCATTGATTCACACTCTCTGGGGAATGCTTTTACAATACCTTGGAATGTATGCCTTCTCAACGCCTTCCTGCCAATCCGTCGTCTTCAACAAGTGGTCAAGATATGACTGATGCTGTCCCCGCTCTTACTCATCTCTCCAGCTTGGTCCCGCCACACCGGGAGTAACCTTCTCTTCAGAGTTACAGACTACATCTGTTCTCAAAGTGTTTGTAACTCTGAGGTTCTACTGTACTGATGTTTGCTAGTGCTGAGTGTTAATAGCATGGTGGGATTGTGATTTTATTTACTTTTAAATTGTGGAGAAATTTTCAGTCACGCCTCAAAATGAACTATCCTCTCTAGAGTGCACCTATTGTGCTAGAAGTCAGATATAAGCTTTAGGTATTATTGATTCATGTTCCTCTCACTTTTAGAAGAATTACATTTTGTTGTACTATGTTAATTGGGTATAATGTATGTATATAAATCAAGTTAATGAGAAATCACATATTTGTGATTTAGTCCAAAAACTATATTATTGTTCCACTTAGCTCCTGATTTATATCCCTGATTTATAGTTTTAAGGATTCACTTTGGAAAAGAGAAATCATTTATTGATATTTCATTTAGAGGATTTAGAATATTTAGCCAGTCTTTTTTTGTCTGTAGAAAAATACCTACATTTTATATAGTGCTTCTCTTTAGTAGTTCTCAAAGACTTCCACGAAAGAATTTATTATCATGATCTCTATTCTCAGCTGGAGAAACTGAGACCCAGAGAGATTAAGTGATTTGCCCAAGGTCATCCAACAGGCTAGTTAGTGGTAGAGCTGGGAAAGAAATCCAGGTCTCCCAAGTCAGTCTGGTGCTCTCTCCAATAGGCATTTCCTTCAGTAGCAGTTATTAAAAATTATACAATATTATTAAATGCAGGAATTCTGAAACGTGATATGACACAAATCAGTGTCAATGAAAGGCTACAATACCTGGATGTAAACTGTACAGGAAGAACAGATGAGGTCATAAATGTAGAAGAGGAACATTGTACTTAACCTATATTGTAGCTTTAACTGAAGAGGGTCATGCAATAGAATCTCTAGTTAGAAATGTCATATAAGAAGACCAAAAATCTGATGGAAATGTGTAAGTATTAGTTTCTGAATCAGGATATTGAATGCACTATAGGGATGTTAAAATGTGTGTAATTGTAACTTCTGTGGTTATATGGTTTTACGTGGGGTGGCAGCCAGCTCCCTGGGAGCCAGTGCACACCAGGAACCAGCTTCCACCTGTCGCCCCATGCTGCTGCATCTGAATCAGAGGCAACAGTGCAGGGCAGGAGCCACCCTGGGAACCACATGTAGACATTTGGGTCACATGCTTATCGGTTACCTGTTTAAATGGCTACACTCTTACATCCCTAATGCATAATACTTGAGGGAGATTAAAGATGCAAAATCTAAAACAAGAAGAATGTGACTTCATTTACTTAACTAATCAAATGTCATGTCCCAGCCCAGTGCGGGACCATTCTTTAAGCCTGCTCCTGCTATTATGGCAGTGGGTCATGTGGGATTTATGGGATCCTAGTCCCAGTGCAGGCTCTAATATCAAACAGCAGGTTTGTTGCTACACAGGGAGACCCAGAACTGTGAGACCTTTCACCACCACCTGCCCTTAGCATGAGTAAGCCTTCAATGTTCCTGCTGGGGGTCATCTCCCCAACTCCACTGTCCACAGGCAATACAAGCATTCCCCTTTAGGCCTATGCAGGCACTGCTCTCTCTCTACAGGTTAGCAGTAGGCAGGCACACACCAATCCTCACGCCTTCCAAATATATCTTTGAGTTTTCCAGCTCCTGATCATCTGGATACTTGCTGTATTCACAGATCTATTGCTTGAAAAGAAACAGTACACCTCATCTCATTAATTCCACCTCAGGTTACTGCTCCACTTAACACACAGTTAGATGTATTTATAGTGAAATGAGGTATAAATTTATTTAACAGAGCACAGAGGTTCAAGTACTAGCAAGTAGAAAAATTAGAAACATACGGTTCCATACAAAACAAAATAACGCTTAATCTAGAATTTGGGCTTAGTTAACTAGGTACTCTCATAGTCTTGTGGCACCTTTTTGTTAGTCTCTAATGTGCCACTAACACAGCTGAGACTTAGATACCTTGGTTTCTCTTCACAGACATGAGAGTATCTCATGACTGGGCAACAAAATGTCAGATGAAATTCAAAGTTGATAAATACAAAGTAACACGTTTTAATGGATGCTGGAAAACATAATCCCAGTCAAAAGTGATGGAGACTAAATGAGCTGTTACTACTCAAGAAGAGATCTTTAAGTCATTGTGGATAATTGTATGAAGATACTCACTTAACTCAAAACTTATTAATTAGGAATTATTAGGCAAGAGAGAGATAAGAGAGTCAATATTATAATTCCCCTCCATAAATCCATGGTATGGCTACACATTGAGTACTGCCCCGTCTTTAAAAAAAATTAGAAATGGAAAAGGTGACGAGAAGGGCCACAAAAATGATTAAGGCTACAGTACAGCTTCAGTATGAGAGAAATTAAAAAGACTGGGACTATTCAGCTTGGAAAAGAGAGAGCTGAAGGGGGTTATTGTATAAGTCTATAAAATCATACATAGCGTGGAGAAAGTGAATAGGGAAGTGTTATTTATTCCTTCACATAACACAAGAACCAGGAACCATCCAATGAAATTAATGGGCAGCAGGTTTAAAACAAAGAAAAGGAAGTATTACTTGACACAACACATCGTCAACCTGTAGTTCTTGTTTACAGGGGATGTTGTGAACGTCATACTTAATTTTTCAATTCAGTTATAGTTAAGTTCATGGAAGTCAGATCCATCGGTGGCTATTAGCTAAGAGGCTATTAACTAAGAGGCTATTATCTAAGAACCCCACACTAACCCTTTAGCTGCCCTAAGGTGGGATTGCATATCAGGGGCTTGATCACTTCATGCTTGCCCTTTTCTGTTCATTCCTTTAGAAGCACCTGGTAGTGGCCACTGTCAGAAGATTGGTTACTGAGCTCAATATTCCATTGCTCTGACCACTGTGGCCATTCTTATGTTCTCATGTAATGCTCACCCAAAGTCCTTTCAGTTTTTTTATAGTTAGGCTGTCTGTGAACCTCTTTCCTTAAGATATTCATGCTATTAGCATATCTCCTTGATGAAGGATCCTGTGTCTCTGTCTGCCCCCTTTATATCAGTCTCCTCCTTTGTCGTCATTCATAAATAAGACCTATTGCTTCTTAATGATTTTTTTTTCCCCTGTAGATTTTGTAGTCTTATGACTGGTATCCGTCTCTTAATACAAATAGCAATATGTTCATGTTCTGAGGTTTACAACACTCAATTACTGCTGGAGGAATTCTGCACACAAATTCCGCAACATTCAGCGTAGTTTATTAGTCAAAATAATACGATATAATCACATGGGCTTCATTTATTTTAGTAATTTATTTAAACTAAGCTACAGCACAGTGGATCGAGAGTAGGTGTGGGGAGCATTGGAGGAAATCCCTAAACCCAGTGTAATAGTAATATAGCTTGGCTTGACCCTTTATTTCAGTTTAGTAAAAAAATGAATGCAGCCAAATGCTCAGTGTTGCATGATAGGCCAATGACGAGGAAGTGGGGGCTGGGGAATCGAACTCACAATTTATTTTTGTTACTGACCATCTTTAGAAAGATCATAGCAAATAGTTTATGAAGTGCATTTTGATTTTTTTTTTTACTTAAAAATTTAGACCATTTCTAATCATGTAAGCATTTATAAGGCTACACTGTCCTTGACACCACTCTAGCAATGTAAATGAGTCTTAAAATCTCTACCCCTGTTTTATACTCTTGGGGAATTCACTAAGAACAACGGGAACAATTCAGTTAGCAGGCAGGCTACTACATTCTGCTCTGCCTCAAGGGACAGTGCTTGCTCCACACCTACCTTCTCAAAACACCCAGAAGTTCTTCCCCACCATGTCAGGCAGGCTGCAGTAGTAAGCAAGACTATGTCTACTCAGGGAAGGTTTGGCAAGAAACGTGCTGTCAACATCCAAAAGTGAAAACCAGTCAAATGAGTTTTTATGCCTCCCGTATTCGACATTTCATGGCCACATTTAGTAGCTTCCCTGTCAACAGATTGAGCAAATCAATGTGGATAAGCATCCCACAGTGCAATGCCATGGGAAGGCAGAGCTGATCCCTTTGTATCTTGGGATTCCCTGGAAGCTCTGTGACCTCTGTGCTGAGGAATATCAAAGCAGCACAGAAATTGCTCTAGCCCGCTTCCTGCAGCAGCAGTCTGCCTGCTGCTATGTTCCTAGGAGGGCAGAACAGGAGCATTCCAGTGATTTGTTCTTTGTTTGTTCCCAAAACGGAGAAGCTGTCAGATACTTCCCAGAGCTTTGAAAGGGGATGGGTGCATTCCTGGAGGTCAGCAGAGATCACAAAACACTGAGCAGAGCCCTTAGGGCAGGCATTGTGGGATACTGACAGAAGCCAGCTGTGTTGACAAAGCAAACAGCAGAGTCCACAATAAAAGGAGGGGAAAAGACAAAAGTCTCTCATGGGGTTGGAAGTTTTTTGTTGCCTAAACTGGGTGTTTTTCCCTTATAAAAGTTGCATTGCACTGTAAATGCTCTCACTGTTTTGTCTCCAAAAGGCAGTTTTTGGCAATAAAATGCACCAGGATACACTAGCCCTAAGAAGGAACAAGGTGTGTCTTGCTTGCACACACGTCTGTCCAGCTTCCCCCTCACCCCCCCCCCCCCCACTGCAGTGATGATTTAAGTGTCTGCCTGCTACTCTGTGCACGCTAACCTATATGTCATGCTGCCAGAGAGGGGCATGTGACTGCTCCTCTGAATTCCTTTTGCTTTCCTCTCAGAAGTCCTTTGACGGGAGAGAAGCAGAGAAATCTGTGAGGGACATGAACTCTGTGTACACTTGGTGGTGCAGAATTCCCCCAGGAATAACCCTATTACAGACATGGTCAGACGCAGACAGAAGCATCTGTTACCTCCTTCCTTAAAGGAATATATATCTGAGGCATTTTACATACTAGTGACCTGCCTTAACTGCCAGACTCAGAAACACTGTTGTTAGCATAGATACACAATTCCTTACATATTATCTGTACACACACTTTCCCATTTAAACCAGTGGGCATTGGCTCTTGGGAGAGACCTCACATGCCACCCTTTGGTGACCAATTATGTACGTATCTGACCCAGGGGATTCTCATGAAACCCTGTGAATCTCCTGTGCCCTCTGCCAGATGGTCCTTTGGTCATGGTGTCTTAATGAACACAATAGAACTAAGTTAAACATTCTTATGGCA
Organism: Apalone spinifera; assembly: GCA_030068395.1. Lineage (NCBI taxonomy): Eukaryota > Metazoa > Chordata > Testudines > Trionychidae > Apalone > Apalone spinifera. The sequence goes on along the minus strand of JANRFK010003894.1, from coordinate 1,406,215 downwards.
ATGATCATATAGAAAATGAGGGAATTTTTGAGAATGAGTATGCTAGTTAAAAAAATTCTAAATGAAAAAGAGTCTGGTGTTCCCAAGCCCTCCAATGCCTGATGTTGCCTAGCTGGAACTGTAGGAAGTATTCACACTTCTGGGCCTATTTAGATAGATTATAGATTCTGCTTTCATTAAAGAACCTGGCTAAAGTAGCGTTCCTCTTTCTTTCCTCATGAATGTTATCCTAAAGGTCTGTGTGGATTTTTTTTTTCACACGATCTGAGAAGGAACTCGCTTGGGTTTAAGTCTTAGCTCTGCATGTCTGCACACTGTCTTCAAAAGATGGAGATTTGGATGTATCGTATTTTTACTTGTTCGTGTGTGTGTGTGATTGAATATCAACTGACTTGAGATCCAAGGTATTCTAATATGGCCCAAGAAGCTCTGATTAGGTATGTAAGTGGATAGTTAAGTCACAATTTGACTAGTTGCTCCCCTGCCCTTTGCTCCCTCTATCAGAGGGAACAAGGGGGGAAGCCGTCTTAAAAGCTGTTTCTCCCTCAGCACTGTATCTGTGGGTGGGTGGGAGAGGCAGCAGTGGTGTGACGTAGGAATCAGCTGATTCCCAGCTCAGTCCCAGATGCTAGGCCTCTGCCTTTTTAAATGGATTAAGAGCTAGGCAGCTCTTACTTCATTTAAAAGTGAGAACTGCAGTAGGTTCAGCTTCTGGGTCCAGGAGCTAACCTCGCTGTGGCTCTGCAGCCCCCCCCCCCATATCAACTAATCGAGTAGTCGATGGAAATCTCATCGACTACTTGATTAGCTGATTAAATGCAATTTAACATCCCTAGCTCTCATTAAAGGTATTTGCAGACAGGCAGCTGTGGTATGTAGTTTTGATCTCCTAGGTCTGTTACCTCATGACCTTCAGTGGGAAGTGTAAGTGAGCAGGAATTCTTTAAAATGTATGCTATTATTTTCAACTGTTTTGTACCAGGCCTAGATTGTGCTCAATTACTAATAGTAAGCCCCACTTACAGCAGTCAGTTCGTATTGCCATTTTTATGGCATAGTCATAAGATGTTTGGCTACTTAAAAATAAACTCTCATTGTTTGGAAGTGGTCTCATTATTACTTACTATCTAAACCATTTTAATCACAGGAAGGCTACTGTATCCTTCATGTCCACATCAAGCTGAATTAAATGGTTGCTGATTTGTCTGCAAGAAAATAACAGTCGGCACCTCTTTGAGTTTTGGGGGCTTATTCTTCATAAGATACTGGATTTTCAATTTTCTATGTGCTTTCTCCCATGCTATACCCTGTTGGCTTTGTTTTGACTGTTTTTCTGCTTTTTTGTTATTTTATTATTCTAATTATGTGTTTGGTGAATTAAGGCTACTGTTTGTCACATCTCATACATTTTGGCTTCTGTCCAGAAGAGTGGTTCCATTTTAACAAAACAGGCAAACTTTGTTTTCTTATCTATAATTTTGGTTTTCCCAGTGTGTCTTAGTTAGAATCATAGAATACTAGGGTCATCGAATACTAGGACTGGAAGGGACCTCGAGAGGTCATCGAGTCCAGTCCCCTGCCCTCATGGCAGGACCAAATACTGTCTAGACCATCCCTGATACACATTTATCTAACCTACTCTTAAATATCTCCAAAGATGGAGATTCCACAACCTCCCTGGGCAATTTATTCCAGCGTCTGACTACCCTGACAGTTAGGAAGTTTTTCCTAATGTCCAACCTGAACCTCCCTTGCTGCAGTTTAAGCCCATTGCTTCTTGTTCTATCCCCAGAGGCCAAGATGAACAAGTTCTCTCCCTCCTCCTTATGACACCCTTGTAGATATCTAAAAACTGCTATCATGTCCCCCCTCACTCTTCTCTTTTTCTAAACTAAACAAACCCAGTTCCTTCAGTCTTCCCTCATAGGTCATGTT